>NW_020769312.1:27659732-27671566 GCF_900518735.1 Pseudonaja textilis
AGATAGATAGATAGATAGATAGATAGATAGATAGATAGATAGATAGAGGGGAGAAATGTACCATATAATTCAGATATATTTTTCAGCATTCAACCAGGGTGGACATTTTATGTTTAATGTTAAATTTGTCACTTGTTATTTTTTTATAGACATGGGTTTTTTATTTTTATTGTCAATGATTTATGTTCATTTGCTTGCTTCTTGCTTTTCCCCAATTTTGTATTTTAAGAGATAAAAAATTGTTAAAAATATAATAAAAATATTTGCCTAAGGTTTAATTTATGGAGTAAAGAGGTTCTCCCTAGCTATGGGATTGCCAGTATGTCACCAAGGAATGTCAGTGTTATAATACATACTTTTCTTGCTACTAGGTTGCCTGTCCCAACCGATCATTACATAAAACAAAAAACAAAAAACGGAAGCAAGCTGGAAAGGAAAACATAAACGCAGAATCATCTTTATTGAAAAAGTGAAATTGCTTCTTTAAAAAAACATAACAACAATTGAACTTCTGCAGCCTTAATGCTTTCTTTAAAAGGGTGTTTAGTTACCCTGGGGGAAAATAAAAACAACAAACTAAAAAGCCAAAAATACATAGAGGTAGTATGGAGCACAGTGCATAAGAGGGAATAGTTGGAGGACATATTGTCTTCTGACACATCAGTGCTCTGTAACTGGTTACATCCCACTTTAGCAGTTATTCTGCGAATGAGAATTTACAGCTATTACTCAAGAACGTTCACAACATATTCTCAAAAATCCAAGTATGCCCTGAAAGCCAGACATACTGGGACACTCCTGCCCCCACTCCCCATATAGCTTCAGTGAAGATTGTTCAGTGAAGATTGCTCTATTGCTTCCAGGACTTGGGAATTTTCTTGAACTCTGCTTCTTATCTTAATAAAATAAAATAATAAAAGATTTTTCTTCACATGAGTTTGCATATTTCAACATTACAATCAAAACTTGTAAAAACTGACTGAGCTGTACTAAAAACAGTCTTCAAGAAATAAGTAAAATGTAGCAAGCTTTTAAAATGTATGGCAGGAGTAGGCTTTTGGCTTCACCTAGCATTAGAAGACCTGTACAAACAAGCTGGTCTACTGATTGGGTTGTGGCATGAAGAACTAATTAAGAGAGAAGTTCCAAATTCATGAACTGGCTTCACCCAGCCTTTTTAAGGGGTTGATGATGCCTTTCTTCTTTTGTACCAATAAAGGAAAATATTTGTAGCTCATGGTTGAATAGGAGATCTTTGGTGCTCTCTGACCTTGGTTGTTTTCATTACCCTAACTAGATAATGAATACTGGCATTGTTGATATTACCCTAGTTTGGGCAATGGGACATCTGCAAGAAAAAAACCAAGTTCAGAGAGCACCAAGGACCCCTCATTTCTTCTTTTTTTGTCTGACAATCCGTCCATTTCAAACATGTAGTTTTTAATATTTTCCTTCCACACAACTTCCTAGTCAAGTTGTATTTCGGGCATTAGTCTGAATTCACAGTAGAGGTCAGGCCTGGAGCCTTGGAAGAAAAAGTCCCTGGGCTAATTGGAGAGGGGATACATGTGCAACTCAACTCAGGGCTGGCCTCCCCACTTCCATGAAGGTGGATAATCACAAAGTATGTCTTGTGGAAGCAGGGTTTATTTATTAAACACATTTATTTGACTGCTTAACTCACATTCAAAAACTGCAGGGTAACTCTAGTTACTAACTAGCTGAAAATATACATTTGCTGCTGGTGGGTAACTAGCATTACATAGGATGCTGATGCACTCCTCATGCTGCACTTTTGTGGTGTTTGATACAATTAGTACTGATGAATTTCCAGTTTTTGAAGCAAGACTATCGTGTGTCTTTCTTGATAAATGTCTACTTCCTCATTCAGGTGCCACGTGTAATACTATTGGGCAAAAGTAATTTCCATTTTTCTTTTTTTGGGAAACAATAATTCCTACAAACTACACTTGCAATTCTGAGAAAATTGTACAAAGATTTATTTGTGTGAGTTGACAGCAATAGAGAATGCACTGTATGAAATGTCCAAATTCTTTTGGACATGGTTATAGTGCATATTTAAAGATGATACCTGGATCACAACTTCTATCATTGAGTAGTACAAGATTCCTAATCTGAATCATAGCTTTGTTCTGTCTTGGAAAATTTGAAACCGAAATGAAATCCCATTGATTCTGGGATGTTACTGAATTGTTATTGCTCCAGCTATGTTACTTGATTTGTATAAGACAAGGTAAGGAGTAGTATCTGTGCATGTTCATATTAGTCAGAGTTGGACTAATATTGGAGAAGCAGCCTTTCGGATTGAACAAATGAGTTTTAGATGGCCTTGAATCACTTTCACTCACAAGTTGTCACAGAGTTACATCTGATGGCAGAGAATTATATGTATAGTCTTGAGTCCCCTGGAGGAACAGCAAAATAAAAATTATTCACAATATTAATTAAATATGATATGTCCCACTGAGGTTAATGGGGTTTACTCCAACATTTTAGTACAGTGCTAGTACTGATTAGAGACATACAGAAAGATAAAACTGCCCTACCAGTTCTCTTTGCAGGACCAGCAGTTCTGAAGTCCTGCTCAGCTAATACCTGTCTGGAGAGATGCAAAAGGAATAACTGAGCTGAGGTGTGGGGTTACTTCCAAAGTAGGCTGCTCTTCTATGAGCTCCTGAGAGTGGAACAACCAGTTTATCTTCATGTATGAGCCCAAGGAGAGAATTGGGGCTTTGATAGGAACAGTTACTTCTTGTTCTTTTATTAATTGTGACTTGATATCATAACATGTATCAAGGAGAAATAATAATTGCTGGTGTGAAAGATGGTGGGAAAATGTCAACTGGCCATTGCAGGAAAATAAGGGCTGTGTGGCTGCCCTCCATTTTTTTTTACCTGTAGTTTAAACAAAGAAACCAAAATACATGAAGATGAAGATCTCCTAATCCTAAAACCCTGCTTTTAATCTCAAATCAGAGGCTGATAAACCATCTGTTTCTCGGGATTTAATCCCCCCCAAAATAGAACATTAGGACTAGTTTTTGGTACATGACATTCCAGGGTTTCTGTTTGGTTCCCTGCTTTCTTTAAAAACTATAGGAAATTGCAGGGAAATGAAGCTTTGGAATGGGGTGCCATCAATATGCAGATTTCACCTAGCTCTCTACTACCTAACTCCAAGACAGCAATTGGTACTCTAGAACGTCGCCTAATCTCAATAATATCCTGGGTGAAGGAGAACAAGCTAAGATTAAATCCAGACAAGGTAAAGATGAAGACTCATGAATGAGGCGAATCTGAATTGGATAGAGTTGCTTCCCCAAAGGAACCGGTTCATCAGTGCTGCTGGACCTCCAGCTGTAACTAGATGTAAAGGTTGGAACAGTAGCATCAAGCATGTAGTACATCAATTGCAACTCTTCCTCAGCTGTTCAGACTTCACAACAGTTAAACCTGCTTTGGTTACAACTTATACAATATGCTTTACATGACACTATCTATGAAGTTTCAGGAAATTGCAATTTTCCAAGCTGCTGACCTTTGCAAGCTATAGGGATTCCTTGATTCTTCTACTGAAAAATGACCATTGACTGACAATTGCCTACCAGGCACAATTGAAACAATTGTTCCTTACTCTCCTATTGTTTAGGAAAATGGCAAAACCAAATAGCTTTCATTAAGATTTCCACCCATGTGTGCTTCTAAGATACCAGAGAAGCAAATGAGTAGATGAAGCAGTCATTTTTATAAGTCAAAGAAAAAGTATATTACTTTTTAGTCTGTTGTTCTTTTGCAAAATAGTAACTCAGACTTTCTAATAATGTTCCGCAAGTTGTAAAACATATTGCATATGTGAATGAAATTTCTGAAAGGAGTTTTAATCAAAGCTTGAAATAGTTTATCTTTTTCCACAATGCATAGCTATACAGCTTGTAATATATTGAGATAACAAAAATGAAAGTCTTTATCAATCTGACACCTCTTTGTGTGTCACGCAGCCAATGTTGTAATTAATTTGAGACTTACCTTTAATTCTGTGAGAATTGAGAAAGAAATAAAAAATGTCTTTGAGATAACCTTTAGTTTCTTTGAAATGATTTTATAAAATTTGTTACGTTGAAGTGACTGGTGAAATTTCTTTAATTAAATGAGACAAAATTTCAGGCAAGATGTTCTATATTTAAGGGATTATTTCATATTTATAGTTCAACAATATTTAGGCATACTTTTTTCACTGGTGATTACACATTGAAATCAGCAAATTAAAATGAACTGGAATTGGACACTTTCAGTCCAGAGATAATACTGTTTACAACTGAGGACATGAAATAGCAAAGAAGGAACAGTGTGGGTTTCATACTTAGTGGAAGAAAGTGAGGTTGTCTTACAAGGTAAATAAAGACAGTTGAAACTATCAATGAATATGCCGCAGACAATGACTGAGTGAAGTAGCAATACAGGCCTTGGAAAAGATACACCATGATGTATCTATATGCACAAACATCAGAATGGTGCAGGTAGTGGTTTTCCTTGTGTCCCTCAAGGATATGAAGGTTGGACTTCAAAGAAATAGAATAGAGTATTGATGTTTTTGAAATTTAGTGCTGGGGGGAAAAACCCTCCTGAGAATAACATGGACAGCCAAGAAAACAAACAAATGGCTCATGGACCAAATCAATCCAAAGTTCTCACTTGGAGTGTAAATTATCTTATTTTGGAACATGTTTATGTGACATATTTAGGCAAAGACCCAGCTTTCTTGAAGAGTCAAAAAAAGGTGAAAGGAGGAGAAGAAGTTGAAAAATAAATGTGTGGACTCAATTACAGTGGTGATGGGTGCATTGTTGAGAGACCTGAGTGCCCAGGTTAGGGAGAGAACCTCCTGGAAAAAGTGTACATGACAACTAAGAGACAACACTGACTTAAATGTACATAATCAATCATCAATCTTTCACTAAGATTGCACTGCTGGGCTACTGCACCAGCTGAAATGTTGGGTAGATTGTTTGGCATAGTCTGCCTGTACTGAAGATGCAATGCTATTACTGAAGATGACAGTTAGTACTCAGAGATCCATAAACATTACTTATTTATTATAGAAAGCCATCAACAAGCTCAAGGCAATATACATACATAAGATTCCTGGGGTTTATCCCATCTTAGAACCCCCCCAAATAAATATACTTAATTTCTGCAAATAAATATACTTTAGAATCTCCTCTTCTGTGTTGCAATTATCTGGCCCCTTCCTAAAAAAACTGATTTTGAAATTGAATTGATTTTCAGAAGTACTTGATCACTAGAATTGCTCAGACACCCTTCAAGCAAGCCTATCCCCAGAGCTCTGTATTCAGAGACCGGAATGGCCCATGTCTAAATTATGACAGCAATAGTATTTATAAATCTTTTCAGTATCTGTTTAAAAAACAGATTCAGAATAGATTGCTCCAGTCCCATATGTAGTAATTTAATAAGCAACAAGGGTCTGTTTTCATCAAAATACTTCCAAACCACTACTCCAGATTTCCATCGAAATGTATTAATTTATGTGATTCATGGCAATAGTGCACTGCAAAATTCTTCCAAGAAATTACTGTTCAATTCTGAAATCATTTGTTAATCTTTCCTCTCATACTATAAATCTCCTTTGAACTGTCCTCATTAGTACATAGTTGTCAGGACTACTGGCAGCCCTATTTAAATATAAGTCATTTTGCAGTAACCACATCACAGAAGAAAAGGAACCTGCCATTTTCAATACATTCTTCCCAGTGCAGAGTGGGAACTGAAAATAAAATCGTATATTTAGACACTTCTTTCCTGCATGAAGCCATCACCAAACAAGTCAAGATATCATGAAGTAATGAAAATTCATGTGGCCTAAAACTTACATTTGATAGGTGTGAAGACTGAAAGGTAAGTAGAAGATAGAAAGAGTAGGTAGAGTTAAATATGTCTGAGATAACCGTAAATATATATTACATAACGGAATAAACCCAGCTTCAAACTTTTTGCACGAGCTGAATCAAAGCATCTGTTTTGGGGGTGTAAATAGAGGTTTTATAACAAATTTAAAATTAGAAAATAAAGTGGCCTGCTTAACAGAAGTAGGAAGACAGTGCTACAGAGAATGTGGGGGGTCAAAATAAATGTGTGACACACACAGGTGGCTGTGAAATTAAGATCTTCTAGCAGGCAAGGGAATAGCATTATGGAATTGGTTCACACAGACTTCTAAAACTAGATGAAAGTATTAAAATTCATTGCCATTTGCTTTCCTTTTTCCTGCCTGTGAGAAGCAACTGGCCAAATGGATGGAAATTATACAACAGTGACATAAAATCAACCATCCTATAGCACAGCTGTTTGTATTAAATTTCAGTGTGACTAAAATGCTTTTCTCAGATTGTTCAATGTGCTTGGTCATTATATTTATGCTTTCAAATTATTATTATAAATCATCATTAAGTTAGATTAACTTTGAAAAAAATCTAATATTAAAAATGATTGGCACCTCTATTTTCTGCCCTTTCTATCTTATTCCCTCTGTTGCCTTGTTAAACTTAAGATTCTCCTTTTCTGTTTCAATATTTTTAATGTTTGGAAAAGTGGGATAAGCTTCCTGTTACTAACCAACCCAACATCCCTTGCCCTGGAATTTTATATAGAAGTATCTGAAAATATCTAGAATTCCTCCTCATAATCTCTTAATCACTCTCTTCTCCTTCCATTTATTTACCTCAGTGAATGTATGATTAAGATTCACATGACACTTTGTTTTTCTGCCCCCATGTAAGGAATATTAAGGAATCATAAAAATATATGCAGAGCTAAGGGAAAAATTAAGCAATGGAACATTCAGAGTCCTACTACACTGCTACATTTTGAGGAGAAGCATCAGTAATTCCTCCCATTTTAAAAAACTGATATCATTGCAATCTGTTAGGAATGATAGTCACCTAACAGTTGGGTTGGCAATCTATAAACCAGGATAGTCATTTAATACTGTTGTATCTTTAAGAGAATGCTGTAATTGTGATTGGCTGAGGTTCCTCCAACGGCCATAAGATGGAGCCAGAAACCTGGTTTGTTCCTTTTTGCATTTCCTTTTGCTTTTTGCCTGATCATCATTCTGCTTGAATTGCTATGAGTCTTGCAATTGTTCGCAAACTCCATTTACTGAACTTTGTTTATGATACTGATAAAGAAAAGGACTTCATTTTTGGATTATCCCTGGACTGATTGTTTTGAATACTAACTGCTTTAACCATGTATGATTTGGACTGTTTGTTGGACTTGGTTTACCCATTTACTGGAAGGAAAACTTACATTTCACTATTCAGTGTATCTGTGTGCTGGTTGTGTGTTATTCATCACCACTCTCACTATGTTTCCCTGAGCGCACTCATTCTCCTAACGGGGAATACCTCAACACTGGTTATAGGCCCAGACTCAGATAACTAAGAGTTGGTGTGAATGCACGGTGCCATATACAGACAACTATCTACTGTTTAATTGTGGGTTACTGTCCTGGTAAAGATGGCACAAGACCTGTCAACAAATCTATCATTGATAACCCGGTTGGATGGAACAAATTATGTTTCCTGGTCTATGAAGTGCAGTCTACTTCTGTGTAGGGAAGGGTTATGGGCTGCAGTTCAGGATCCACCAGATGTAAATGCTTGGGATCCAGATGATGAGGATGATGCCAAAAAGTTAGCTGACTTTAAATGGAACAACGAATGAGCTCTTCGTATAATTGGACTAATACTGAGTGACCAGCAGTTAGTCCATATTCGTGGAGAAGAGTCTGCTGCTAGGTGTTGGGAGAATTTGAAGAGGATTTATGTTCATGACAGTGTTGGTGCACACATACATCTTACATGTAAACTGTTTAGAGCACGTCTTCTGAAAGGAGGAGATGTGTTAGCTCATTTGAACTTTATGAAAAGAACTTTTCAAGAGCTACATGAAAGGAACTGATTTTTTCAGAGCTGCATCAGGTTTTCATCATTCTTTCCTCATTGGATGAAAGTTATGATGATTACATATCTTCACTGGAAGTCCTGACCAGAAATGAACTGACATTGACTGACATAACCGGACGATTGTTAGAAGAGGCAAGAAGGCAGGATAGAGACCAACTGAAAGAAAAACAACCACAGGAAGAGGATTTGTTTTCAACTGCCTATACTGTTAGGAAATATTTTTCTTGTGGGGCTAGGGGACATAAAGCTAGATTCTGTAAGAAGATCAAACGACAGAATACTGGTAATCACCAGAAGGCTAAGAAGAATGTTACTTTAGCTATGTGTAGCAATTCAACTGTAAACCTCGATTTGTGGGTAGTTGATAGTGGAGCATCGCAGTGCATTACTAGAGATAGAGGTTTGTAAAGATGTCCACGAGTAAGCAACATGTATCATTGGCAAATGGATGGAGGATGAAAGCATCTGGTGAAGGTAATGCATATTGTTCATGTGTAAATGAGCATTTATCTATGTTATATGTACTTAAACTGAAATTTAATTTGTTATCAGTAAGGACTTTAGTTAATATTGGTTATGTAGTAACCTTTAGGGGAGATAATTGTAGAGAAAGAGGGTAAAAGTGTTACTGCTACTTTAGAGAATGATTTATATGTGATATATGATGACCAGTTGCAGATGGCAAACTCGGTTTATAACAATGTTAAGCCACATGATGAATGTATACATTTACTGCATAGATGTCTGGGGCACATTAATTTCAAAATGCTGAAACAAACTGTTAAATTGTCAGAGGGAATAAAATTAAAACTCTGTAGCAAGTACTTAAACTGTAATGCCTGTAATCAGGCGAAAAGCAAGGTTACTCCTGCAAGCAGACTGAATGGGTTTAAGACCAAAGAACCTTAGAGGGGTTTTTTTGCTGACATAATCAGTCCTAAGAAACCCAGTTTGAAAGGTGCCTGCTATGTTTTGAGTATAATAGACCATTACTCACGGTACGGTTTCTGCTGTCTAATGAAAAACAAAACAGAAACATTCCAACATTTCGTTAACTGGCAAAGATTTGTTGAAAGGAAAATGAGACAAAGGATAATTACCTTAGTTACAGATAATGGGACTGAGTTTATTAACACTAGATTCCAAATGATGTTGAAATTGGCTGGTATTGAGCATAAGCGTTCTGCACCTTACAGGCCACAACATAACTTGTTTATAGAACGAAGAGGGCAATCATTACAAGCCATGGCTCGTACTATGTTATCTGATTCAGATTTGCCTGAAACACTGTAGAGTGAAGCCATAATGTGTACCAACCATATGTTAAACAATGTGGTGAACACAACAACTGGTGAATTACCATTCACTCGTTGGCATGACAGAAAACCAAATTTAAGTTATCTACACACATTTGGAGTTCCAGCATGGGTGCATATTCCCTCATAAATAAGACTGAAAGGGCAACATAGAGCTAGGAAATTGTTTTTCGTAGGTTATGAGGCCAACCATAGATCATTTAGATTCTGGGCTCCAGGCGCAGCTCATGTTTACTGTAATGCTAGTGCTAAATTTCTTGAGCATGTTGGGTGGCATAAACTAGAACAGAAATCCAACAATGATGTTGTTATCAACACCCAAGTAGTCCCTAAGAATGAGATAGTTAAACCATCAATAGCCATTAAAAAGGAAGAACAGGCACAGGAGGAGGTAGAAGAACAGGAGCAGGTGGAACAGGAGAGTCCCCCAGTAAGCCCTGAGTTGCCTAGACATTCAATCCATGTAACACGACCACCAGATAGATATCAGGCTAGTATAGCATGGCCAAATAAATATAGTTCCTACTAACTATAATGAACTTAAACTGTATCCTGCTAAGGATCAGGCTGCTTGGCAGGAAGCAATGGATAAGGAACTGAAATCCTTACAGAGGTTGGAGGTATATGAAAATGTCAGGTTACCACGAGGTAAGCATGCCATAGGGTGTAAGTGGATTTATAAAATTAAGACAGGTATGGATGGGACTGTTACCCATAAAGCCAGGTTAGTAGCAAAAGGGTTCAATCAGTCAGCCAATGACTATGATGAAGTATTTGCACCTCGTCTGAAGGCTACCACATTACGAGCAGCGTTAGTGTGGGCAGCTAAGAATAAATACATAATAAACCATTTAGATGTTGAGATGGCATATATTCATGCACTGTTGCAATATACTATATATTTAAAGAAGGCTTTGGGGATAAAAACTGATAACAAAACTGATTGCTGGAGATTTAAAAAGAGTCTTTATGGCTTGAAGCAATCAGGCTATGAATGGAACCAGTGCATAGTGAAAGAATTAACAAAGATAGGTTTTGTAGCTGTCATGGCTGATCCATGTTTATTCAAAAAGGAAAGTGATGGTGTAATTTGCTATTGTTCACTGATGACACAGCATTAATCACTAAAACTGAGCAAGAAGCTACTGAGATTATTTCACTGTTAGAGAAGAAATTTAAAATGAAACATTTAGGTGAGATTAAACAGTATCTTGGTTTGAAAATAGATAAAACTAAGGGAGGCTACAAAATCTCACAGGCAGATAAAATTAACCAGTTACTGAAGAACTTTAAAATGGAACTTTGTAAACCGGCTAAAACACCAATGAGCCAGGAGTTTAGTCACAGTGATGTGCAAAGTCCTGTTTTTGATAAAGACATTTATCAATCATTAATTGGTAGCCTATCCTATCTTAGTAATTGGTCTAGGCCAGACATAGCATATAGTGTCAACGAATTAGCCAGGTTTAACATTGAGCCTACTGAAAGGCACTGGCAAGCTGCTAAGCATGTGTTGAGATATCTTAAACAAATGATGCATTGTGCATTATATTTGGAGCCTAAAGATGAACTACATTTAGCTGCATATGTTTAAGTTTCACTACAGATGTACCTACACGTAAATCAACGTCAGGTACTTGTAGTGTTCTTAGGAAAGGTGTTAATTGGATGGTGGTCTATTCAACAAAAACATCTAAGCTTATCAAAAATGGAGGCTGAATTCTCATGTTTCTCTCTATTATGTACGGATTTAGTTTGTTATAAACAACTATTGAGAGATATGGGAATTGATGTAAAGGAACCTATTGTTGTATATGAAGACAACCAATCAGTAATTCAGATGGCTTCCAATCTTCCAAAGACAAGATCAAAACCCACCAATTTACGATATCTGAATATGAGACAATGTGTTCAAAGTAAAATGATTAAACTGGAGTATTGCATGCTAGAGAATAACATTACGGATCATTTTATGAAAGCCCAAGGCACTGTAAAACATAAGGCTTGCTATGAAGAGTATGAACTTAAACTGTAAGGTTTTATATATTGTCCTACCCAAAGGGGAGAATGTTAGGAATGATAGTCACCTAACAGTTGGGTTGGGAATATATAAACCAGGATAGTCATTTAATACTGTTGTATCTTTAAGAGAATGCTGTAATTGTGATTGGCTGAGGTTCCTCCAACGGCCATAAGATGGAGCCAGAAACCTGGTTTGTTCCTTTTTGCATTTCCTTTTGCTTTTTGCCTGATCATCATTCTGCTTGAATTGCTATGAGTCTTGCAATTGTTCGCAAACTCCATTTACTGAACTTTGTTTATGATACTGATAAAGAAAAGGACTTCGTTTTTGGATTATCCCTGGACTGATTGTTTTGAATACTAACTGCTTTAACCATGTATGATTTGGACTGTTTGTTGGACTTTGTTTACCTGTTTACTGGAAGGAAAACTTACATTTTACTATTCAGTGTATCTGTGTGCTGGTTGTGTGTTATTCATCACCACT
>NW_020769312.1:27671966-27684114 GCF_900518735.1 Pseudonaja textilis
ATGTATACGTATACGTATACGTATACGTATACGTATACGTATACATACATACATACATACATACATACATACATACATACATACTACATATATATATCAGTGGTGGGATTCAAAATGTTTTACTACTGGTTCTATGGACATGGCTTGGTGGACGTGGCTTGATGGGAAGGATACTGTAAAATACTGCCAAGGGAAGGATACTGTAAAATCTCCATTCTGCAAAATCCCATTCCCTCTCCACCCTACTAACCTGCTTTCTAGCTCCGTTCTCCTGTGCAGGGCAACAAAAGAAGACCCAGTCAATCAGCTGGGACTTGGGAGGCAGAGAATAGATGAAGGTGGGGCCAGTCAGAGGTGGCATTTGCCAGTTCTCCAAACTACTCAAAATTTCCGCTACCAGTTCTCCAGAACTGGTCAGAACCTGCTGAATACCACCTCTGATTGATATACATACATACATACATACATACATACATACATACATACATACATATGAGATATCTTTAAGAGATTTTCAGATTGCATGGCAGTGATATTTTTGACCAAGATGTATTCCATTAATGACTCATGAACTGAATACTAATGTAAATTGTTCTGTCTCACACATTTTGAGGAGTGTACTTTGCAATAGCAATTCTACATATGAAAATCTAGTATTAGATTTTTTTCTCCTCTCACTTGCAAGGGGAAAAATCATATATAGATATGATATGATAACATGACTCATTTGCCCTTTCTTAGCAATAAAACAATAAATATTCAAAGCCATTTATTAATTTGTAGAAAAGATTCATTTCTGCCATAGAAATTAAACATCTCCTATTTTAAAAATACAGGGGATTTCTGTAACATTTGTATATTTTAATGTTCACTATGGACTAATGTTCAGTTAAGAATAAAATGAAAAATCTGTTTCAGGTTCATTGCTTTCACTAGGTTTTATAAAGATTCTTCGATATTGCCATAGTTACTCCATATTACATTGTAAACATTTTGTACTGAATTTGTTTCATGGAAACACCTTCATCTGATATACTGTTCACATAATCCAAATCATATGTCACTGCAAGGATATGGGGGTCTAATCTTCTATCATACTCTGATCATATTTACTATGATAAATAACTAAGTGGAAAGTAGTTTAAGATTTCAGGTGGCACCAAGCAAATATTTTGCTTAATCAGAAACTGTTATTCTGCCAAGATGACGATAGTGAGATTACTTTGAAATAAGATGATTTTGCTTGAGGTCATATTATTGGACTTAAACTTCTAACTTTAATAGCTCCTAGACTACTATTACGTTAAGTACTGGTAATATTATCAAGTTCTCAACATACTTCAGTCAGGACAAGAAGATACATATACGTCGAAAAGATTGTATTTGCAAACTTGTGTTGCTGCAGTGCTATCACAATCAGTAGTTGTCACACAGTTGTAGTTTCTGAGGCTTCCTGTCAGCATCTCACAAGCAAAATCAATGGGGAAGCCAGCAGGAAGTTGGAAGTTGCTCCCACTCCTGCTTTTTTATGTGCCCATAGTCATTCTTTTTTTCACATTGACAAGAAAAATCCAACTACTTGTAGTTCGCTCTCTCTCTCTCTCTCTCTTTCTCTCTCTCTCTGTATACAAATGTAGTTTTCTCTCACACTTTTTGTAGCAAGTAATTTACACAAAGGTAAATTTAGCCCTTAGCTTCACACTCCTGGAATACAAATAGATTATAAAGATAATTATAGAAAATGTGTATTATGTAACCATTGGTGATGACAAATAAGCTTCATTGCACATCCAAACCTCCTCTCATTAAATCACCCATGGAGAAGAATAGGTCAAAACATAAGCTTACTGCATGTCAGACAGACCCATAATATGAACCCATCATAATCTTCCTCAGTTTACACCCACTCTCTGGACCAGAGCTCCCTTACTCTTTATATCTATCCACCCTCACTTGGATTACAACTTTCAAAGCTCCAAAACTGACATCATGATAGTTATATAAGCATTAGATGATTGTATGTAGAATTGTAACTATTGAAACAACATAATTATACTTTACCTTTTTTTTACTTTTTTCTGTTTTATATTTTTCACTCATATTAAGCACTTGTATTACATTTTTTAATAATGCATGTATTTTTGTGTTTTGCTCCATTTGTTTTATATTTTTTTATTTTTCTGTCATTGTTGTTAAAGCAATAAATTTTTATTTTAAAAAAGCTCCCAAACAGACAACAACCATGACCTTATCTCCTTCAAAAATACACAATGCTTTTCTGATGTTGTCATAAGAATTGCTCTGGAAAATTCCTTCAAGAATCAGGCAGAGCAAACTTACCCCACTACTCCATCCTCTATCTCTTATTTGCTTTTGCCATCTTAGCATTGTCAAGTGCTAGGAATCTCACAGATTCTTCTCCATTATTATAGTCTAAAGAAGAGAATAACTGGGGGGAGGTATTTTGAAAATTCCTTCAGTGTGAAATCAGAAAATTGTGCCTTGTGGCAAGATTCATTCTTGAGCAGTGGTGGGATTCAAAATGTTTTACTACTGGTTCTGTGGGCGTGGCTTGGTGGGCATGGCAGGGGAAGGAGACTATAAAATCCCCCACCCCACTAACCTGCTTTCCAGCTTCGTTCTCCAGTGCAGGGCAACAAAAGAAGACCCAGCCAATCAGCTGGGACTCAGGAGAATAGATGGCGGCAGGGCCAGTCAGAGGTGGTATTTGACAGTTCTCTGAAGTACTCAAAATTTCTGCTACCAGTTCTCCAGAACTGATCAGAACCTGCTGAATACCACCTCTGTTCTTGAGGACTAACATTGATGAAACATATTTCCCAACACTAATCTTGCCCAAGTTCTTCACTGCCAGGGATAAGAATAATATGTTACATATTATACTGATTTGTTTAACATTTTTTGTAATCCATCCATGATTCCTTAGTGCAGGGGTGTCAAACTCACATTGTCACATAATGTGTTGTGACTTTTTCCCCCTTGACTAAAATGGGGGTGGGCATGGCTAGCGCATGATGCATCTGACTGTGGCCTGTGAGTTTGACACCCCTGCCTTAGTGGGCCCTATCCAGTCTAGGTTATTCCAGATGAAGTGTGACCAACATTATAGTTTCCTGTGGAGAATCACCTCTGAATAAACATGCCACTTGTTCAATCCTATGCCTAACAGGTTAAGTTTCCTGAAAAGGCCGTGATCTTGGTTTTATTAATTGGCAGCAAATGATGCTGATAAAATAGTTTGAATAATCTCTTTAATACACCTGGGCAGATGATAGAATATCCATGGTATCTGTTTGGTTAAATAGCGCCACTGCAGCCCCTTTGTAACATTGATATAAAAATTAAGTAGCATCTTTGCCTTGCATCAAGGTATCACTGTTGCAAAGGATTCTGTTGTGTTGCTTCTTATTCTCATGCCAGCACTGACGTGTAATTTGTCAGTCTAGGAAACCCAGTGGCAATTTATCAAAGACATAAAGGCTATTTCCCAACAAACATAATAAATGTGGTGTATTTTTCCACCAGAAGTGTGGCATTAAGCCCAGTTTAAAGTGGCAAGCCCTAAAACTTGCTTGTTTGCCATTATCTGAGTCCATTTATTTGAACCACTTTCAGTGCAAACACTTTGCATGGATCTTGCTGTTAGGAGGTTAATGTCTGATGGGATGATAATTGTTTTGTTTGTCTTTCTTGCCCTTCTCCAAGGTGGAATAAGGGTAGCCAGACCACAAATCAGATTCCATCAGATTTCAAATCTGAGTTGATATATCAGTATAAATAAAAAATGAAGCCAAACCTGGAACCTCCTGATAAACATTTTTCTTGATCATTGCTGTGAGAATAGAGATACCTTATGGTGCTTTCCCCAACCTCTCTGGATAAAGTAATTAATGTAAGTATCTCCAAACTGACACAGGTCAATAGGAGAAAGTGATCAGCTTCCTGTTTGAATCAGAAGGGATGGTGTTTCTCTGGCATAAAATGTGCCTTGTCTCACTCAGCTGAAGAGGCGGTAAAATTAATCTTTGCTGCAGCTAATCTCCAGAAGGTGGCAGAGTCCCTTTGTCTTGCTGTTACTATTATTATCTCTGAAGCAGCTTTTACAGCATCCTTCGTTTTATCTACCCACAGAGACATATATTGCCTTTCAGTTAAGCATTCTGTAATGCAAAATATGTGAAGCGGACTCCTTGTGTGATCTGAAAAAAAAAACATTTTTCGTGCATACAGATATCTGTAGAGAGAGAGAAGGAAAGAGAAAGAGGGGAGGTGGATGATATCTGTTGGCAGGTTTGAATTTATCTGTTTGATGTGTATGAATAACTGAATTTGCAAAAGTGACTCAGGTAATGATCCACATTGGCTAGCTGAAGTGGAATGATTTAATTTCTGCATCCAGATTTGACAGGAATACAGGCTGCAAAAATATTTATCAGGCAATGAATAGTTCATACCCATTGTTTGTTTCACTTGCTTGCTTCCTTCTTTCTTTCCTTCCTTCCTTGCTGGCTTACTTACTTATTTTTATCCCTCCTTCATTATTTTTACAAATAAGACAAGATGGCGACCAAATCTGACACACCTTCCTCCTCCTCTTTTTCCCACAATAACAGATCCATGTGGTGGGTTGGGCTGACAGAAAGGGACTAGCCCAAAGTCACCCAGCCAGCTTTCATGTCTAAGGCAGCACTTGAACTCATTGTCTCCCAGTTTCTAGTTTGTTATGAGAGAGAAAGTTAGAGACAGAGAGAGAATATACACTATGCAGTCAATAATGATAGCATTAATACCTATCCAATACATACATTCCCCCGGCCCATCTCATCTAGTGATGTGTTTACCAGACAAATATTTCATATTTTTGTATTTTGAAGCTTCCAAATTTTAGATAGAGGCCAATCTTGCTGATCCAAAATTAGGGTTAAAAATCACAAAAGCTTGGGGATGGCAGGCTGTCAACCTGGCCATGTAATTTTCTAGACCATGCCATAAGTTCTGGAACTATGAGTAACTGCACAAAGAGGCAAACATTTATCAACAGGAGACTGTAATGCAAGTGCATCTAACCTTGGCAATTTAAGACCTGTGAACTTCAATTCCCAGAATTCCCTAGTCAGCCAGAGTTGAAGTCCACAGGTCTTAACCTTGCCAAGGTTGGTCACCCATGCTGTAGGGTTGAAAATCAATTAATGTTGGCAATATAGACCTTTCCAAGGAAGCCAATTTAGTCCACAGATTTGCACATTGCTAAATTTAAACCTAGAAAGTCCCCTATAAAAAGCACCTGCTCCAAAATTGACTGAATAATATCATTTGATATTAGCTCATTTAATATCCAGGACCCCTATAGGAACATATGATCAAATGTAGCTATATACTTAATAACATTTATATTTTAGCTCTGGAGCCCCCAATGTGTCATGACATCAAGATAAGGTGGGGATGTGATGTAACTCTCAATATGACTGTGAGGATGCTTATTCTGTGCTCCTCTCACTTTGAGATTGAATGAATTCTCATGCAGGGCTGCTTTTAATGACTCTTCACTAGACATCTGGAACACATCCACACGCTTGCTTCTCAGCAAAGGAAAGACACTGCAGCACCAAGAAAAAAAAGTGAGAACTTAGCTTGAAAGATCTTATTTAAGTCAGCAATCAGTTCTTTTCAGCCAAAATTGAATTGCCCCTTACCGTTTCTCTCAATTTCCTTCTGCTCGCATCTGGTACTCTTTTTCACAAATACTTTACACTTTAGAGTTGAAGTCCTGCAAGACCGATTTCAACCATGAATATGCCACCGCTCCAAATGAGATGCCTCTCTGCCACATTGTGCCGATCGTTGCTGTACATAGCTCTATAGGCTTTACAATCAACTTTACTTTTACAATTATGGACACAGAGAATGTGACCAGCAGTCAATATTCTGTGTGCTTCTAGAGTTCCCCAGTTATGATTGTAATGTGTTTCTTCAGGCAGAGCCCCTCCAAGATATAGAAGGGGCAGACCTTGGATCTTTTCCAAATGGTCTTCCATTTCTGTGCAGCATCCAAGGTCACCTTTGGTGAGATGGGCACTTGTCTAAATTTGATAAAAAGGTGAAGGTAAAGGTTCCCCTTGTCCAGTTATGCCTGACTCTATGGGACAGTGTGCTTATCTCCATTTCTTAGCCAAGACAGCCAGCATTGTCCAAAGACCCTTTCTGCGGTCATGTGGTCAGCATGACTATATGACAAAGTGCATGGAACTACCTTTTCACTGAAGTGGAACCTATTTAGCAACTCATATTTTCATGCTTTTGAACTGCTAGGTGGGCAGGAGCTGGGAAAGGAATGAGAGCTCACCCCATCGTGTGGCACTTGGATTCCAAACCTTGAATATCAACTTTCCAGCTGACTAGCTCAGTATCTTTAACTGCTAAGCCATTGTGCCCCATAAATTTATTTAATAAATACATTTCGGGATTTGAGGTCTTCTGAACTTTTGTTCTAATTAGCTGATGCAGGAAGATATGGTTGTATTAACTTAGATCTTCATCCAGATATTCCTGGAATGTTCCTTACACAAGCAATGAAGGCAGCCTTCAAGACTACTTAGAAAGAACAACTGGTCCATGATGCAGCAGCACATGGATTAATTGGCATCCAACATGAGCATCCAACTGTGATATTACAAGACTTCCAATAGCTGCTAATTTAGTTCCAGTTAGGGTTAAGGTTCTGTTTTTAACCTATACAGCTTTTTATGACTTGCAGCCTTCTCTAAGCAATATCAGCCTCACCTATTAAGGCAATAAGGGATAAACTCGTCATGATTGCACATTCCAAGAGATGAGGGTAGCCAAAACTAAACATTGTTACTTTCTTAATAGGAGGGGCAGTGGTGTGGACCAATCTCCCCATGGCTAACCCCCTTGTTGACTTTAGAAGAAGTAGGTTTCCAGAATGCATTCCTGTGATTGCACTATTTTATTTTTACTGTTTTTTTTTACATACTGGTAGTTAATTTATTTTTGGCTTTGAAAATAGAAGGCTATATACATTTAAATTAAATATCAATGTAACAATAAAATAATGATTAGGTATTAGATATTAGAATTGTATTGGCCAAGTGTGATTGGACACACAAGGAATTTGTCTTGGTGCAAATGCTCTCAGTATACATAAAAGAAAAGATACATTCATCAAGAGTCATGAATCATAAGGTATAACACTTAATAATAGTCATAGAGTACAATAAGCAATCAAATCATACTAGGAAACAGTCAGTATAAATCATAAGGATACAAGCAACAAAGTTACAGTCATAAGTGGGAGGGGATGGGTGATAAGGACTGATGAGAAGATTAATAGTAATAGTAGTGCAGACTTTGTAAATAGTTGGACAGTGTTGATGGAATTATTTGTTTAGCAGAGTGATGGCTTTCAGGAAAAAAATGTTTTTGTGTCTAGTTGTTCTGGTGTGCAGTGCTCTATAGCATCATTTTGAGGGAAGGAGTTGAAACAATTTATGTCTGGGATGTGAGGGGTCTGTAAATATTTTCACAGCTCTCTTTCTGACTCGTGCAGTATACAGCATATGAAGACTGAAATCCTAAAAACTTTTTCAAAAGAATACTGAAAAAAGCAACTGTTGCATCCGAATAAGTATGCAAGGGATAATGGCCACTTTGATTGTGAAGCCCTTTGTTTACTAGAAATTTTTAAATAATTTGGGGGTTTTTTTAGACATTTTTAGTAACAAACCTGCACATCAATATCTGAATACAGTTTTGATCAAAGGCAACATACAGTTCCAAATCAAATTCTAAGAACCTGAAGATAGATATATAGAAATATAGAGATAGATATATAGATATATGTGTGTGTGTGTATGTATATTTATACATATATGCATAAACATACACATATGTTCAATGACTGTTCAGTTACAACAACAACAACAACAACAACAACAACAATAATAATAACAACAATAACAACCTGTATTAAAAGTCCCAGCTGTCTACCTCTCAGGTCATGGACTCACAATCTGTACATGGACAACCAGTTTACACTTACAATGGTTACTGACTCCCACAGTCAAGTGGCCACCATTTGCAGCCTTCCCTGCTGGCTTCCCACAAGCAAAGTCAGAGGAAACCCCACAAAGAAGGTTGCAAGATGCTCCTATAAGTTGTCCAGCCTGAAGAGCCCAGCTATGGGGTTTGAGATCCCAGAAATCTTGTTGTCTGTAGTGCCCATGTCCCCATAATAGCTATGGTATTCTGCCTGTGGCAGCCCCCTGCACACCTCCCATGCAGCAGCAGCTACCCCAGGCCTGGCTGTGCTCATGTACATATTTCCTCACCTGGCAGCAGCCATTCCTGTCCTTGCCATGCTCACAACTGTGCTGCAGTAGCCACTTACCCACTCACTGGCTTGCTTGTGAGCTACTTGGAACTTGTGACATCCCATTGGCTTCCCCATTGACCTTATCTATTGGAAGAGAGCAGGAAGAGATTGCGAGGAGGCTGTTGCTTAGCAATGCATGACTCTCACTTAATGAAAGCAATGGAAATAGTCACCTGACATCTCACTTTCCGACCACATTGCTTAGTGATAGAGATTCCGGTGCTGATTATTGTTGTTAAGCAACGACTACCTGTAACATCAATGGCAACAATTGTGTTTCCTGTGGCAACTTTTAACTGCTCTGTTTGAGCAAAAGGAGTCTGTTTCTGAGAACAGCCTCCGAGGTTTACAGAAAGATAAACTCCATAAACTAGTGCAATAACTTTTATTTGGAGAGCAGCAACAAAAAAAGAGAGACACTTTTGGCAGATTTCATCCTCAGTGAATTGCGATGCTCTAAAGCTGCAAACCACACAGCACTGAACAGAGCTGAAAATGGACCTTCCCAAACAGGCCAAACCCCACAGTGTAGCCAGCGTGTTTTTGCTCCAGGGGAGTGGACTTAATGGAGTCAGTAGCAAAGCAGTTAATGATGGAGTTCAGTGTGAGGATGCTGTTTGAGAATGGAAAAAAGCCACCGGCAGCCTTTTCCTTTGCCCTTTGACTCTGACTTTACAGAGATGAATTAGGTTTGATATGGCAGCCTGCTGTTCCGTCTCCAGTCTTGATAGTTGTCTGATGCAGTCATCAGACTTACTGCCAGCTGGGCTCTGTGCTTCCTGGGAGAAGGCAGTTTCTGCTCAGGTGGAGAAAGACTTTTAATTCCATGTCTTTTTCTCTTTGCAGAAGCATTCATGGATGTGGATGTGGCATAGAGACACACCTCACTTTCTAGCCATTGTGAAGTGTACCGAAGAAGGCTTAAATGCGGGGATGTGCAAAATGCAGAAAATCCTATTCCACCAATTTCTGAATTCTCCAGCCTTAAGCTTGTCCCTTTCCATTCTTTCAAAAGCTTGCATGCAAATGAATAGGTGTTTGATTTCCATTTTTTTTTGTGAGGATAAAAAAGTTGGAACATATTTTCACCTGACATCCTTTGGGGGGGGTGGGGGTGGAAATGGATTTCCTTTTTTGTAAGCTTTCTATGTCTTTTGAACCTTTGAAATTGCCTCTGAAATTTTCAAAATGGCATGCATCAATATAGGAGTGAATGCTAAAACAGTATGGAGTGGTAAGGTGCATTTTGTAAGTTTAATGTAGTGCTTGAGAGCTTGTTTTGCAGGCTTCCACAGGTGCTCGAGTTCAACAATGGAGCCCTCTCAGAGTGGATGCTAGAGTGGCTCTTAAAACTGCCACTCTGGCTCTGTGGATTTTTGCAGGTGCTCTTGTTCTCTATGATCAATCAAGTAGTCTGTTTGGAGTGGCTATCAGAGGAACTGCTAGCATTCTCAAATCAAAGCATGCATTTTTTACATTCGGGCTAGTCTAGACTGAAATAAAGGAGCCAGGAAGGAGATGGGGGAAAGAAATATTTGCTGCTTCTTGGCTATCATCAGGAATATACTGCTTGCTGGATGGAATGATCATGCATGTGGTATGTGAATATTGTCTCGGTAGGTACTGTGTTTGTGCAACTCTACAACTAACTTTAGATTAAAATGCAAACCAAAGAAAAGAGAGTAGCCTTTTATGAGGTTAGAATCAGAAGTTAACAATTTATTTTATTTTTATTTATTAAATGTATTGGCCGCCATCTGAGCACAAGGTAACTCTGGGTCGCTTACCATGTTAAAAGGTTAAAACTGTACAAAACGTATGCACAATACAAATAAAATATGAATGCTCAATCCTATCAGAAAGATGGGGAAGGAGGAAGTAGGATGAATGGGGGGAGGGGGAGATAGGATCTGTTATTAATCTATCAACCCTCAATGTGAAGCCCCCTCCATAATAATGCATGAAGAGAGGTAAGTTGCAACAGTTAACGCATTTAGTATCAGAAAGAATAGGAAGGTACCTTGTAGGTCATCTAGTTCAACCCCCTCCCAAAGCAGGAGACCCTACTCCATTTCTGATGGCAGTTCAGTCTCTTCTTGAAAGTGTCCAGTGATGAAGCTCCCACAACTTCTGAAGTCAAGCTGTTCCATTGGTTGATTGTTCTCACTGTCAAAAAAATTCTCCTTATGTCTAGATTGAATCTCTCCTTGATCAATTTCTATTTGCTATGAGCAAATACCACGATCTCAAAAAATACCACTACCTCAAAAAAAGGGCATGTCTGTGCTCCTTCTACTTCTACATATTGGGCCCTCCAAAGCAGTTTGAAGATGATCTCTGATTGCCTTCACACCCACCAGCAAAAAAAACATATGGTTAAGTTGTTTTGAACTCCTGGCGACCTAGAAATTTTCTTCAGGACAATCAAAATGGAGAGAACAAGAAGCCAAACCCACCATCCTTCCCTGAGCTGCTGCAATTTTAAACAAAGATCCCTTCCTACAAAGAGGATATAAAATAAATAGCTGGCACTCATCCCCCCCCCCCCCCCGTGCCTTGTCTTCATGTTCAGTGTGCTTGACTGGTTGTATGGAAATCATCAAGCCCAGTGGTTCCAATGGGAGAACGCTGAAAAGGCATCAAAGCCTTTCTCTTGTCCAAAGATTTGCTAGAATCAGAAGCCCAAAAGGCCCGGTTGTGCAAATCGGATAATCAAGAACTCTTAAGTTCCAGAAGGTGGCATTTTAAAAACTTTATTAATTAAAAACAAAATGCTGCATTCTGGAATCTGAGGGCACTTCATTATCTGATTTGTTAGTTAGTTAGAAATTAGTTTTATAATTAGTTTATTAACTACAGTAAATAATGCAAATTTTATTAAATGTAATAATGTTCATGTTATAGTGGTTTCAAATATATGTCCTCTAAGCTAGAAGAGGATTGATGCTACTTGTAGGTGAAGCCGATTTAGAGGTATGGAGCCATTTCAAACTGGTGTAAAATCCTTGTGGAGGACAATGCTTCTGAACTTTATAGTCTAATATATGAACAGATCTTCACAGGAATGTGGCCAGACTGCATTAAAGTTTAATTAACACACTCAAACAAGAATCTTTACCTCAAAACCGATCCAAGGCTACAAATAATTAATGAAACAAGATTCACTGAACTCTCTGTGTGCACACAACTATTTGTCCTTGCATATATATTTTTTCTTGTGAGGTCTGAGACAAACACTTCACTCTTTTCAAGGATAATTTTTCCAATAGCAATTAGCTTCTCTCCTCTCTTGCTTCTGTTATTATCTTTTATTATTAGAAGCAAGACCCCACTGGCTACTTTGGAAGTAACAAAGGCCTCCATATTTAGTCTTGCATCTACTTTTCCATGATAAATTGTTTCAATGTGCCATCGTGTGGTAGGTATTGGTATTGTCCATGCTAGAAACTCAAATCTAAATTAAAACAGTGATACATTATCAGTCGACTGATATGAGTGATAATAGCTCTTCTTACAAATGTGTTGATCAAACCATACAGAGGTCACCTGGCTTGTATGACTACATTACAATGTAATGCAGGTAGTTCTTAACTCGTGACCACAACAGAGCCCAAAATTTATGTTGCTAAGCAAGACAGTTAAGTGCGTTTTGTCCAATTTTACAATCTTTCTTGGCACATTGGTTATTTTTATTTATTTATTTATTTATTTATTTATTTATTTATTTATTTATTT
>NW_020769312.1:27684514-27752849 GCF_900518735.1 Pseudonaja textilis
CCACGTGGGGCGAATCCACGTATATAGACAAAACAAATTAAAAATCACATGAAAAAGTGGATGCAAAAATTCAAAGAAATAATCATCAAAGAAAATCAAAGAAATCAAAATATGAGTGAAAACATCTGAGAATTTTTTTTGCTCCAAACAATAATCTGAGAGGAAACTGGTATAAAATGTTTTACAGATAAAGTAAAAGTCTGAGAATAAGATGGAGAAATAAAAAATGTTGGGAATGCCATACTGCAGAAGGAACATTTTACCATATGTGGTAAATCTCAAAAGTATTGGAAGGAGATAGAACATAATATTCAGAAATTGTTAAATTGTTTTTATTTTAAAAATGAAATGTTTTTATTTTAAAAATAAAATGTTTTTAGTTTTTAAAAAAATGTTTTTAGTTTAAAAATAAAATTCAAAGTGAAACTTTTATTCAGGTAACTCCAGAAAATGCAAGTTAAAAGGATCACAACTTATCAAAATGTATGCTGACAGTGGCATGAATGAACGAGGGATAAGACTGAAAAAGTGAAATTCTGCCAACAATACAAGGTGAATACGCAGCAATAGCAAAATCAATAATATATAAAAGGAAAATTTAACAAATTCAGCGAAAATGGCTCCCCTACATATGACACATTTATAGCAAGGCAGATTCAAACATTTGGAATAAAGTTTTTAGGAAAAGAATTCAGAGACTAATTAAAAATAACAGAAGAAATAACTTAAATAGATAGAAGTAAAAATGTCCAACATTTAATATTAAATATTAAAAGTATATCATAAGTATTTAAATAGTGGTTAGTTTTTAATCTTTGTTAGTCTTTAGGTTTTGCAAGATGATGATGGTGGTGGTGGTGGTAATAATATCTTCTGAACATTCCAGGCAGGCTTAGATCTCAGTAAAACATTTAATTTTACCATCTGTAAAAGGGGCTACCCAAGGGGGTGGGAAGGGACAGGATCTTTCCAGGCATGCACCCCGAGACACAGACCACTCAACACACAGTTTTTAAACAGATACCTTAAAGTGTATAGATTAATACAGCATAATTTTACCCTCTTTCAATTGATCTGTCAAGTTGATTATAATTTATAACAGCGGCAAGCACAAAGGGCATTAACGTGTCACAAAACTTGCATCCTAATATGACACAATGCAGTCCTTTTAAGCTTGGTGGAAGTCAGAGCAGCATCTCCCTAGAGTCTGTCTGAGCACACAGTGCCTGTTATTTCTCCTTAAGGATTAATACTGCATACTGAAAGTCACAGCCATAATTAAATGATGTTCATTTTAAAGCAAATTCAATAAATCCTGCTACTGTGCTTATACTAGGGTTGTTTGTTCATGGAAGGTAACCTACCTGGAAGTGACTGCTCTTTTCATTATAGTTGCCTTAAAATAAAGAAGGAGTCATTTATGAAAAGAGACCTTGAGCCTCCCAGGCTCTCATTAACATTCCTCCCTAGACCTACTTCCTCCAGCTTGACTCAAAGACCTTGCCAGAGTCATAGCTGCTGATTTTTCAGGAGGGAAATACTCATTTAAATAACCAAGTCAGTCATTTCTCTCAGCTTAAGTTCCCTCACAGGATAGTTCTAGGGGGAAAAGAACAAGAGGTGAATCCTATATATATTGTCTTGAATACCTGAGCAAAAGGGGCGATTAAATTAAATAGAACTGCAATATGACATTTGATTTTGTTGAAGGTTCAGAACTTTCCAGTTTTTAAAGTAGGTTTCCAACATGGGGGCTGGACATTTCCGGATGAACTCTAGATGGCAGCAATATATGTTTTTGCTGTCATTTAGAGGTCGACTTAGTGTTTGCCCAGTAGCTATGTATGCCTACTCAAAAGAAGATGAATGTAGGGTGTTTTGTGTGCTTTTTTTTTAAAAAACTAATCCCCTCTTTATATGAACATTAACTTTATGTAGGTAAGGAACTTTGAAGATGAAAAGCAAACAGAACGAGTGATCACATGTTGTTTGAAAAAGCGACACACCTTAAACACAAGTGTGGTCAGTGCTGTAATTCAGTATCCTCCTGTATTGAAGAAAATGGCAAAAACAGCACTTTTATATACTATGTAGTACAGTATACAGAAAAATATGAAAATGTTTGATCATGACTCCATTCATGCAGAATAGAATTCACTCTTATCTGTTTAGCATCTGTGTGCAGAAAGTTTAAACAGCTTAGAGTTTTGAACATCTTCTAGCTATATTATTGAAGTTTTGGATCTAGTTTACTATAAGGCTACTTAGATAATTATTCTATGTCAGAATTAGACTTCCTTGTGTTTGCTGTATTCTAATTTTTGCAGTTCGGATTTGTTTCCAGCAGATCTTTTTCAGCAGAGGTGGTATTCAGCAGGTTCTGACCAGTTTTGGAGAACCCTTAATGGAAATTTTGAGTTGTTTGGAGAACCAGCAAATACTAGCCCTGCTCCCATCTATGCTCTGCCTCCTGAGTCCCAGCTGATTGGCTGGGTCTTCTTTTGTTGCCCTGCATAGGAGAACGGAGCTGGAAAGCAGGTTAGTAGGGTGGGGAGGGAATGGGGATTTTGCAGTATCCTTCCTCTGCCACACCCATCAAGCCACACCCACAGAACCGGTAGTTAAAATTTTTGAATCCTACCACTGTTTTTCAGGTTGTACTAAATTCCTTAACTTAGAGATTTAAGCAGAAAATCTGGGGTTTTCATTGCAGCTCTACAGCACCAGGCGTTTAGAAAATTAAAGAACAGTAAAGCTTTTTATTTTTCAAATTGTTACATAATTCAGCAAAAAACCAAAAACTTTTGACATAGCAACCAGGTTTTTAGAAATTATATTTGTGCTATTTCTGAATTAGATTAATTAAATTGTAGCATATTTTAATTGCCTCATGTTTTAGTCTCTCTAAATATATGGGGAAACAAATTTAATTTTCCTGTTATTTTTAAATATTGTTGATACTTGCGACAAAATTAACGAAGGAGGATTTTTATAAGTATTTCAGTAGTACTCATTTTATACATCTGCAACAAGCATGTTGCAGATGGAAGTTCTACTAAAAGTGTTTTTATTCTCTTGAATAGCCCATACTTAAGAGTTTTGTATTTGGATAAGTAACCAGGAAAAATCCTGGACCAAATGATAGATCATAGTTAATGTGGTGCCAAATTACTTTAGGGCATTTGTATTTCTCCCTATTTCATATGCATAAATCAAAAGGATAGGCTTCAATCTCTTAGTCCTGATCTCATTGTATTTAGTGTGGCTTAAATCCAACTGCATGTAACTAGAATACTCCACAATCATAAACAGGATCACCAGTGTTAGAGAATGCAGAACACCCTTTAAGGACCAAGACTGAAAAACAGATTGCGTATACATGACTTTCATTAAATGTAGTTAAATATCTTGCTAGGATCAAATGTCTGAACCTAGAATTTATGTTTGTACATATGCCATATTTGCCTGTATGAATATTAGGAGATAGTTATTTGAGGGAATGAATAAGAAGCTTAAAAAATTTACATGGCTGTCCATCTTATATATGATAACCCTAGGCAGCTCTCATTGGGCATCCAATAAAAAACAATAAATGTGACCAGCTGAACCCTCTATAGCCTCAGAACATCTCACAAATCTAATTTATTTTGTAGGGCTCACTTCTGTCATAGCCCAATGCCTGGGCAAAGAGGTAGATTTTCCCAGCCTCCAAAGACACCTTGCATCATCTGACAGCACAGGATAAGCATCCTTTCTCAAGCTTTAAAATCATTGCACAAAAGGCTTCATCCTTTTTTCTTAGAAAAGTTAAACATTTATAATAGGACTGTCACATCTGGCCTGCAAAACATGTAAGGTGTATTTGCTGTATGTCTTTGTGCTGCCTTCTTTTTTTAATAATTTTGCAGTTGTGCCTTGATATTGTGGCTGTGCTGCTGGTATTTGCAGCTGAGATGAAATAACTTTGTACTTTCTGTGAGTTTACAGGAATCATGGAAAAAAATAGAAGCATTATCTCTGGAAGCTGTCACACATTGAAATTGCTAAAAATGTAAACAATCCTGAATTCCAACCTAGGGATTCTACAGGAAAAGTCCCATCTTTGACTTCCGACTGTTGAAGTATTGTGGTGCTCTCTGAGCTTGGTTGATTATTTTTGAAGACATTTCATTACCCAACTTGGTAACATCATCAGTGCTGGGAGGGAGTGGGGTTTGCTCTCTTTATATTCTAGTGGTTTGTCCCTTCAGTGCTTGTGGGAGTCTTCTTTTGGTTCCATGGCTAGGCTGTTGTTTAACTGTTAGCCTGTTTGTCTAAGTTGACAGTTCCTTGATTGGGATATTGTTTGTTTCTTGATTGTTGTTATTATATTAATGTTGGTGTTAAGCTTAGGTTATCTGGATGTTGATTGCTGATGAGGAGGTGTTTTGCTTGTTTTGTTTCCTTTTAAGCTTTAGGTTAACATTATGGTAGTTAAAGTATTGTCTACTCAACAAAAGAAAAAGAAACCAACTCTCGCTGCTCCTAATCTTGGGGTTATAGAATATGAGGTGAAGATATCAAGATAACCATTGATCTCTTTGCTACCCTTAATGATTATCCAGATTTCTGTACCTTAGCTAAGGCTATGTAAGCAGAATTTGTAAAAAAATTAAAAAAGTGTATTTAAGGATAGAAAGGCAGATTTCATCCATAAGCTTAGAATTTCAAGCCTTACTGATTAAAAACCAAACTGAAAGAAAAACAAGTAAAAATAACTTTTAAATATTAAAATAAAGGAAGTCAGGAGAAGCATATCAAGATAGCAAAAGAGTCTGCTCTCAAAATACCAGCTTTGAAACAAGTTGTTTCTTTACAGAACAGCTTATGTGTGGGTTTGCTTGATAACTGATGATCCAGATTTGGGGAATTTCTGGCATGAGGGGTAACAAATGAAAGGTACATTCATTTAAGGAATCATCCATATGGATTTGTACTTTTTTGACTTTCTGCAGGCTTATCACTGTTGGGCTATGTTACAGTATAGATGGAGTTGTTTATGCAAGAAGAATTAGTTTGACTATTAAGACTCTTTCTAAATAATCATGGGGCAGTATCTATCAGGTGCCTTTATTCAATCATATAAAACATTTCATTTATTTTCTGCCCTGCAGCAGGGAAATGTAGTTAGAGCTCATTCATGAACGTCACACTTTGCATAATGGGATTAGATTTAACCTATTCTTGGTCTGTTGTAGCTAATGCTAAGGTAGTACTCAATGGTAGCAAAATGGTCGTTTAAGGAAATGGACATTTCCAAGTTACCTGGAATTTTCTTTTTCTTTTGCTTCTACTCATGATGAACACTTGAAGACTGCCTGCAGAAGTCCCTGCAGTTTTCTTGGCAAAGTTTTTCAGAGGTGTCCTTCCTGAGCTGAGAGAAAGCGAGTGACCCAAGGTCACCCAGCTGGTTTTATACCCACAGTAGGACTAAAACTCAGGTTCTCCCATTTTCTAGATTGGTGCCTTAACCACTACTCCAAACTGGCTTCCAGTTTGGAAATAAGCCTTATTAAGTTCCCTAATACATATATTTTTGGAAAATTGTTTTCCCTAAACAATATATTTTATTCACGTTCACTGATACAAATTTTGAGCAAGTCTTCCCTGAATGTAGGCCTTTTTTAATAATACTTTCTCTGAATTGTACACTGGGAATATATACAGTAAGTATCATCTGAAAACTATGCTCATTTTGGTTTGGGAACCCAACGTTGAGCAAAGTGGCATACCAATTCAAATCAAGCATGTACTAATATTTAGTCCTGTAGCATCCAAACATCTCTGCAGAAATTTGATCCATGAACTATCCTGGGATTTAGGCTTGGTTCAGATTAAAGATTTTTCTGCTAAACAAAATGTTGTTGACACTTCAGAGATTAGCTCCAAGAAGAAATAGAGACTCCTATCTGTTCCATAATGTTTAAAGGTTGATAGGGTTGCATCAAAATGCACCTTATAGATACAAAGTAGAGGGGGTGGAGTCACCAAAGCGATGGCAGCTGTTTTTCCTCAAGAACCCCATCCTTCTAAGAGGAAATCAATATAGATTCTCTAAAAGGATTTCACAGCTGTCATCCACATCAAGAGGAAATATGAGAAGGATCAACTTCAGGAGAATGAAGGGGCTACCATTGCGTTAAAAAAAAAAGAATCTTATTCCAGAGGAATGATACCAAAGCATTAATTTTAAGAAATCATCATGCAACATGTACAAAGGTGAAACATTTTCCAATTATATTGCTGCCAGGTCTGGAAGTGAAGATAAAAAGAAACATGAATATAATTTTTAGAAAACTTACAAAACAGGAAGGTGATAGAAGTTTTTATTATGAACAGTAATACAGGTCTATTAAAGTTGTATTTTCAAATATAATTTTGGTACACAGTATTTCATTAAATGATTATATGAACATTCATTAAGCCTGCAAAGCTAAAGTAAAATTTCCTTTCATCAAAAGCTGGCTGCAATAATCTGTAGAGATAAATGACTGCTTTAGAAGATGGTTACACAATAATATGGACGAGTTTTGCAGGACACAAACTGGCGAAAAGCCAACACTGTGTGAATGGGCTAATATATAAGCAAAGAAAAGTAATCCTGTTTTCTTCCCTACCTGCATATCATTTAGATTTTCTTATCCTCTCTTCTAGTCCTCCAGCTCTCCTAGTCCTCTGGAATATAATATTTGGGGAGAACCTTCAGGGTAAAATTTTAGGGAGGAAAAGTTTGATCTCCAGTAGTTAGAATGGATTCAAATTTCCCTGGTGGGCAGACAAAATTGGTGGCATCCATTCTCTCCCCCCCATGACAATATTTTAAAATTAATTTAATCAGATAAAACTCATATACTGGAAATTTAGGTGAGAGAAAACCCCTCTGAATTATTCACACATTTTAATGAAAGTAGGGAACAAAGGAAATGTAGTAGTAAGATAGAAAAAGGATTATAAAAAAACTAATAGGCATATAATTAAGACTAGAACTATGACAAATTTTTGTAGTATTGAATTTTTGTTACAAAGAGCCTTCTTATAAAGGGACTTGGTTTTTCATCTAGTATCTAATTGTCCTTATTATTTTTTATTCCAAAGTAATTGCTCTTGGTTTAAATCAATGACATTCTTCGTGTTTCTACTACAAATCTCATAGGATTTTATCAACATTTCATTCTCACTTATTCTCACAAGACTATTGCTACAGATATATTCTGTTTAAATGTCCTCTCTTCCTTCTTCCTCCCCAAACACATGTTCATTTCCTTCAGTGCTTGCTTTATATTTACGTGGGTTTTCACAAAGTATTAGATGTGCAATATCTCCAATTATCTGCGTCTTCTTCTTCTGGATTATGTTTCATGGGTATGTTGAGATAGGAAATTAGAAAATTAATTTACTGTTTCATGGCCTGGAATATAAATTGATTAAAATACATTCTTAAGGATTCTGTATATATTTGCTTGGAAACTGCCAGCCAAGCAAAAAGGAGGGATCAAGTGAGCAATTAGCTTTGAATCCTTGTGCAGCCACAAAAGACCTAGGATAGATTCTGGACTAGGTTCCATGGGATCTTATTTGTTTGTTCCCAAGAGAAGGCAAGCAATAGCAATAGCACTTAGACTTATATACCACTTTACAGTATAAACCTCTCTAAGAGCTTTACAAAGTCAGCATATGACTCCCAACGATGTGGGTCCTCATTTTACCCACCTTAGAAAGATGGAAGGCTGAGTCAACCTTGAGCCTGGTGAAATTTGAACTGCCAAATTGCAGGCAGCCAGCAGTCAGCAGAAGTAGCCCGCAGTACTGCATTCTAACCACTTCCCCACCATGGGGAGATTCTTGCATTATAGCTAGAACACAATAAAGTAATCAACTTGAACCTTTTATATATGGATCTGGTTGCTTGCACCTGATCATACATAACATATAAATATTTTTAGGATTGATTAGTGTAGAAAACCTGGAGTAGTTCCTCAGGAAGAGCTATTAAATTTTCTTCCTCATAATATGGATATGGATATCACGAATATTGTGAGCATCAATTACTAGGAAAACATACCCATTTAATTTCTTCCTCAGAAAGCAGAATGGGAATAAATTGTACTCCCAAATATTTAAATTTTGGCCATACTAATACAAGATCTGAAAATGAGCAGATTATTGCAATAGCTGAAAAAGGGCATCTCTCCCTCATTAATAACCAAAATAACATATGCATGACACAGAAACTCCATCAAGTAACCATGTTTACAGAATGAACATCAGCAGGAGCCTTCTGCCTCATGAATAACTACAAAGATACACAGTTCAGGCCATTTCTAGTAGTTGCAGTAATCTGAGCTCTTATACATTTTTCAAAAGAATGTTGTCACATACCTTCTGACAAGCAAAGTCTATGGGGAAGCCAGATTCCCATAATAACCACGTTACTAATTTAACAACTGTTGCAAAACAGGTCTTGAAATGGGGCAAAAATCATTTAACCATTGCCTTGCTTAGCAATGGAGGCTCAATTGTGGTCATAAGCCGAGGACTTGTTGTAGGAAATGGTTGTGAAGTTAGATTTTTAAAGTTACAGAAGATGGAACAAATAGTTTGGTCAGAAATGTAACCCAACCAAAATGTCACCCAAACACTGGTGTCAATTTTATTTAAACTTTTTTGTTTTTTCTTTTAGCCCCGCTTCCCACTTTTAAGAACAATGGAGGACCCAAAAGGAACTTTTATTTGTATGGGTTGTATTTATTGATATTTTGATAATATAAAAAATTAAAATTGATGCATTTGCTGACGCTATCGCTTCTTATGATAATTTGATGGGATTTTAATATTAATTTTCAGCATAGGCTGGCAAATAATTCTGACTTTGTAGGCCCATGAGACTGTGGACTGCACTTTGAGAAATATTGCTGTATGGTGATTTTTTAAAAAAGTGCAACTATATCAGCATTTTAAGAGCTGCCTAAATGGAAAGACTAAATGTGATTCATTATAATGATAACAATGATAATAGTAACCAAACATGGTTCAGAGTTAAAAAAAAATATTGGGATACTGGTTTTTATCAGGTTAGCACTGAAGACTACTGCCTGCATTTTCTCAGACATTTTGTTTGAGACAAGGACTCAAACATTACATGACACAATTGTTAAAATAACAATTATTTGGCAAACAAAGAGGTGAGCTTATATTTCTCAGCAGAAATATTTAAAAATTATAGGCGAAGGAGATGAAGGTATGGGAAACATGCTGATCAGAAAGAAACGAATGTCATGAAATAATATATTGTATTCTGAAAATATAATTCATAATACCATTGCAATAAAATTCTTTCTTTAAATGCCTTAAGCTGTTGATTTGAAATAAAATTTTAAAAAGCCTCTGTAGATAGATTCCTGAGAAGAAACAAAATAGTGCAGAAGTGCAGAAAATCTACAAAAGGAAATATGTAACACAAGAAAATTGACATGAATTCAAACAATTGTCTACAAACATTACAAACTGTTTTGCATGGAAAGAAAAAAAAAACAAGACTGATAAGTAAGCTACAAGCTTTTCAATAGCTTGTAGACCCAAATCTGTAGGTTTCTTTTCTGCATATCGCCAAAAAAGAACACCAAATTAAAGAATTAACCATTTTAAAAGATTTCCACCAAGTGATTACATAGGCGTGAGCTAAAAGCATTAACTTTCTTGTAATTGAACTCCAATTACATTGAGAGCACTCAATCCATTTAATAGTTTAAATGATACTGCAAACAAAATCATAGAACTTGAAGTATTTTTTTGTGATCCTGTCAAAGTTTTATAGTATTTCTCTTCCCTCCCTAAAGAGATTGATTTTCTTCTTAGCTGATCTTTGACCAGTGATTGCTGCATATTTTTTTCAAAGATATTTCTGTTCTCCTCCACAGCACCTCACAGTGTGTACATTATTCAGAAGGTAGGAAAATAATCATTTAAAGTTGTGGGTATGCCTTTGCCATTCAAGATCTCAAACAAAAGTATTGCGTAAGCACAAAACCATAACAATCTGCACACACACACACACACACACACACACACACACACACACACAGAGGGAGGGAGGGAGGGAGGGAGAGCAAGAGCAAAATCCCAAAAGGTACTAAGAGACAGTGAGATAAGATTGGGGTGTTTTTTAATTTAAAAAAAAATCCAGTCATGGTTTGCCCTTGTTTCTGCTTTTACAGTGTTTTTCTCTTAGCACTTCAATTCTCTAGTTGAATAACATTTAATCTAAAGCTAAAGGGCTGACAAATAAGGCTTACTGAATGTAAAGGAACTAATTTCTGAGGAGAAATTTTCACCTCTCCAATGTTTCTCATCTTGGAAAGAAATCTGAAGAGAGAATGCCTTTTTTCTTCAGTGGTTTTCTTCCTTATCCTTACTAGCAATAATAAAACATTATAATACCAGTAGGCTGGATTTCCATTCTGTCCAGGCAAGCCAAATTCTACATCAGTAGTCTCCTTTCCTTTTTCAAAATTATATTTGTGCTACTATGCTGCCCATAAAATGTGATGTTTTGGTTAGCTTCTATTTTTCCATAACTACAGAATTTTATAGAACTTTTTTTGCAGTTTTTAACCAATTTTACAGTGGCAGTTTTCCACTGTTTCCTAATGGAAGCCACCGTAAGGAGAACATTAGTGTACAGGTTTTTGGCATCTTAGCATTAGTGATTGTCAGCATTTCTTGAACAAAGCTACCTATGTTATTCTGTCCAATTATTATTTTTTTTATAAAAGTTTTATTTAAGTTTTCACAAAACATATAAATACAAATAAAATATCTTTTTTTAAGAACAGCATGACCCCGGGTTATCACTTCTCAATACATATTTATAAACTCAATACATATTTATCTTATACATTCTAATCCATATCTTATAACTATTTTTGCAATTTTTTTCAATAGCTTTTCCCTTTCTTTACTTCCAATAGCCTTATTTTAAATTATCTCATTCCTTTCTCAATTCAATTACATATCTTTTTCTAATTTTAAAAATCTTTCTAATCAATGTTTTTATACTTTCATCTGTCCTGTTTACAATTTCATATTATCTTTTCTCATAAAACAAATTTCTCCTGTAATTACTAGACTGGAGTGTAATACCTTTGTATCTTTTTTCAAATCTTGTTTAAAAATGTAAGTTACACCTTTACAGTTATTTCTTTTTTTAAAAAAAGTTTTATTGTTTTTAAAACAAACATAGACAAACACAACATTAAAAACATCAAGCCATCTTCCATATATGTACATACAGTGTGTTGGCTGATTTACAAATTGTTTTGTGCTTCCACTTCATAGTTTTCACTTACAATTACATTGTATATGTTCTCGTATTGTCAATCAAATATTCCTAAATACATTAATATCATTGTTAATCAATCATTTGACTATACTATTTTTCATTCATGTTTTACAAGATAATCCATATTTTATTTAATTTGTTTTATGACAGTTCATATTATCATCTCAAATCTATCCTATAATCATTTTGTAGATATAATAAAAAATACATCTTTATATATTCATTACGTTCTAAAAATCTACATATTTCATTACCATGTTTTATTGTCTAACCACTGATAGAATAAATCCCAAATTTTATAAAATTATTTATCTTCTTGTTCTCTGATTTCAAATGTCAATCTATTCATTTCAGCACATTCCAATATTTTCTTAATAACTTCCTCCTGTGTTGGAATTTTCTCATTTTTCCAGTTTTTGGCAAATACAATCCTAGCCGCTGTTAATACATTTACAATCAAATATTTCAATTCTTTACTGTATATTTCAGATAAAATTCCCAATAAAAATATCTGTGGTTTCAAGTCTATATGCTTTTTTGTCATTTTTTCCAACCACGTGTGGATTTTAGTCCAATATTTTTTGGCATCTGCACACATCCACCACATATGGTAATATGAACCAGGTATCTGAAGACATTTCCAACATTTTTCAGATTTGTTTTTGAACATTCTTGCTATTCTTGTCGAGGGAAAATGCCACCTGTAAAACATCTTATACAAATTTTCTTTATATGCTGTTGACATTGTCATTTTATAATTTTGAGACCACAATTTTTGCCATTTCTCTAAATCAATCCAAAATTCTTCCCCCAAGCAATCCTTGTTTCTTTAACTTGTTCTTCTTCTAGTTTAATTTCTAATAAATATCCATACAATTTTTTAATCACTTTTTCATCAGTACCTGTCAAAAACTTATCTAAATCAGTCAACTTATCATAGAAACCTTCTGTTTTAGAATCTTTATCATACCTCGAATGTATTTGCGCATATCAAAACCAATTCATCTTTATACCTTGTTCCTCTAGTTTTTGCATAGATTTAAGTTCACCTTTTTCATTTAATATTTCACCATACCTAACTATTTGTTCCTTTTTGTATATTATAGAATAGGAAAAATCTTCAATAGTCGATAGCCAGATTGGAATTTTTAAATAACATTGTCTTTTAGTCTTCTCCCAGTTTAACCACAGAGACTTCCATATACAATGTCTTATAAAATACCCCTGTGTTTTAGTTCCTTTATACCATAAAAAGCATGCCACCCCAACAACAGATTGTGTCCTTCTAATGTCAACAATCTAGCATTTCTTAATGTTATCCATTCCTTAACCCACATCAAATTTGTAGCTTGGTAGTACAACTCCAAATTAGGCGAACCAAACCCTCCTCTTATTCTAGCATCTTGCAAAATTTTTAATTTTATTCTCACTTTCTTACCTTGCCATATATATTTCAACACAATTTGATTTAAATCTTCAAAATAATCTTTTCCAAGCCTAATCAGAATTGTTTGGAACAAATATACAATTCTGGGTAATATATTCATCTTGATTGTTGATATTCTTCCTATTAATGACAGTTGTAAATTTTCCCATTTTGCCAAATCTAGCACTATCTGTTGCTTAAGTTTAACATAATTATTCTCTTTTAGTGTGCTACATCTTGTTGTTAGATGATCTTATTTGTAGCCTGGATTTTCAATAGATCCACCAATTCTTCCTTTTGCCTTGATAATATATTCTTTGTCAAAATCTTTGTTTTGTCTTTATTTATTTTCAAACCAGCCACCTTACCATATACCTCTATCTTTTCTATCAATTTTAATGCTGTTTCTGATGGGTCTTCTAAAATGAAAACCAGATCTTCTGCGAATGCTTGCAATTTAAATTCTTCCTTTTTAATTTGTATCCCTTTTATACCCCTTTCTTCTCTAATATTTCTGTTTAACACTTCCAAGGTTAACACAAATAACAAAGGTGACAGTGGGCACCCTTGTCTTGTTCCTTTTCTTATATCAATAGAGTCCGTCAAATCTCCCTCTATAATTACCTTTGCCATTTGCTTATAATATATAGCTTCTATTGCTTGGATAAATTTTTTACCAAAGCCTATCTATTCCAGCTGTAATAACATAAATCGCCAATTCACATTGTCAAATGCCTTCTGTGCATCTAAGAATATCAAAGCCACTTGTTTTTCAGGGTGTGCCTCGTAGTATTCCAAAGTGTCCAAGATTACTCTCATATTGTCTTTAATTTGTCTCTTTGGCAGAAATCCATTTTGATCACGGTGAATAAAATTATTTAGGTATTTTTTAAGTCTTTCTGCCAATATTGAAGCAAAAATTTTATAATCTGCGTTTAGTAGGGAAATAGGTCTGTAATTCTTGATTTGTAATGGGTCGATGTCCTCTTTTGGGACAAGTGTAATATAAGCTTCTGACCATGATTTAGGTATCTTGTTCTTTAACATAACTTCATTCATAACTTCTAGCAATGGAAGATTCAACGATTCTTGTAGTGTTTTGTAAAATTCCGCCGGAAGTCCATCAGGGCCTGGTGCCTTTCATTGTTTTGCTTCTTAAGTGCTTCAGTTAACTCCATCATCGTTATATTGCTTTCTAACATTATTTCAATATCTTTAGGTATCTGGGGTAGATTAGCATTCTGTAAGTACTGTTTAACTCTTTCATCATCAATATTCTCTTGTGTGTATAGTTTCCCATAATCTTGTATAATTTTCTTCTTCTCTTTACTTCCATAACAAACTTGGCCTTGATCATCTATTAATTGCAATATTTTTCTTGATTCTTTCTCCTTTCTCAGTTTATATGCTAACCATCTAACTGGTTTATTTGCATCTTCAAAGTAGTTCTGTTTCGTGCCTCTGATTTTCTGTGTTAATTCTTCTTTTTCCATGAATCCCATTTTATGTTTAATTATATCCATTTTTAACTTAATGTCCTTTTTCTGTGGCATTTTCTGTAACTCTTTTTCAAGTCCTTTATACTCATCCTCTAAAGTCTTAGAGGCTAGTCTTTTCGTGGTATTTCTTTTCCTTGTATAGTCTATTATCAAGCCTCTGGCATATGCCTTCATTGTATCCCATACATTCTGCATTGATGTGGCTTCTTTTTTATTTTCTTTAAAGAAAAAAGGCAGTTCTTTCTCCATCCTCTGTATGAAGTCTTTTTCTTTTAGTATAGTATTATTTAATGTCCATCTAGATCTTCTTCTTTGTCCTTTCATTTTAATTGTCATTGGGTTATGATCTGCCCAAGTACTTGTTTCAATATTTATTTCTTGGATATTAGTGAACAATTCTGTTGACATCCATATCATATCTATTCTGGACCATGATAAATGTCTGTTTGAATAGAAGGTGTATTGTTTAGTCTTAGCATTTCTTTCTCTCCATGCATCTTTTAAATTTATTTCATCTGTCATATTAAAAAAATATTTAGGGAGAGTCTTTCTGTTTTGCTTTGTTGTTTTCTGTGCCCAATTTCTTGTCTACAATTCCATTAAAGTCTCCCATTATAACGATATTAGCATAGTCCAGTTCAATTATTTTCATATGTAATTTTCTATAAAATTCTTCTTGATTATCATTCAGGGCATAGATTGTGATCAGGAGTGTTTTCATATTATTTTCCATTATTTCCACCATTAATAATCTTCCATCGTCATCAGTATGGATCAATTTCGCTGGGATAGTATTTTTAATGTATAAAACCACTCCTCTTTTCTTGCATTGTGTCAAAGAAGTAAATATTTTCCCTTACTTTGGCTGTATCAACAGTTGTTGATGTTGCTTTTTAATATATACTTCTTGTAGGCAGATTATATCAAATTTTAATTTCTCTAATTTATGGAAAGTTTTCCTTCTTTTAACAGCCAAATTAAGTCTGTTTATGTTAATTGTAATCAGTTTTTTCTCTTCCATGATTATACTTTATAGGTAGTTTTAGCAGCTCTTGTAGATCTTGGTTCACATTGTTCCTTAACTTCCACCTTTCCGCTTACTGCACCTTCTTCTTTTTCAGTCGCTATTTGGCAGTCCTCTTGGAATTCAATTAGTGACATTTCTTTTTCTGTCTCCTCCTCTTTCCCTCCAAAGTATTCTGTATAAAATAATTCAGCTTTCTCAATTGAGTCAATTGTGTGTCTCTGTTCTTGCCATGTGAACATTAAACCTTCTGGAATCAACCATCTATAATTCACCTCTTTTTAAAGTAGAATTTTAGTCAGGAATCAGTATTCTCTTCTCATCTCTCTCACTCTTCTGGGTACTTGTTTCAGGACAAGGTACTTGTTTCTCTTTATCTTTATATTTCAATGTTTTCTCTCTTGCCACCTGCATATTTGCGTTTTAATGGCTTTCTTTGTAAATCTGATGTGAACTTCTCTTGGTAGGCTATTTCTCATTGCATATGTTGTGAAGACTCAAAAAACCTTGTCTATTCCATCCATCATCTTCTCTTTGGTTATTTCCAGAGCTTCGGCCAAGATTTCTATCATTATCCCAGTTAAATTTTGTCCCTTTTCTTCCTCTTTGTTTTGGAATCTGAGATAAAATTCTGATCTGTCCGTCTCCCATCTCAGCATCCCACTTTTATCTTGTTCAACCACTGTTAATCTGCCATCAATATCTCCAATCTTCTTATCTCTTTGTTTATCTTCTTCAATTTTTTGGAATCTCTTATCATAGTTCATCATCATTTGTTACGTATTCTCCCCTTTTTCATCAGTTTTTTTCTATTCTCTTCTCAATGTTCTCTATTTTTGCTTGTATGCTTTGAATTCCTTGCATTATCATCTGCAGTGTTACCTTTTCCTGTTCTTTTTCTTGTTGTAACATTGTCTGTATTGAGCGTTGTCCTCCAGATGGTGAAGAGGAAGAAGTAGGAATTGAAGAACCAGCTGCTGTTAGTTTCCTGCTCATTTCAGATTATTCAAAATCTTCAAGTTCTACTAGGCCTTAATCCACCCTTGAAAGAACCAATTGTAATTCCAAGTAAAAATAGTGGAAAAAAAGAAGCAAGATAAAAAAAAATTCTTCAGGTTCGTGTATACCTTAATCCAATCCATTAGTTAAACAGCAGTAAAAACTCAAAAAAGGAAGAAAAAGCCATAAACAGAAAAAGGAAAAAATTGTTAAATCTTGTAGGAGGCAGAAAAATAAAAAGTAAAAAACTAAAGAAGAAAAAAAATTCTTCAGGTTCTTCAACACCTTAATCCAATTAAAAAGTCTCAAGTATGAAAAGGTATACAACAAAAGGAAGCCACAAAAGAAAAAAACAATATGGAAAGTAAATAAAAAATGCAGGAGAGGGAGAGACAGAGAAAAAAAGACTTGTTGAGGTAATTCCCCATTAGGAGAATGAGCGCACACAGGGAGACGTAGTGAGAGTGGTGAAGAATAACACACAAACAGCACACAGATACACTGTATAGTAAAATGTAGGTTTTTACTTCCAATACACGTTTAAGCAAGGTCCAACAAAATAGTCCAAGTCATTCACGGTTAAAGCAGTCAGTTTTCAGTCCAGAGATAATCCAATAGCAAAGTCCAGTATCAAAAACAATTCAGTAACAGACTCACATCAAATCCAAGAATGAAGATCAGTAACACTCAATAGGGAAATGCAGGAACGGCAGCACTCTTGGAAACAACAGAACAGAACAACCCAGGTTTCTGGCTCCATCTTATGGGCATTTGAGAAACCACGCCCAATGACAATTTTAGCATTTCCTTAAAGAGACAGTGTTAAAATGTCTAACTCGGTTTATATATTTTCCAACCCAACTGTTAAGTGACTTACATTCCTAACATTACTACTCCCTTAAAAAAAAACAAAGAAAACATTAATTCTAAGACTTGTCCTTTAAAATGAAATGCAAATGTAAAAATTAGGCTCCAAAGGCAAAAAGAAAGACAAAAGCAAGTTCCAAAAGTTCCAAAAGTATATCTGTGTATATATGTATAACAATAGTAAATGGATAATTATTCTATTCAAGTACAGCTCTGCCATTAATATTAATAACAATCTTTTACATTTCTGTTTCTTTTAACAAACATTACCATTCACTTTTTTTAACTTTCTTTTTAAATCACTGAGAGCTTTATTCTCTTTACAAACAAATATTTCATTACACATCAATACAATTTTTTTCTATCACTTTAATCATCTAAACATATTTTCTAATCCTTTCTATTTCTAATATAACAATGCTATCCCATGCACCCTTGCAGAATACTCTCCTTCAGTTAAATTTTAACCATTGTCTCTGTATCTTTTAAATAGGTTTATACCTTTAATTCTTGTATGCTTTTCCTGTACCTTTATATCTTGTTTTTGTCCTTTGTAGCTTCTTTTCCTTTTCCTCTTCCCTCTCTTCTTCTCCCTCCCCTTTTTATTCCCTTTTCTATCTGATTCTCCCTTCTGTGATCCTCCCTTCTGCTTCTTGATATTATTGCTTTTCAAATTACTCTTTTTTTTGCTTCAATGCTTAAGTTTTTAACTCCTTTTCCCCCCTTTTCCTTTTTTACTCCACTTATAGTTGCTTGGTCATTAAAGATGGCTTCTTCTTTATCCCGCCCTTCTTGTTCTGCCAGCGTTTTTTGTTGTTTTTCATAGTTCAAAATCTCCATTTCTAAAAATTGAAACATGAAGCCAAAATATCCTCTTCCCTCTTCCCTCCCTTCTTCTTTTTGTTATTTAAGTCTCATTTTTAACTCTTGAAGGAGTGATGCCATTTTAAAAAAATTTAAACAACCCCAAATTGACTTTATTTTGTTTCATTAGGATCCACCATCCAAAATTCCAGGAATCATCCAATAATCCAAAACTGTTTCTTGCTTCTTTTCTCACTTTCTCTTTCCTGGGGCTTTGTTATCTTGTAACACAGTTTCAACTACAATGTATCTTTTGCAAGCCTTGTTAAAATTCCACTATCAATTTTTTTAAGTTCCAGGTGGTCTCTTCCATTTTCCAGATTCCACCCTCCTGTTTCCTTTTTCCCTCCTCTGCTTTCTTTCTATTTTTAAGAATTTTTTTTAAATTATCCAAGAATCTTTATCCCTTTGACACTTTATTTTCAGCTAGAAATAGCCTATTAATGTCAAAGTGGATTAGTATCAATTTCTTATTCAAATCTCTTCTTCTTAACGTTCCAAGTCAATTAAAACTGTAAATATGAGAGGGAAAAAAGCCAATTCTGTTTCCTTTCCTTTTCTCTTTCGCCACTTAAGATCTTTTTTAGGAATAGTATTAGTCTTTAAAATTCATGTTCCAGGTACCATAAATAGATGTTCCCCATTCAACCCAGTCAGTGAAACTTTCTCCTTTAAACTTCCTCCTGCACAATTTTGTCCGGTTGGGTTCTTCTTTGAGGTGGCCATTTCTGACCAACACTGCAACCGCCTTTGGGAAAGGGAGTAATGGCCAGCTGAGGAGGAGAGATGTGGCTCTTCTCAGCCCTGATGATGGCTCCCCCTTCTTCACCACCTCTACGGGGTAGCTTCAGCCCCAAATCTGGGCGGCTCGGGGCGCTCCAGCAGCGAGCAGGGATCAAAACCACGCACGATCGTGGATTTCGGTCCGTCACTGAAGAATCCCGAACCGGAAGCCTGTCTAATTATTTTTGAGAGAGGTAATAAAAGTAAGAGCAGACTATTCTGAAACTAGGAAAAGAAGGTTTTTTTTCAGAGGACTCTCATTATGAAATGTCATAATGAATATGAATATGGGATTATAGTATTATTGCTAGTTCAATTCACGGTCAGCCAGATGTTCAAACTGGATTTGACATTTTTATTCACCTTTCGAGTCCACCCCAGGGACCTGTGATAGGCAGATGTGGAGTTATTGTCATAGGATGTAAGCTGTTCCAAGTAAGCTGCCTTTAGCAATTGATGGATGGTGAATTTGTCAATGCCAATTATGTTCAAGTGGTGCTCCAGTTGTTTTAGGATTACACCCAAGGCCCCTATTACTGTTGTCACTCTGTTTTCTTTTCCCAAAGTTGGTCTATTTCTATTTTCAGGTCCTTATGTTTTGTTATCTTCTCCAGTTCTTTTTCTTATATTCTACTCTCTCCAAGTGCTGCTAAACATTTTTAAATATGTTATTATCATCGGAAAGAAGTGGGGTTTTTTTTAACACGATGCACACATTTCTTCTTTTTTATATATAACCAGCTGGAATGGCTAATTCAGAATTTTAAGAAAATCATTTGCATATCTATTGGATTTTTTGATTATCGACTATGGTACTTATGTCATTTGGAAATATAGAAAAAGCAGCAGCAGCAATAAAATAAAATAAAAGGGGGAGGGGAAAAATCGCAGCTGTGTTTATCTGTTTTGTACACATGGAAAAGTTAGTGAGCTAAAAGGGAGAAAATTTTGAGTTCCTATCTGCTACACTTGCCCAGCTGTGTGGGAATCAGTGCTGCAATCTCATCTAAAGTGGTGCTGAGAAATACTTCCCTTGCATACCTCAACATTTAGGCTTATACTTTTGATCTATGGCCTAAAATAAGAAATTGCTCTCCTACTCCTACTCTTAGGGACTTGCTTTACTAATAATATAAAATTCAAGAAGTGGAAAAGCTGTATAAGCACGCAGGCAAAGGAGATATTTGAATCCTTTATGTACTAAAATGGACTGCTGTATGTTGCTCCATTTCTAATGTGTCTCAATGAAAAGAAATACACAATAGATGTTTTTTTCACCTCATAAGTAATGTGCCTAGTCTTGGCATTCAGTTTTCACCCTTTAAACAGAATTATGCTATTTTTGTATAGGGGGAATATTTAAAATTATGTTTGACTTAGAATAATACAGTTTTTCCCTATTCAATTCGTGAATTAAATTGCTACTACAGTATTCTATTATTATATCTCCATTATGGAAAGTAAAGATATGCTAAGAAGGCTCCATAGACAAGTCAGGCCCCATAGACGGTTTATTACATAAAGTTGATGAAATGTGAAATTGGTTGCTATTTTCTTCTAAATTTGTGCAGGGCTTTCCCAAGTACAGAAATATTTTCTCTGAGGAAAAAAAGAACCATAAAGCATATGGCCCAGTGGTGGGATTCAATTTTTTTTTTACTACTGGTTCTGTGGGTGAGGCTTGGTGGGCGTGGCAGTAGAAGTATACTGTAAAATCTCTAGTCAGAGGTGATATTTGCTGATTTTCCGAACTATTCAAAATTTCCGCTACGGGTTCTCCAGAACTGGTCAGAACCTGCTGAATATCACCTCTGAATTGACCTATGGGGCCTGACTTTTGTGGGTGTGTTTATAAATTAAAGCAAATGTGTACTCCCAGAATAGGATACAAAATTTAAAAAACTATCAGAGAAGAATAGAATAGAATAGATTGGAAGTGCAAATTTTCTTTTTTCCATAAAGCTTTTTTCTAATTTATAAGTAATATTTCCAAGATATAATCAGAATTGATCCTATCTGCCCTGTTACTTCACATATAGTCTTTTCTTTTGCTTTTTTAGGAGTTTAATTTCAGAATATGTTATCTTTTATACTCATAATTATGAAGATTCACAGTCAGCTGTGTCCTATCGTTCTAACAGCCGTTACTGTTTTCTGGGAAGTTGGGTGTTTTTTTAAAAATTTAAGGCTGGATAAAAGCCAAAATGAATTTAATTGAAAGTTGGAAAAGCCATATAATAACATTGCATAAAAGCGTGATCCAATAATGTTGAACAGATGGCACCAGGAGGTATAATACCATGTAACTTAGTTACTGTATTTTTAGTTCCACTGTTATAATAAACACGATGGCCAAATAAAGTTTAAAAAGGTTATGGATTGCAATCATTTTCTGAAGCAGGACTGAAGAAACATAGATAATTAAAAGCAAAATGGAAACATTTAACACCCACTCAGCATGTAAGAGTGAGGGAAAGAACTATGGAAGTTGAAAACAGGGAAAATATACTCAGCTAGACCAGGAGTGTTCAACCTTGGCAATTTTAGGACTTACAAATTTCAACCCACAGAATTCTAGGAGCTGAAGTCCATAAGTCCTGAAGTTGCCAAGGTTGGATATACCCCTGAGCTAGATGTTCTGATAGATCAGTGTTTTTCAAATTTGGCAACTTTTAAGAAGTGTAGATTTCCACTTCCAGAATGCTGTCTGGGGAATTCTAGAAGTCCGCACAATTTAGGGTTGCAAGTTTGAAAAACCCTGTCAAAAATTGGCAAATTAAGATCCTTTTTATGGATCTGTGCTTTGGTCTCCTTTAAAAAAAAACATATTACAAATTATCCTGAGCAGCATATTTATGAAGGAAGACTCTAGTAGAATCATGCTTTATGCATAAAAATATACAAAGGCATCTAAGGACCAGTAATCTCCCCACCTTCACCTTAATTCATGAAAAGAAATTTGCAATGATCTCAAGAGAGGTTTTCCTCAGCTCTGCTTTGCCTGAATATGAAATATCTATCTTCTGTCATTGTGATAATTCTGTGATAATTCTGGCCCTAAAAATAGACACAAAGTTCTCTCAATCACAAGAATTGTCCTCCATTCTCTTTATTTATATATGGGACCCTAAAAATAGACACAAAGTTCTCCCAGTCATAAAACTGTTTCCTCTGTCTTTATTTATATTCTGGGATAGTCAGATAATGAGGAAAAAAGCTGGGCAGGAGAAATACATGGACAGACATTATTATTGATCTGATTTATCTTAGAACTGTTACCACTGGAAAAAAAAAGGGACTTTTACACTGATAAGATTCTTTCGCTACCCCACCCCATTCCTTTTTGGGGGTGGTCTCTTGGTTTTCCTCCCTCCTTTCCTTGATTTCTTTCCAAAGAGTCTGCTTGTTGTTCAACTAAATATGCTAAAGACAGATGTGTGTTTTAAAGCACAACCTGCTTTGCAAAGAGATGTACTGGTATTAGGAAAAGATCCAAATGGGTGGAAGGAGTTTTGACCCTCTTTCAAGCTTATTTTCTCAGAATTTATTCTAATACTGGACATAAAGTCTATTAGTACAGAAATTGTAGTTGGAGCAAAGAAAGAAGCAGGGGGCTTTAGGAAGACAACATTGTGGCATTGAAAGTTTTGATGAAGTCTTCTTGTTTTCCTTATTTTCATATCTTGGCTTTAAATCAACCCTAATACATTTCATTTGTTCAACATAATCTATATATGAGGTATGGGAACTTGTATCAAATGTTTCAAAGTTTTGCTATAGTCCAGGTGTTACTGTACTTAGTAGTGTGGTTTTATACTATTTCATATGGTTGTGTAATAATCCGAATTCAGAAGGGGGAATATACTTTGGAGTGAAGGCTCGCTTTCTGTTTGCTAGCAAATGTTTAAAAGGTTTATGCAGTAGGGCAGTAAAAAGCACAATGGATGTAAGGAGGTATTGAGAGGTCTGAAGTGTGTGCCCACACAAGCTATGGATTCTTCTTCCCTTTTCAAATCCAGATTGTTGTACAACTCTACTGCTTTGTCAATCCTACCAAGAGAGGTAATTGAAGATTTGAAATCTTCATTGTGAATTCTTGTAAGTCTCCATTTCTCTGACCACATGTGACTGCTAGACTTCATCAACAAGCCCAACATATGAAATATTTTGAAAAATGAAAGGACAATTGTATTAAGTGTTATGGAAAATGACTGATTGAGACATATCAAATGAAAGATTTTTATATAAAGGTGGCTTAATGGAAGAGAATATCAGACACAAATATGTTTACAAATAGTAAAGGTAAGGAGCTAGGACTAGTGATTTAAGTGTTGCACTAAGGCCATGGAGACATGGGTTCAAATCTATGGAATCTCACTGGGTGACGTGGAACGATTTCACATATTGTAGATGAGGGAATGCTATATTCATACCTTCAGCTGTTGAAGGAAAGGTAGGATAAAAGTCAACTAAATTAATTGATATATTTTTGAACAGAGCTGGAGATAACATGCAGTCTTTTTAACAACAGTCCACCAATGGATTGCCACTGCTGTCTTTGGTCATCTTTCCTGGCTTCCAGGTGAGGCACTATTATTTGCAAACAACATAAATGCCATGAAGGCAAGCAAGCTCTTCAGAATAGATTGGTCACTATGGAAACATGAAGATCAGGGAATAAATGAGGGAAAACTACCATTTAAGATTCAACATCCTTTTCCAATACACTATGTGTGGAAAATCCCTGATGAGCTATTTTGAGCAAGACTTGAGAGAATTTGTGCATTGTTCTGTCTCAGAAAAGTCTTGCTTTGCTCTTTACCAATCCCCGGAATTGTTTGGAATTTGGTGGTGTATATGGTAAGTGCTTTAGTAATGAACATAAATATAAAACATAGAATAATAGACTTGGATGAACTATGGAGGTCTTTTAGTCCAATCTTCTGCTCAAGCAGGAGGTAAAAGGTAAATGTAAAGGCTCTCCTTGCACATACATGCTAGTTGTTTCCAGCTCTAGGGGGCGGTGCTCATCTCCATTACAAAGCCAAAGAGCCTGCGCTGTCCGAGGATGTCTCCGTGGTCATGTGGTCGGCATGACTAAATGCCGAAGGTGCATGGAACACTATTACTTTCCCACCAAAGTGGTGCCCTATTTTTCTACTTGCATTTTTACTTGCTTTCAAATCTGCTAGGTTGGCAGAAGCTGGGACAAGTAATGGGAACTCACTCTGTTACGTGGTGCTAGGGATTCCAACCGCTGAACTTTCTGATTGACATGCTCAGCATCTTAGCCACTGAGCCAAGCCTTCCCTTTCAAGCAGGAGACCCTATACCACTTCAGACAAATGGCTGTCCATCTTCTTGAAAGCCTCCAATGATGGAGCACACAACTTTTGAAGGCAAGTTGTTCCACTGTTAATTGTTCTCACTGTCAGGAAATTTCTCCTTAGTTCTAGGTTTTATAGACAGATCTACTCTAGATGTTGCTTCAGAATGATCCTGCTGTGACTTGCAGATGTACAGATTTATTGCTAAGCAGCCCAAGTTGTCCTAGGATTCAGCACATTTCAAGAGATAACTCCCGTTTATTTAAACATATTTAGAATTCCACAACATTTGTGGAAATATTTGTCAAGTTCCTAATTAAAAGAAAGCTGAACAGAGTAAAAAGGCTGACAATTTACAAGATGAAATGTTCCCTTAAATCTTGGGTTGTTCTCTATGAATGGCAGACTCATTTCTGTCTGTGGAAGCAAGAATTCATTGGGAATCTCTTGTAGGAAGAAGGATAGGAAAGTTAATTTCTCCACGCCCCAATATCTCCAGCACCCTCCCCAATATTATTTGTTTGTTTTGTTTTGTTTGTTTATTTGACTTAGCCTGCCATAATTAGTTGACTCTCAGTGGGTTATAATCAGTAATTTACAATAAATCATTTGTGGTGCAGTCAATTGCTGATGTCTGCTGTTTCATAGAATTTCTTTAAACCTTTAAGTCTTTTATCTTTATGTCACCACATTTGGGAAACACGTAAACTGGATTATGGCACAGTAGAGTAGAAATATTTCTGCTCTCAAAAGACAAAGCGTCCATCTTTATATTCCAATTGAAGACATTTCCACATCCGATTGTTGTATTCAATAATTTGTGTGAAATTATTACTTCCTGAAATGTACAGCAGACTGAAAATATGCACACCAGAACATGCTTCTTGCCGAGAGTAGGTGTTCATCCCACAGGTTTTGACAAAGAACCACAAGTGATTTATAGTTGTCCCTGGAAGTACTTATATTTGAGAAGGTTTCTCCCCCCCCCCCCCCCCCAGGAAGTTTATCCTCTGACCTTGCTTGACTTTGGGGTAGTATCTTTTTCAGACATTGATACTCAATAAATCATAAAAAAAAAACCACTTTCCTTTCTATGGGGTCCTTGATGTTCTCTGAGTTTGGTAGATTTTCTTGTAGTCATTTCATTACTCAAGTAGCTTATATTACGAGGGCTAGAGTCCCACTCCCTTCTAGCACTGCTGATGTTACTGAGTTGGGTAATGAGACGTCACATCTGCAAGGAAACAACAAAGTTCAGAGAGCATCAAGGACTCCCACAGTTCAACCCTGAGTCACAGATATTCTCTTCTATGACTTTTCTTTACTTCCTGTTAGCAGGCACAATGTTTTTATTCAAACACTCCTTAGTCAGTGTGTGCTGCTTGTTTTATTATAATTATATGATTATTCTTTATGTTTAAAATGTATGCTTTTAAAAGAAAAAGAAAAATAGTTATTGTTATCTGCCTTAAGCATTATTTCTTGATAGAAAGACAGGATGTAAATTACATAAATGAATAATAACATTTTTTTTCTTTTGTGTTATCTGCAATGCTTTTAATGAATTGACTTTAGCTCGGTTTTCAGCTGATCTGGAGGGCATTCTAATCCAGCCCACTTTTTCTCTCAGATTCATATATGAAAGTTTTCTGGGAAGAACAGCTAAGGAGTCCTTTGTCTGCATTGTTAAAAAAAATCTGTAATGTTGGGTGACCTTTGCACAAGTCTATTATTTGGGAGAGACAGGCAGGCTGGATCAGTAACCTAACACACTAAAAGAAAGCTCTATTTTTCAAAACAAATTAGGACGAAATCTTAACAGAGTTACTCAGTGGTCTCTTGAATAAATGATATAACTTGATATCAGACTCATTATCGAAAAACAAAAGCCAATTCAGATAGAAAACTGCATTTGAAGCTTTTAAAAAAGTCAATAAGAGTGTCCAAGAATCTGTGTTGCAAGAGCAAGATGAATTATTAGTATAGTTGCTTAATGACTTTTATTACTATTTAGGCCCATAAAATTTATATTGTATCTCTTAGGCAGACCTGTTTCTTTTTGTCGACAATTTACCAGGAGTCAATCAGCAGCACAATAATCTGATTTCTATACTGTTTTAACTCTTCAACAATCCATATGAGTTTGATGAGTGCTTTGCAGTGGTGCATTTGTTTCCTGGTTGGAAAGTCTGCAGTATGCAAGCATTGTTAAAAATAGGACGATCATTGTTTTAATGGGTTGTAATTTATAAGGCCATGCAAGTGTGCTAAATGCAATCCTTTGCAATTTAAAATGAAAAAAAACAAAGGGAAAGGGGAAAGGCAAGTCGTTGTCAAATGGAGAAAAATAAATCATTGTAGATTGATAGCCAGATTAAATAAACGTTTGGGTTAAGTAGGTTCTGCATATAAGGTTTTCATAATTAGTAGAACAACTCTTGAGTTGTGTTAACTGCTGTAAGTAATTTCATATTCTCCAGTAAAAGATTGTTGCTCTAATCTTGGAATTCTGATAGTTGAGGGGGGAAAATCAGCATAAAGCTGAATGAAAGACTAGCAAGAGCGTTTGTTGTTTGGCATAGCTGTGAAGAAATATGTACTGTTATAATAATGCTAACTGGCCCTGCCCGAAGACCAAAGTGAGTTGTAGCAAAAGCAGACACACAAAATGGTTGCCCTGAACACAGTCCCGCTCTGCTTCTGCAGACTTGTGCATGCCAGGAGTGAATTAGCTGCTGTCTAAGCAGGAGCCTTTGCAACATCTGCTGCATGAATAATGGAATTGGATTCACAATCTAAGGTTATGGATGGCACTCCCAATCTACTGTGACACGATTACTTTAAACTTAGAAGTATGTGTTAAAAATTCCAGAAGTAGCATCTTCGAAATCAGATTTAAACACCCACCCAGCCTCCAGCTGAGGGGCTTGGGAAAATAAAACAATACCAAGTGGGAAGCACTTTGACTTCATTAATTCCTCCCTAGGGGTCTTACCTATATTTAGGTTAGGGTCACATAAACCTATATAAACATAAAGATTGCATTGTGTTGATTTTCACATTTTTAATCCTAGCATATACTCACAGAAGCACTGAAGTTAAATACACTGGAAATATAAAAATAAACATTTATTTATAAACATTTATTAGTTAGCTACTCTGGAATCCAAACTCTAACCAAAATCATCGATTTCAGCTTCTCCTGAGCTTTTCATCAGTCTCAGTCTTATGTAAGAACTAGACTGACATTTTGGCTGATTCAGCAAGTGGTCACTAGGAAAGACACCCGTTTAAATCTGATCCCAATACAGCAATAGCACTTAGATTTATATACCACTTCATAGTGCTTTAAAGTGCTCTCTAAGTGGTTTATAGAATCAGCATATTACCCCCAACAATCTGGGTCCTCATTTTACTGATCTTGGGAGGATGGAAGCCTGAGTCAACCCTGAAGCAGTCAGGGTTGAACTCCTGGAAGTTGGCAGAATGAGTCTGAAATACTGCATTCTAACCACTGTGCCACCACAGCTCTATAAGTTTATTAGTGACAAGATAGCCCAATCCATTACCTTAGCCTGATTTTGTATATTGATAAACTATTTTTATTCATATATTGAACTATTTGTTTAGCACATATAATCAGGGGTGGGATTCAAATTTTTTAACAACTGGTTCTGTGGGCATGGCTTAGTTGGTGGGCGTGGCTTGGTGGTCATGTGACTGGGTGGACATGGCTTGGTGGTCATGTTATTGGCTGGGCGTGGCCAACTCAGCATCACTCACATGAGGACACGCATCTCCTTGCCTGGCCTCTCGTGACTGTGGGGATGCTGCAACAGCTGTAAGTGTGAAAAACAGTCATAAGTCACTTTTTTCAGTGCCATTGTAACTTTGAATGGTCACTCCACACAAGCAAAGTGCCAGCAAAGGAGGGGGAAAAACTACAGAGAAGTTCCTGAGACAGGAAGTCTAGTCCTGCCAAGAATGTAATAAGGGTTAATGGAGAGGCAGTTTCTGTAAGCAACACCAGATTGTTTCCTTCCTGCCTTCCTTACAGGATTAGGCCAGTAATTTCTTCTAACAACCAGTTCTTCAAACGGCTTAGAATGTTAACAACCGGTTCTAGCGAATAGGTGCGAAACTGTAGAATCCCACCCCTGCATATAATCATAGTGCATTTGCTTATGGTGTGGAGTTGAACTGCTTTGTTAAGCAGCAATGATACCAATATGAGCCCAATCATCTGTCTCCTGATCAGGAATGCCTGACCATTAAGTTGATGGGCAAGATCAGGGATCTCCAAATGTGGCAACTTTAAGAGTTGTGGACTTCATCTTCTTCTCCCTGCCCTTTTTACCCCCTTGTCTCTCCACCTCCCTTTCCCTCTTGTGTATTCCCCCTTTCTGTTGTTTTCTAACATTATATCCACTTTTCACCTTATTTTTCTCTTTTTTGGTTGTTGTTTTTTTAAGTCTTAAAGTCTCCTTTTTCTTTTCCTCCTTTTCCCTTTCTTCCCCAAGTAAAGTTACTTGTTCATCAAAGATGGCTTCTTCTTTGTCCCAATCATCTTGTTGCGCAGTCAGTTTCTCATAGGTGCAAATCGCCATTTCTAAAAATTCAAAAAGAGAGCCAAGAGAGCCCTTCCCTTCTTGTTCCTCTTCTTTGTATTTTTTGAATTCAATTTCCAATTCATCCACAAGTGATGCCATTGTAGAAAGACATTTTTTTTTCAAAACAACCACCCAAGTGTTTTTAGTCCTTCAAAGATAATTTCCAAAAGTCCCAAAGTCACCAAACAGTCCAAATAAGCTGTTTCTTTTAGCACTTTCTTCACTTTCTCTTTCTGGGGTTACAGTTTAGTTAAAAAATTCCAGTTAAAATATATCTTTTAGAAGTCTTGTTAGTATTTAATAATTCTTTAAAGTTCTAGGCAATCTCCTCCTTACTTCCAAATCCTACTCCAATTCTTTTCCTCTCCCTTCCCACTTACAGCAAAAAAAAGATTTTTTTAAATGTTCAGAAATCCTTATTATCCCTTTGACATTTAGTTATCCAGTTTAATTACCTATTAATCCAAAGCAGGTTTTTCCAATTTCTTTCTGTTCGCTGTCAATGTTAGGAAGGAGAGAGAGAAAAAAAAAGAACTTTCCCTTTTAACTTTCATCCGCCGCTTGTAAGTCTCTGGGAACAATGTATCTTTTGCAAATTTTAAGTTCCAGGATACCTTCGTTGTTACTTTGTCCCGGTCAGCCAAAAAACCTTTCACTTCTCAATTTCCTCCTGCACTTTCTTTCCCTGCTGAGCGCTTCTTTGTGGCGGCCATTTCTGACCGCCGCTCATACCGCCTTCGGAAAAGAGAGTTTAGCCGGCTAGGGAGGAGAGGTGCGATCCTCTCGACCCTGCCACATCCCCCCTATTTTCACCACCTTCTACGGAGGTGGCTTAGCCCTGAAGGGACCTCCAAATGTGGCAACTTTAAGAGTTGTGGACTTCAACAACCAGAATTCCTCCGCCAGGTGGGGGTTTAAGTCCACAACTCTTAATGTTGTGAAGTTTTGAGTCCCCTGCACAAGATCATGGTACCAAGTGGCTTGGGAAGGTTTTTAGTAAGGAGGAATATTATTAATAAGGTAAAAGGTCTAAGTATACCTTGTAACCTTTAGCTGAACTTTGTTACTATGACTCCTAAAAATGTAAGCATGATGTTGCTCTTATTGATTGGTTTATAACTTGAGTGCTTCCAGGATTGCTTCATGGTTATGCACAATGTTCAAATTATATAAAAAGGGGACTACTCCAAGCCAGTATGTGCCCATTGGAACTTGCCTTTGGTTAATCTTTTTATTTGGCAGTCAAAATTCTCTTTGTCTTTCCACTAATCTGATGTGGTTCATTGGGCCTGCACGCCAAGTAAAAGGACCTAAGCTTTCTGAGACAACATCATAATATACAATACCTGCAGGTGCTTTATTCCTATGCCACCCAATTCTTAAATGCTCACGTGAAAAGGATTAGAAGCACAAATTGAAAAAAACAAAACTGAGGCCTCCCACCCTACCCTATGTCAGGCCAAATTCCAAACGTAAGCAGGACAGATGCTCCACCAAAAGGAGTTCAAGAGCCAATTATTCAAGCATACCATAAAGAGTCTCCCATTGAAATGTGCGCCGCCTGCTCCCGTTTAGCAAAGCAGCTAATTCAGACGCTTAACTGCTGAGCCAAACATAGCACTGAAAAGTCTCAAGTGTAGAATGAGGAGTTGAATCACTGCTGATTAAGGAAGCAAACAAGGAAGAAACCTATTTAACTTTGCACTAGTCCCAATTCTTTTTTTAACAAGGCAAGGCCACTCAACTGCAGAGCCAAAGATCAGCTAAAAGAGTCCTGAAAGGGATGGGAGGGGGAAGAAGCTTGAACAAACTTGCAGAAAATGAGCTTCTCATCCCAAAATGCAGCAGAGCCATCAGTTATCAATGCAATTAAGATAGAGTTTTAATTGCTGGACCAAATGTTCAGCTCTAAAAGAAATGATGGCAGTGAGAAAATAATTAGGGCATAGGCTGCTTATGCCTGTCTCCCAAATAGGGCCAATTTTGCAGGTGAAAATCAGAGGTGGGCTGCTAACAGACTAACAACTGTTTCACCTAGTGCAGAACTGAAAATGTGAGTGCGTGCATGCCCACTTCACACTTGAGTGTGGCTGCAAAAATGAGATTTTTTGCGCGCGGCAGCTGCGGTGAGTAAATCAAGCGAGGCGCGATAATCAGCTGAGCTGCATGGGTGGGGCGAGCAAGCTGGATATATATGACGGGATAGTACCGGGGTGGGTGAACAGCCCCAGCCGATGGTTGGAACTACCAGTACGGACAAGCCGGTTCAAACTGGCAGCAGGCTACCACTGGTGCAAGTGTAAAATTTTGCTTTCAGGCAGCCAGTCCTTGGGGCCAGCCTCAATTCTCCTTTAAATCAGTGTTTCTTAACCTCAGCAATTTGAAGAGGTGTGGCGTTCAATTTCCAGAATCCCCTGTCATGCTGGCTGAGGAATTTTGGGAGTTGAAGTCCACACTCTTAAAAGTTGCTGAGGTTGAGAAACCCTGGCTTAAATCTCCTGGTAGTAAAGCAACAGGAATGTTTGTTTTCTAATTGAAGGGAAGAACCCTACTATAACTAAGGGGTGTATTTGTCAGTATAGTAGCTGCATCCTTCCAGAGTTGTAGAGTGCTATTTTTCCATTGATTTTTTTAAATAATGAATTTGCATTATTGCCCTTGTTTTTCCTTTAAAAAAATTCATGTCACTTGTTCAAAATGAAGCATGGAAGCTTGCTGTCAAGACTGTGGAGCAATTATGCTCAAAGGAATTAGCAAGCAGAATTGGCCTCTCTGCAAGGCTACAATCTTTAAACAGAGAGTACTTGTGTAGATGACATGGTAAATGACTTTGTGTATAAATGCAGTTGTTTGAAGCTATTATTCTTTTAAATGATGAACCTATATCTTTCTTGGGATATTTATACAAACTTTAGAGAGTTCAGAGCATTTCATATGTTCTGAACAATCCTTTTTTAAAATCACAAAGCTGAAACTTAAAACCTTTTATTGCTCTGCAAAGGCAGCTGAACAGAGCTTTTTGTTCTTATTTCTTTTTGGATTGCCTATGGCCATTTTATATACATTCATGGCGCAGGTATAATTTGAACAATGCACAGTTGGTTGTTCAAAACTAATATACCATGTTGGTAAATATAAAGAAAGAAGAGGGATGAAACTCAAAGATGGATGCTTGAGGAACTAGTTTTTAAAAATTTCTATATGAGCTGATCCATGCCTTCTGGACTAATGTGCACATTGAAAAGTATAAGACATTTATTTTTGAATTTACTGTATTTTCTGTTGCAATTCACATCTTAAAAAACAACTGCAAAATGTGTTCAGAAAAGAGTGAGAAAAATATCAAAATGCAGGGTTTTTTTAAAATGCAGATTAATTTGGGAATAAGATGGAAAGGCATTTATGAGCAATGTGTATGAAAATGACATCCCCGGGAATGTGTTTTTAAGTTGAATAATTTTGCAGAAATCTTACATCTTTTAATGAGATGCAAGTCTCTATATTTTTGAGAGAAAACAGAGAATATCAGAAAGTTTAACAGATCCCATATTGTTACATTGAAGTAGGGCTCTCTGATCTGCAAAACTCCAGACAAACACTAGACAGAGCAAAGAAAGATGGAAAACTCCTATTTGCTAACAACTTGTGGTTGTTGGAAATTGTTCAGCTGAGATGTCATAGCTGTAACTAAACTTATATTATTTCCTTGAATTATTTTGCTACTATAGAGTACAATTCCGCTGCCAATTTACATGCACTGTATGTTTGTCTAAAGCTTCTCAGTCTTGCTTTTAAGAGCCAATTAAAATGAACTTGGTTTCCTATGTAAGTAGTTTTGCAAAATAGGGCCAAAATCACTTGTATGCTTAAATAAAGGAATCAAGGCACGGTAGCAATTTACTATAGCCAACAACTTAACATTTAATTTCTATCCCAGATCATGAGACTATAAAAGTTAAATCTCTTCATTTTTTTTTCACAATTCTACTGGCCTAATACCATACGTATGGATGAATGTGCCAATAAAATGGCTATTTTTGGATGCTGAGCCTTCTGTTCTGTGATTTCTGCTGCATTTTCTGGTGAGCCCATAATTAAGCATCAAAACAGAATCCTGTTTTTCTCATGTAGACATTTAAAATAATTGCAAAATATATTTTTGATTAATAGCACAGAAAATAGTAAAGACAGTGACACCAACATTTTTAATTATTGACATATGAACAGAAGGACATTCTGAGAATTTGATATTTGGAGCTTCCTTACAGTTTAATTACATGAATACAATAAATTTATTTTATCCAACTTATGGTAGGTAGCCCAGCTCCAAATGACTCTGAATGCCCTCATCATTTGCTTTCATCAATTGCCAGCTTAGAGGCCTGCTCTGGCATCCTAACTCAAAGTTTAGGGCCGTGATGGTGAACCTATGGCACACGTGCCACAGGTGGCACACAGAGCCATTTGTGCTGGCCCGCAAGCTGCAGGCAAACTTACCTTACTGCGCTGATCTTTCTGCCAGTTTCAGGCAAAGACTTGAGGAAGGCTTCTGCGGGCTTTTCAGGCTGAAAACTAGCCCTGTTTCATCACTTCCTGTTTTTCTGAAAATACAGGAAGTGACAAAACGGGACTAGTTTTCGGCCTGCAAAGTCTACAGAAACCTTCCTCAAGCCTCTGGGAGGCTGAAAAAGGCCTGAAACTGGCTGAAAATCAGCTGTGAGGCACAATGCAGGTAAGGGGGCGACAGGGTTGAGTGGGTGGGGATTTCGCACGCATGCATAAGGGGCGTGGGGGGCACGCATTGCCTTCTGGGTGCTGGCATGTGAGCATGAGTCTGCAAGCACACACACAATTTTTGGCACAGGAGCCCAAAAAGGTTAGCCATCACTGTCCAAGGGGGAAGGCCAGGTTATAAAGATTGCTTGAAGACAAGAAAGGTGAGGGCCATATCATTCTCCAGGAATTGCTGTTCTAAAGGGACAGACTCTTGGGTCTTTCTTGGTCAAACTTGGGCATTTTATCGTCTCTGGGCCACATCCAGTCCTTTGGCTGTCCCAGTTTGGCCAATGTGGATTGCTTTTATTTTGAAGGAGACTGCTATTTTTTTTTCCAATTTATATATGTACCTGCATGCAAGCCTATGCACCTTCGCAGCCCTATTGGTTTGACCCTCCAGTTTTTCATGTGCCCCCTTGGGAAAATTAATTGTCCACCCCTGTTCTTTATGGATTGCATAATTGACAGGACTCAAAGCAAGCAGGGTCTATCAGAGTGCACAGGATAGGCACACACTAAAAGGGAAATGTATGATTTGATCTCCTCTAAACATATATTTAGAGATGAAAAAGATGAGAATATTGATGTATTCTTCTAAAAATAAAAGATCTTGATAGAATATATTATAACTTGGAATGCATTGCAGAATGTGAAGAAGTTGGAACAGTGGGAAACAATTATCTCTATGTTTATTGTCTCAAATGCTTATTAGATAGATTTATATGATACCCCACTTTTCCTGCAGGAGCTTGAGGTTGCATAAATAGCACTACTTGATAGAATTTTTCCCATGACCACCCTGCAGTTTTGATGAGAGAAGAACTGAGAATGGGTTTAGACTCAAGTCTCCAAAGTCCTAGTATGGCACTTTAACTCCCTGTGCTTTGAGAGATGGATTAGTGTCTATATATGTATTATTTCAAATCGGTCAAAGATGACAATTTCTTTTAAGTCAAGAAATAAGACAAATTTTCCAGCTGTGTCAACTTGCTAAGCTTTTTAGTTCCTTAGATAAGATGAAGTCAATACATGTTTAAATGAGATCGACATTCATCGCTCTTCCATAAAGTCGCAAATACAGTTATTTCTATACCATTCTATTACTATATCAAAACCTGATAACCTGTGGCTAGCCCTAATTATGCTATGCTGAAACATGTCAACTTCAAACTGGCTTATGTTTGACACTCCAGTGGAGGCATTCAAATCCAAGAGGATATTTAATCACATATAAATGGGTTGTACTTCCTGCATGGAGGCCTGCCTTGCATCTTCCTTAGTCAGCTTTACTGAGCATCAGGGTTCAAACAAGAATTCTACTCATGATTATCCAAATCCAAGTCAAGCTCTGCATGATTTGGTGTTTTAATAGATCACTGGGCTTCGGGTGTGGGGCTAAGTTGTTTCTCTAAATCATTGCTCATATTTAACATTTAGAGTTACCAGCGTATTACAGTAGAAAGCAAAGTTTTGAACTCCTTGTTTATTTATTTATTTATGTATTTTGTCAAGCATGTGTTACATAACAGATATAAGTATAAACATGATTATTAATACATGAAATGGATAAAAAATAAAAGGGAACATTAGGACAGGGATGGAAGTCACACTGGTGCGCTTATGTACACCCCTTACCGACCACTTAGGAAAGGGGTGAGATCAACAGTAGACAGTCTAAGGTTAAAGTTTTGGAGGTTTGGGGAAAAAAACCACAGAGTCAGGTAGAGTATTCCAGGCATTGACCACTTTTGTTGCTGAAGTCGTGTTTCCTGCAATCGAGTTTGGTGCAGCTTACCTTACATTTGTATCTATTGTGTGCTCATGTATTGTTGTGGTTGAAGCTGAAGTATTCACTGACAAGTAGGAAATTGCAATAGATAATTTTATGTACTATGCTTAGGTCAGACCGAAGGCGGTCTAAGTGGAAATGATGGGAAAAGATAAGTATGAGGATCTGATCGTAGCATGTATAATTACATTTCAGTTGTTCTTCAATATACAGATGCTTTACCATTTTGAGGAGGAATGCTTTGATTGTGCCAATGGGCTTTGAAAGTGCCTCCTTCAAATACTTTACCCACACTAGCAATGTATGGTACCATAAAACATTTATGTATTATATAATACATATATTATACATTTATTATAGACGGTACAGAATAATCAAAACAAGGACAAATAGGTTGAAAAACAGCTTCTATCCCCCAGCTGTTTAGAATTCTGCTGTATAGTGCAGTGTTGGTGTGGTGTCGGGGGTTTCCAGTTCAATGTGTGAAGGATGTGTGTTTGTGTTTATTTTCATGGTCATGATGTGCACTGAAGATGGTGTTTGATTTTGTTGTACGAGGTACAATGACAATAAAGTAAACCTAAACTAAACCAAACTAAATAAAGAGCCAGTTTAGTGCTCAGGTTAAGGCACCAGGATGAATACAGGGAAATCTTGAGTTTTATTTCCCACCTTTTTTCACCCCAGTTTAGGCACAAGGCCAGCTAGGTGACTTTGAGACTTTATCTCAGTCCAAGGATAATGGCACGTGCACACACATACACACACACACACGCGCACACATGTATGTATGTATGTATATATAGTTCTTAAGTTTTCGCGGGTATTTATATGTATGGTATTCAGCTTTGTTCGGGTATTTCCCACATCTTTATAGTTGTGCTTTTAAAGTTGTAGCAACGTTTCGACAGAATCTCATCTGCCATCATCAGGCTTATGTACTCATAGACGAACACAATACACAAGCCTAATGATGGCAGATGAGATTTTGTCGAAACATTGCTACAACTTTAAAAGCACAACTATAATGACGTGGGAAAGTACCAAAACAAAGCTGAATACCATGTATGTATGTATGTATGTATGTATGTATGTATGTATGTATGTATGTATACACACACAGAGACATATATAGAGAGAGGGGGGGAGGGAGAGGGAGAGGGAGAGGGAGAGGGAGAGGGAGGGAGAGAGAGAGAGAGAGAGAGAGGGAGAGAGAATTGCAGAAACAATTCCAGGCAGTTGTCAGGAGTCAGGATTAATTGGAAGACACAAAATGGTGGCATGAGCTTTTGTGCATTAAGATTTACTTTGTTAAGAATTGCACCTCATTTCCTTATTTCTTAGATTGCAATGGAATTAGTGAACTTCTTAAACTTTGGAAACTTGAATATCCCAGGCAAGATGAAATTAGCAAGAGAAATATGGGTAAATGTTTTGAGAGCTTGTTTCTTCTTTTGGAATGGTTTTAGAATCCATTCATACACTGATAAGAGGTTTATAATGGAGTACTGAACCACTCAGCAAAATTGTGGTTACAGCTGCTATAGTACAGATGAAAATAACTTCCCTTTATCTCTTAGAGGCTGGATTCATTCCATTATTTTTAAAACTCTTCTCAGAACAGATGCATTTCTCTATGGTATTGGTAAGCAGTAACATTCAGAACACACTTAATATATATTACCACCACTTCACCAGTTTACAGTACCAAAATTGCTCCATATAAAGATCCAGTTGGTTGTTTTGTTTTTTCCTTCACTATCTTTCTGAGCATGATTTTTCCTTGTTAATTTTTATATACAGGTGAAACTCAAAAAATTAGAATATCGTGCAAAAGTTCATTTATTTCAGTAATGCAACTTAAAAGGTGAAACTAATTTATGAGATAGAGTCATTACATGCAAAGCAAGATAGTTAAAGCCGTAATGTGTCATAATTGCGGTGATGATGGCTTACAGCTCATGAAAACCCCAAATCCACAATCTCAGAAAATTAGAATATTACATACAATCAATAAAACAAGGATTGTACATAGAACAATATCGGACCTCTGAAAAATATAAGCACGAATATGTACTCAGTACTTGGTTTGGGCCCCTTTTGCAGCAATTACTTCCTCAATGCGCCGTGGCATGGAAGCTATCAGCCTGTGGCACTGCTGAGGTGTTATGAAAGTCCAGGATGCTTCAATAGTGGCCTTCAGCTCTTCTGCATTGTTCGGTCTCATGTCTCTCATCTGTCTCTTGGCAATGCCCCATTAGATTCTCTATGGCGTACAAGTCAGGTGAGTTTGCTGGCCAATCAAGCACAGTAATCCCACGGTCATTAAACCAGGTTTTGGTGCTTTTGGCAGTGTGGGCAGGTGCCAAGTCCTGCTGGAAAATGAAGTCAGCATCCCCATAAAGCTCGTTTGCGGAAGGAAGCATGAAGTGCTCCAAAATCTCCTGGTAGATGGCTGCGTTGACCCTGGACTTCATGAAGCACAGTGGACCAACACCAGCAGATGACATGGCTCCCCAAATCAAACTTCACACTGGACTTCAAGCATCTTGCAGTGTGTGCCTCTCCATTCTTCCTCCAGACTCTGGGTCCTTGGTTTCCAGATGAGATGCAAAAGTTGCTCTCATCAGTAAAGAGGACTTTGGACCACTGAGCAACAGACCAGTTCTGTTTTTCTTTAGCCCAGGTAAGACGCTTTTGACGTTGTTTGTTGTTCAGGAGCAGCTTGACGAAAGGAATACGACATTTGAAGCCCATGTCTGTGTGTGGTGGCTCTTGATGCACTGACTCCAGCCTCAGTCCACTCATTGTGAAAGTCCCCAACACTTTTGAATGGCCTTTTCCTGACAATCCTCTCCAGGCTGCGGTCATCCCTGCTGCTTGTGCACCTTTTTCTTCCACACTTTTCCCTTCCACATAACTTTCTATTAATGTGTTTTGATACAGCACTTTGGGAACATCCAACTTCTTTTGCAATTAGCTTTTGAGGCTTTCCCTCCTTATGGTGGGTGTCAATGATAGTTTTCTGCACAACTGACAGGTCAGCAGTCTTTCCCAAGGTTGTGATTCCTACTGAACCAGACTGAGAGACCATTTAAAGGCTCAGGAACCCTTTGCAAGTGTTATGGCTTAATTAGCTGATTAGAGTGGGACACTTTGAGCATAGAATATTGAACCTTTTCACAATATTCTGATTTTCTGAGATTGTGGATTTGAGGGTTTCATGAGTTGTAAGCCATAATCATCTCAATTATGACACATCACAGCTTGAAATATCTTGCTTTGCATGTAATGAGTCTATCTCATATATTAGTTTCACATTTTAAGTTGCATTACTGAAATAAATGAACTTTTGCACGATATTCTAATTTTTTGAGTTTCACCTGTATGATATATTATTGCAAAATGAGCTCTTAATTCAGGTCTCTAGACAAAACTTCATTAATGAATTCAATAGGGTTCAGAATAACAAAATAACCAAATTGGAAGGGACTTTGGAAGTCTTCTAATCCAACCTCTTGCTCGGGCAGGAGACCTTATACTATTTCAGACAAATGGTAATCCAATCTCTTCTTAAAAGCCTCCAGTGATGAAGCACCCACAGCTTCTGAAGGTTAATTGTTAGGAAATTTCTCCTTAGTTCTAAGTTGTTTCCCTACTTGATTAGTTTCTGTTAAGTCTGGGTAATGAGAGGCTGAACCAGAGCATGAGTGCAACAAATACTTTATTGTGATAATAAAGGACTGAACGTGCTAGCCAAGCCTAGAACTGGCTCGCAGCGATCAGCGACTGGTTGGACCCCGCAGCCTGCTTTTATAGCCGGCTGCTGGGGAGAACCAACCAATGAGCGAGGGGGCAGCCGCCCCCGCAATGCGAACGGACCTGAGTGGGAACTCCTTAGAGTTCAAGGGACATAACACCACTTTCCCCCAGATGCGAACACGCATAGTCTTTGAGGTAGGCAGGAGGTTTATGCTGGCGCCCAGAACGGCGCAACTCTGGTGGGTTGTCTGTCAGTTCAGAGTCTGTAGGGGAAGGCAGGATCGGTAGGGAGTCACGAACGCGTCCCTCGGTTCGGGTTGGCTCGGGACTCGTAGGGCTGGTCACTGGAGACGTGCTCCCGTTGACTGGTTCGGACTGGTCAGCCATCTGGACGTCGCTGTCCGTGTTCGGATTCCCTGGATCGGCTGCTGGTGTAAGCAGGTCACCGGAATTGGTGCTGATGTGGGGTTGATGCTGTGGCCTCGCCTCGGTCTGTAATTCTGAGTCACTGCTGACGAGAGTGCTGTGGCGCCTCCGCAGCTGGTCCAGGTGCCTTCTCCAGACTCGGCCGTCCTCCAGTCTGACCCGATATGACCTGGGTCCGGTGATGGCCACGATCTCGCCCGGGATCCACAGAGGGTCTCCAGCGAAGTTCCTCGCGAATACGGATTCCTGTAAGACAAAATGCCTAACCCCCGATGTGGAAGCGAGGGGAGAGTCAGGGCAGTAATGTGGGTGAAGCCTGTCCAATACAGTCCGTAGGCGTCTGCCCATCAGGAGCTCAGCTGGGGACTTATTAGTGACTGTGCACGGGGTTGAGTGCTGACTCATCAGGAAACGGGAGAGTTTGTGGTGCCAGTCTTCCTTGCTGAACCTAGCTAGAGCTTCTTTAGTGGTCCTAACGGCTCTTTCAGCCAATCCGTTACTGGCAGGATGAAATGGGGCCGTGAAGATGTGGCGGATGCCCAGGTTGGCAGCGAAACGGCTGAACTCGGCTGATGCGAACTGGGGGCCATTGTCGGAAACAATAGAGTCTGGAAGCCCGTGTGTTACAAACAGGCGAGTTAATACCTTGGTAATCGCTAGTGTGGTGGTTGTGGACAGTTGTGCCACGTCAATCCACTTAGAGTAGGAGTCCATGACCACCAGGAACATTTTTCCGTGCAACGGGCCGGCTAGGTCGATGTGAATTCTGGACCACGGAGCGCTGGCGCTTTCCCACTTAGTGGGGGTGGCAATTGGAGGGGCTGGACGGGATTCCTGGCAGGGATGGCAGGAGCTTACCCATCTGATGATGTCTTCGTCGAGGCCCGGCCACCATACGTAGCTGCGTGCTAATGCCTTCATTCTGACGATGCCAGGGTGCCCCTCGTGCAACGCCTCCAGAACTCGGGTACGCAGTGAGGTCGGGATGACCACTCGTGTGCCCCACAGCAAACAGCCCTGCAAACTGGATAATTCCTGTAGGCGGGTCTTGAAAGGTGTAAATTTGGTTTCAACATCACCGCCCGGCCACCCCCTCCTCACCCAGTCCAGTACCTGGGCGATTGTTGTGTCAGTCTTGGATTTGGCCGCAATGTCAAGGGCAGTGATGGGGAGATCCAATTGGGTGACCTCAAAAATAGCATGGACCGGTGCAGGGTCTTCAGCTGGAGCCGGCAGGGGGCAGCGGCTGAGGGCGTCTGCGTGGGACAACGTTTTACCTGGATGGTGTATGAGTCTATACGAGTATGCCGCTAGAAAAAGAGTCCATCTCGTCATTCTAGGAGACAGGACTTGAGGGGTCTGTTTGTCCCCAGCTAGTAGACCCAGGAGAGGCTTATGATCCGTGACCAGCTCGAAAAAGTGGCCAAAGAGAAATTCGTGAAATTTCTTCACTGCTGCGACAGCTGCTAGAGCTTCCTTATCGATCTGGCTATAATTTCGCTCTGTCGCAGAGAGCGTCCTGGAAAAAAAAGCGATGGGAGCTTCGGAGCCATTAGGGAGCCTGTGGCTTAACACTGCCCCAATTCCAAAAGTGGATGCGTCTGCTGCTAGCACTAATGGAAGGTTGGGGTCGAACTGAATAAGGACCGCCTCTGACGTGAGTAATGATTTGACTGCGCGAAAAGCGGAGTCTTCTTTGTGACCCCAGTGCCAAGGCAATTTTTTATCCAACAGTCTGTGCAGGGGTTCTGCCACTGATGCTTTGTGGGGCAGGAAGGATGCGTAAAAATTCAATAGTCCCAAGAAGGCCTGCAGTTCCGCTTTGGAGGTTGGAGTGGGTGCCTCGTGAATTGCCTTAACCTTGGACTCCAGGGGGTGAATGCCTGAGGCGTCAATTTTATAACCCAGAAAGTCCACCTGTCTAGTGGCAATGGCACATTTTTCTTTTTTTAATTTGAGGCCATGCTGTCTGAACCTCTCTAACACTGCTCGAACTCTCTGGAAGAGTTGGGGTCTGTCCCTGGCCGAGACTAAGATGTCGTCGAAGTAGGGTACTACGCCAGGGAGGCCCTGCAAAATCCGCTCCATGAGGGATTGAAAAATGCCAGGGGCAACACTTACGCCAAATTGGAGACGCTTACACCAGAAAGCACCCCTGTGAGTGACAATGGTCTGGAGTTCCGCTGTTTGGTTGTCAACAGGGAACTGCTGATACACTTGAGACATGTCCAATTTGGCAAAAATGCTGCCAGGTTCAAAAGTGTGTAATAAATGCTGAATGACGGGCACTGGGTAAGCGCTAACTTGTAAAAACTTATTAATTGTGGTTTTGTAGTCCGAGCAAATTCTCAGGCTACCGTCTTTTTTGAGGGGTGTGACAATGGGCGTCTCCCATTTGGCGAAATCTGTTGGCTCAATGACCCCTTGTTTTAATAATTTATCCAATTCCGCATCTAATTTAGGCCGAATAGCGAATGGGACTCTACGCGGTTTTAGCCTGATTGGGACTGCTTGGGGGTTGACTGAGAATGAGATAGGGGTACCGTTATAACACCCCAGCTCCACGCTGAACACATCTGAGTAGTCAGCGAATAAGGAGTCAGTGTCAGAGGTTGAGACAGCATGGACTCCTGTTAGCCCTAGGCCAAGATGGGGAAACCAATCAAGCCCCAAGAGTGTGGGGAGGTTGCCGTTAACTACCACTAGAGGTAGGTGACCTTTGAAAGTCCTTCAGGCTAAACTGGCACTTCTGGAGCCGGCTTCTTGATAGACTGGGCTGTAGCCTCTTGAGGGTGCTCCACGAGATAATTGTGAGCGCTGACCCTGTGTCAACCTCCATGCGACAAGGTTTACCTTCTAACAAAACGGAGAGAGAGATTTTACTAATGGTATGGCAAGTGTGCTTGGCATGGGGGTAAGTGCGACAGTTCAATACTTGCCTCTGAGGTCCAGAATGTGAGAAGGGAGGGTGCCTTTGTGCCGAGTTGTGAGGGGCTTGACAGACTCTCGCGATGTGTCCCTTTTTGTGGCAGATGTTGCAGGTGGCTCCTTTGAATTTGCAGGTGGCCCTCGGGTGAGATCCACCACAGGATAGGCACAGGGTGATGTGTTTGGGTGGACTGATGCTTTCTTGCTTGGCTCCTACCTGTGGTTGCCTGGCGTTGGCGAGGCGGTGGATGTCGGTTTCATCACTGGGGCCTTCCTCTATGACCACCTCTTCGGAGTGGACTGGAACTGCTGTTAGCTTGGAAGTAGGACCTTGGATTTCGGTGGCTGAGTGTGCTGTCAGCTCTGCTGCCAGGGCCTCCTCGACGGCTTGTGCGAGGTTGAGGTCTTTCTTAGCGAGTAGGCGCCTTTGGAGGTGGAGATCCTTGACTCCGCAGACTAGCTGATCGAGGAGCATGTCCTCCAGGTAGGTTGCAAACCCACAATGGAGTGCTGCAGTCCTGAGGGCGGCCATGTACTGGTTGATGGTCTCTTTGTTTGATTGCTTCCTCATACGGAAGGTGAATCGCCTGGCAATCTGTGAGGGTCTGGGAGAATAGTGGTTAGTAAGGATTTCTAACAGTTCTGACCATGGAACATTTTTTAACTCACGTGGAGCCACGAGTGCTGTGGCAGTGTCAAAGACGATGGCTCCACAGTAGATCAGGAAATATGATTTTCTCCGGTGCTCCCCTGCATCAGCCAGCCCAATTGCGTCGATGTAATGGTTAAAGCGGTTCCTGTATGACTCCCACTTCTCCTCATCCGGCTTGAACGCTGGGAAGACTGGATTGGAATTCATAGTGAGGAAATCAGGTTGTCTAATCTGTTGGAAAAATCTCTCTGGGGCAGCAGTAGGAAGGTTTCTTGTGCCTGTGGCAGGCAAGTGACTTCAGCTCTGGAGAGGCTTTTCACAGCTCTCTCTCTCTCTCTGGGCTAATACATGGTTAGGCTGCCCGACCGTTGGCAGCGTTTTGAAATTCGCGCCTGCGTGGGCGTCAGTGACTTTGAATTACAGCACCGCGCTGTACTTTTAGGGCAGAAATTCAAATGACAGCCGTTTGAATTTCGCGCCTAAAGAACGAGCGGCTGCGGCTCGCAGCGCTTCACTTTCCCTGTAGCTTGGCTAACAAGCGGCTACAGACGCTTCTCACTTTCGTTGCTTGCTGACCGCTTTCTCTGGCTGCGGATCAGCGTTCGCTCTCGTTGCTTGCTGACCGCTCTCTCTGGCTGTGGATCAGCGTTTGCTCTTATCGCCTGCCGATCGTTCTCTCTGGCTACGGATCGGCGGCTAGTGATTCAGCGGTTGCGTTGTGCCTCTGGTAGCCATCCCACCTTCGTCGCCAGTGTTAAGTTTGGGTAATGAGAGGCTGAACCAGAGCATGAGTGCAACAAATACTTTATTGTGATAATAAAGGACTGAACGTGCTAGCCAAGCCTAGAACTGGCTCGCAGCGATCAGCGACTGGTTGGACCCCGCAGCCTGCTTTTATAGCCGGCTGCTGGGGAGAACCAACCAATGAGCGAGGGGTCAGCTGCCCCCGCAACGCGAACGGACCTGAGTGGGAACTCCTTAGAGTTCCAGGGACATAACAGTTTCCATCCATTGCTTCTTGTTCTGCTTCAGATGCTTTGGAGAATAGGTTGACCCCGTCTTCTTTGTGGCAGCCTATTAGATATTGGAACTCTGCTATCATGTCCCGTCTAGTTCTTTTTTCATTAAACTAGACATACCCCATTCCTGCAACTATTCGTCATATATTTTAGCCTCCTGCCCCTTAATAATTTTTGTTGCTCTTTTCTGCATTCTTATCAACATCTTTTTATATTCTGTCAACCAAAATTGGATGTAGTATTCCACATGTAAAATATTCCTTGAACTGTTAATTGATAAATACTTTTTTATTAGTAATATATTCCACCTCTTTAATATTCATCTTCCTCTGGAAGCAATTGGTAACAAAGATGTTTCTATGATAATTTTTGTACTAATATAATGAAAGCAGATAAAGTGTCTTAAATAACCCACATAGTCTAATAATAGAAAGATTTCTTGTTCTCCATTAGATTCTCCAAAGAAATTATATATTGCCGCCTCGTTTTTCCTTGGAAAAGTGGTCATCTACAATCTAGGAAAATTCAATTTAAAACCTTGCCAGAATTTTTTAAAATAGGACCAAGTCATCTCTTATTTATACATTTTTCAATTAATTCAAGTGCCATAAAGCTATCTTGCAGGTCCCCCTCTTGTAAAATTACTTGGTCCCTAAGTTGTCATATGACAAACAAAATAAAGTATAAAATAAACAGATTTCTTCATCTGATTACAAGTGTCTTGAATTTAATACGGCTGGTTACATTTAATCAGGAAGAGGGACCTTTCTGAACAATTTGACTGCAAGGATATGTTTTCATTACTGCTTAGCCTAAAAGAGGGAGGAGAGACTCTTAAATTTAAGAAGGGAGGAAGAACCTGTAGTGGAAATTTTGAGTAGTTCAGAGAACTGGCAAATACCACCTCTGACTGGAGATTTTATAGTATCCTTCCCCTGCCCCGCCCACCAAGCCACGCCCACAGAACCGGTAGTAAAAAAATGAATATCACTACTGGAGGAAGAGCCTTATTATTCAGAAGAGCCTTATTATTCACCCTGAAACAGCACAGCAAAGAAAACTACAATTTCTGTATGCTTGGGGATTGTTGGTTTGACAGAGTGAATGGACTGATGTTTCTTGATAACATGTGATTATTTAGATTTGATGACTGAACCATGTAGTTATGGAAATGAAGTGTATCAAGAAAAGAAAAAGCAGACTTGACTTATTCCTTTGATTTGAAATGAGATGCAGAGCTGTGGCCAGAGATCCGTTTCTGTTTCCCAAAAGCCCCCTCACCCCCTTTTTTTACTGAAACAATAATCTTGCATTTTGTACAAATATTCTCCATGTTAAAAAAAACAACAGTTTCTCCACAGAAGACTAGAAGTAATGGGTACAGTTTCTACTTCCGCCATGATTTGGGGGTGGAAAGAGAAAAACTTAGTTTTCTTAGCTTTTCCATGCAAGTTTGAAATGATGCAACTCTAGAAAAAAAGATTATATGCATGTAGCAGAAAAATAAATGTAGAAATGAAATTGGAAACCTCACTTAAAAAAAGATATTGATAAGATTGAGCAAGTCCAGAGTCAGGCAACCAAAATGGTGCAAGTCCTGAGGGATAAAGCATATCAGGAGAAAATGGAGGAATGTATATGGTCTTGGAGGACAAAAGAGAAATGGGGAACATGATTGAAAACAAACTTCTAGAAGGCAGTATTTTCCAGCAAAAATCAAGACATGGGGGCATAAGCTCAAACTGACAGGAAGGAAGTTCAAAAGTAATTTTAGAAAGCATTACTTCATAGAAAGACTAGTGGAAGCTTGGAACCAACATCCAGAGGAATTAGTGGATCAGTCATAGATAATTGAGTTTAAACATGTTTGGGATAAGCACATGTCATCTGTCATGTGACAAGAATTTTTAAAAAGTAAAATAAAGATAAAGTCTCAAAGGGAAGACTTGATGGATCACTAGATCTTTTTCCACCATTAGTTTTCTGTGTTTCTATGGGTGATATCAGATGTTAAATGGTTGAGTGGACACTAAGCACTTGGACTTATATCTTGCTTCACAGTGCTTTATAGCCCTCTCTAAGTGGTTTACAGAGTCAGCATATTGGCCCCAACAATCTGGATCCTCATTTTCCCGACCTCAGAAGGATGCAAGGCTGAGTCAACCTTGAGCCTGGTGAGATTCAAGCTGCCAAGTTGCAGGTAGCCAGCAGTCAACAGAAGTAGTCTGCAGTACTGCATTCTAATCACTGTGGCACCACAGCTCTTATGAGGCTGTTTAGCCTTCATTTTTGAAGTATCCAGTTGAAGAGTTATAACAGGTAAAGAAGAGAAGATGCATCTTATACTTTTCTGCTGAAGCTGTACTTCTAGCCAAGTCAGGTTTGAGAAAGTCCAGGGCCAAATTTGTATGGACCTAACCTCCATTTAATTTAGCCACTATATGCTCAGTTTAATTGAACAGTGGTGGTTAATGGCTAGGATCAAAAACAATTGGGGAATAATTAGGAGAGCCTATTGCATTAAAATTAGCAGCTAAAATTAGAAATAGTTGAACTACGATGGTTAGATAACAGATGGTTGACAATGGGAAATGATAAGCTGAGGCTGATTAGAAGACAAGGAAGGGATGAGAGTGAACGTTAGTTAATTAGAATCATTATTTAATAGTCTTAGGTGACTACTTGTTTTAGATGTTTTATGTTTCATATGTAATATTTTATGTTTTAAATTACCAGTATTCTCATCTGAGTGAATTCTAGGAATGCTAATTTTATTTCATGGAACTGATTTGGATAACCATGCCTTTATACTCTGCATAGAGTATTAAGTAATATTATAGCTGTACTGTTCTCCCTTAACAGAGGCCACTACATCTGGACTATATAATAACTTCAGACAACTCTAAGTGCAAAGAGTTACAGTTTTGTGTACCTGTTTGTTTTCATCTAATGGTTTTTCAGGATTTTTGTAATGTAGACCCAGTTGTTTTAAATATGGCAGCATGCCATTTTTGGCATATAATATAGAGATCTGGATTTATTGCACCAGCAAAGAAGTTTACAAGTGTCCTTTTCAAAAATTTTACATATCTTAGGAAGTCATAACAGATATTGATTTCCTGACTAAATTAGGCTTTTCCATTTAAGGATCTGCTAATCTCCCTAAAAAAATAAATTTCTTTCTACCTTATTTATCTGTGGTTCCATTTTTAGAAATAAAAGATTATTTCTTCTGCTTCAATATTCAGTGATGGAATATGCCAAAAGATGAGTAACTGAAATGAACAACACTTCAAAAATCCCCAGAAAATTATATTTAATAAACCTGTTTTATTTTCAGTGTCTCATTACAAGAAAGAATTTATTTATTTGTATCTCATCTTTAATATTATTATAAATAACTCAAGATGGCAAACATATCTGATGCTCCTTTCTCCTCCTATTTTCCCCTCAAAAACAACCCTGTGATCTGGGCTGGGCTAAGGGAGTGGGACTGGCCCAAAGTCACCCAGCCAGCTTTCACCCCTAAGGTAGGATTAGCCTTAGGCATGAAAACTGGCTAGGTAACTTTAGGCCAATCACCTGGAGACTGTGAGTTCTAGTCCCATCTTAGTTTCCTGGTTTGGTATCTAAATCTGTAGTCTGAAAGTAAATGTCTTTAAAAAAAAAGTGCTGAGCTAGCCTTGGCTCTGTTATGCCTAATTTTATCTGATGGGATATATAATATTTTATTTTAAAAAAATCTGGGGAAAACTCAAAATGAAAAATTATAAGCCCGCGAAGAGCCAGCATTTGTATCTTACTCTTAGAAATCCTACTCTATCACTAATCACTTTTACTCTTAAGAACACTTTAGTTTTTTTATCTCTTTTCAGGGCCTATATTTATGATCTTGTTGATAGTCTCTCAGCACATCTATAACCGATCTGGATGACTTGTAAGGGAGTTTAGCTGGAGAGCAGTATTAATTTATGACTTATCAAAACTCGTTCTGAAAAAAATGAACATACCCTCCTCTGAATTATACAAGTTGACCATACTTGTAATTAATCTTTGAGGAAAAAGAACAATTGTGCTGTCATCCACATAAGGAAGGCTTGAAGCAACGATGTAAAACCACCATGCGATTCTAACTTTGTTTCCTCAGCTGTTGCTTTCCCTCTAACTATGAATATGATTTAATGTAACAGTCACTGATAATAATGCCATCTGTGGAATTAAATAATGGATATTCAGCTCTTCTTGATTCTGCTTCATACTGACCTGAGAAGTTGAATACAACTTCTGGCTACCTGGAGTTACAAGATTACATAGGGAACTGGCCTGCAGTACTAACCACTACCTAAGTTGTGTTGCAAAAGGAAAGAATGCACACCAGATCTACTAACAGTGAGAATAAAGCTTCAGAATTAGTCCTTCTGTAAGTAGCTTCTAAACTTAGATCAAATACCTCTGGCAGATGTGCCACTTTGGATCCTAGCTGAAGACAAATATATACCATTTTATTTAACAGCTGTTAAATGAATAACTGAAGGTGTTTGGGCAGCTGTAATGTAAGCTGATTCATCCTTCTTCTGATTTGCTTCTTGTTTACTTCCTGATTTTGGGTTACAGTAGCCCTGAAAGGATGGTCTTATCATAAATTTACATTTGTAAGACCAAGAGATGCCTAATTCCTTTCCTAAGCTTGTTGCTGTCTAACCTCTGACAAGATTTGTATGTTCTTGCTTTGTATTGAGAAGTGATACCACCTGGGGGGTGTTCTTTTTTTTTCCTGTATGACTAACATTTAAACAGGTGGATGCATCTGATTTCTTCTCACATTGTCAAATTTCATTTCCTGAGGAAAGTGACAGATAACTGAAGATAAAGAAGTTACCAAACCGTCAAACGCCAGGACGAGAATAGGTGGCTGCTTCACACGACAGGAAAACACAATGCACTTATTTCAACTGCTTTCTTGTGTCATTTAAAAATGTCACTCAGTATTTTATTGAAAACCTTCAGAATTCATTAGTTATGTTCATATATTTAAATGCAGTGGATTTAAACTGATTATGAAATAGAGAATGTTAGATAATTTTGTCAAACAATTTTCCCTTTTCTTGCTCTTTTTACTGTAATAAGGCAACAACAATCACCTTTAAGGTCAGAGCCTTTAAATAGGATTAGATAGGTTTTGTTTTTGCTTTTTTTAATTTTTTTGAGTTGTTCTCATCACATAACTGGAGATCTATTCCCTGCCTTTCTTACAAATATCAATATTATTTTACAGAACTGTTAAGCAGCATTACTTAAACTAGTTGGAAGAGGTGATATGCAGAGATATTAATCTAATGCAGGGGTCACCAATCTTTTGGACCTCAGGGACCGCCAAACTCTTAATTTTAAATCCCGTGGACCAGGGAAAATCCCCAAAAAAGTCTGCAGGAAAATTCCCCACCCCTTTTTCCTACTGATCGATCATTCTTTATTTAGGATCTCAGGATACCGTCTCCAGCTCTGTTTTCAGGGGGTGGGGGTGGCAGGGGAGAGAGACTTCTGGCTTCATGCAAGGAAAGCAGCAGAAGCAGCAGGAGTCTTTCTTTCTCTCCCCCAAACTCCACCAGAAATGAGTCTTTGTGAGACTTGTCATGCCAGCACAGCCTCTTGGAGCAGGATGCCTTGGAGCGTCCCAAAGACTCATTTCTGGTGGAGTTGGGGGGAGAGAAAGAAAGACTTTTGCTGCTTTCCTTGTGTGCATCCAAAAGCAGAAGAATAAAGAAGTGGAAAGAAGTAGCCCGGTGGCCCTCGTCTGCCCTTTCCCCCCTTCCCTCACTACCTCATGTTGTTCACAATGCAAGCAATGCAAGCCTTTGTTCCTGCAGGCCATGTGGGCAGCACTGACTTGTGTCCCTGCACAGCCTGGGTTAATTGCTTTGGGGGATGCTTTGGGGGTGACATTTCTCTGCAGACCACCAAAATTTTCTCACAGACCACCAGTGGTCCCCAACCCACTGGTTAGCAACCGCTGATCTAATGTACAGGCAGGGGTAGGATTCTACTGGTTTGGATTGGTTTGGGCAAGACTTTTGCTCCGAAGATCAGGTGGCAGTAAACCGGTTCACTATGAAAAGCATGTGGGCCTGCCTGCCTGTCCCTGCTCTTTCCTGTGCTTTATTTCTTTTTTTTAGAGCACAGCTGATTCATGCAGCAGAGTGGATTGCCATGCCTCAGCTGTTTTATTCACAGGGACTGCTGTAGAAGGTAAGCATTAGAGCTTTTTTAAGTGCGGAACATGCGCAAAGCGCGTGATCACCAAACCAGTTGTTATACTGGTGGAATCCCACCCCTGTACACAGGCATATTGCATCATGAGGTTTTATCACGGGGAACAGGAAAGTTAGACTCAGAAATGCATATAGCTAAATAAGTTGCAAACAAATATACAATTTCAAATTTAGGAGGTAACTTTAAACATTATTATAAATCATGGCCTCCTATAAAACTTGTGTTTCCCAAGTGATTTATTATTATTATATTTCAGATGTATTTCCCCTCTAAAATCAGGTCCCATCCATTGTGCCCTCTCAGGATCTCATTATATTCTGCTGGTCTTTATAAAGCTAAGCTTTTATGAAGTTAAAATTTGGGACAGCTGAATATTTCCTGACCGGAAAAAATAACATTAATTATAAAGCATTCTGTGGCTATTTATTTACTTATTTATTTTATTTTATTTATTTGTCAAGAACTTACAATATAACAGAAACAAGAACAAACATAAGTTTAAATACAAGAAATAAAAACTAATAATTGGGGACAATAGGACAGGACGGTAGGCATGATTGTGCACTTATGCATGCCCCTTACAGACCTCTTAGGAATGGGGTGAGTTCAATCGAGGTTAGTTTGAGGGTAAAGGCGTGGGGGTTTGGGCAGGTGACAACAGAATCAAGTAGTGAGTTCCAGACATTAATCACTCTGTTGCAGAAATTGTACTTCCTACAATCAAGCTTGGAGTGGTTTATATTTAGTTTATATCTATTCTGTGCTGTTGTGTTGTTGTAAGATGTTGTAACATATGATTTTATATACTATGCTTGAGTCTAATCTTAGATGGTGTAGTTCAAGGTTATCTAAGCCTAGAATCTCAAGTCTGGTGCTGTAGGGTATTCTGTTGCAAACAGAGGAATATAGTCCTCTTCTGGTAAAATACTTTTGGACTTGCTCAATTGTATTTATGTCTGATATACAATGCGGATTCCAGACAGCTGAATTCAAGTATTGGTCTAGCAAAGGTTTTGAATGCCCTAGTTTGCAAATCAGTATTACCAGAGGAGAAGCTTCGTAAAATTAAATTTACAACTCTTAAAGCCTTTTTGGCAATACTGTTGCAATGAGCTTTGGCACTTAGATAATTCAATATGAGAACTCCAAGGTCCTTGACAAAGTGAGGGTCATTAACAAGGTCATATCTGCCTAGCTTGTATTTGGTATATAGAATTTTTTTTACCAATGTGTAGGACAGAGCATTTGTTGGTAGAGATTTAGAGTTGCCAATTGTTAGACCATTCAGACACATAATCAAGGTCTGTTTGAAGGACACTAGCATTGACAGTGGTGTTGAATAGTTTTACATCATCAGCAAAGAAGACGCAGTTGCTAATAATGTGATCACAAAGGTCATTTATACAAAGTGTAAAGAGTGTGGGTCCTGGAATGCTCCCTTGTGGGACACCATGCCCTATCAAATACTGCAGGGTTTGATAGGGCGTTTCTATTTTTACTATTTGTTGCCTGTTTGACAGGAAGGATGCTGTAAGAATTTAATTTTAATAGTAGTTTGTCGTGTACCACTGAGTCAAATGCTTTGCAGAAGTCAATGTAAATTACATCTATTGCTTTACCCTGGTCAAGAAGTGTAGTCCATATGCTTTTGCAGTGTAGAAGTTGCAAATTGCAGGACATTTTTTTTCTGAAACCAAATTGTTTATTGGAGAGTAAGTGGTTTGACTCTAGGTGGAAGGTAATGCATTGATTAATAATCTGTTCCATAACTTTGCATGTGACACAACACAATGAAATTGGACTGTAGTTTTCAACCAAGTAGGGTTCAACTTTTTTGAAAATAGGGATGACCATTGCTAAAGACCATAGGTTTGGTAAGGAGCTGGTTCTGAATTATAACTCATATATTATGCTTAGTGGTTATGGAGAGCTTAGTGGCAGTGGAGAGCTTTTTTAAGAAAAATGCACATAAACCATCAGGGCCCAATAGATAAAGATGGTTTAAGGTGGCGTATTTCATTTTCTACGTTATCTTCAGTAAAGTCAATTTGTAGATCATTGTAGTTAGTTGTCATACGATCAGGAAATGTGGGGCATAAGTTAACAAAGACTGAACTGAAGAACATATTGAAGAGGTTTGCCTTAATGGCTTCATCGCTATTGTCTTTCCCATTAGGACCTTTTAGGGTGGGATGGTTTTTGAGTCTTTAAGTTTGGTGTTTACAAAGTTATAGAAGGCATGGGTAGATTTTGTGTGTAGAAGATTTCTTCTAGAATAGTTAAATGTGCTGGATTTTCCAAAAACTGCCGATGCCATACGAAATAATCTAATAACTCAAACATACCAAATTAGGACCAGACACTTTCTTATCTTAATTGTCTTTGTATTTTGGAAATAAAATTCTTCAGACTAGCAATGGACTACGGTAGTCCTTGCTTCATGACCTATTGCTTAGTGACTATTCAAAGAGTTACCTCCCAAGAGTTACTTATGACCCCGTTTCAGACTTCTGATGTCCGTACCTCTCCTTGTACTCACATGATTGCATTTTGGGTGCTTGGCAATCAGCACACATTTACAAATGTTTGCACCATCCCATAGTCACATGGCCAGATTTTTATTTATTTTTTTTGCCAGTTTCCAGTATTTATTTCCATTTTTTGGCAAAACAAGTGCAGTGTTCATGTAATGACCGTTACAAAAAAAAAACCCTCATGGTCACTTGGTAACCACCTAGTAACTGCCACAACCTAGATCAATTATAGTCATAAATCAAGGATTACCTGTACTGTACAGTTCTAAATCCTTGCATGTTTTCTCGTAGGAAATTATTGATTATTTGAATCCAACACTACATCTTTCCCAAACTGTGTTAAATTGTGACCGTGATTTTAGGGGCTTTATTCGAATGTAAAATGTTCATGTTGGTGACAGTATGCAAAGAAAAAAAATGTACTGGAAAAAGAAAGTTTAACATTTGTGCTGTTTCTTCCACTTTTAAATACATTTCTGGAAAACCGAGGAGATGTGATGAAAGAATAGTTTCTTAAATTTTGGGTTTTTTCTTCTTTTTTCTCAATTGCAAAACATTCCTATCAGAACACATTCTATAAGTTTTTTTTTTAAATAATTAATATATATGACTGACATGTGTCATATAAATTTATCTGAGGCAACACAGAGAAATTTTGAACATTTACAGCAATGACATTTTGATGATTAATTATTCTTGCTGCTTTTGTGATATTAGCCATTTGTTGCTTAGGAAAATAAACATAAATCTTTATGAATTGTTCTTTTTCATTTAAGGTCTTTAAACTGCAATAGAAAACCAGTTCTAATACTAACAATTTGTGTTGGTTTTCTTCTGTTCTAGTTCTTGGCACTGCTGCATCAATACTCATTTTAATTGGCATTTCCTCAAAGTTTATGCAAGAAAAGTTTTCAGATATTGTCAGCAGTTTTCTTCAAAATCATTAAGAAGCCAACATGCTGGACTAATTTATAATATGCAAAAGTTGAGTCAATTGAAAGCATAGCAAATGTCTTATTTAAGTAGCTTTCCAAAGTAATTTCAAGCCATTCTGGTGAGGAATAACTGTTCTTTTGTAGTTAAATACAATTTCTCCATTTAAAAAAGATAAGTAGCTTCTTGTAAACAGCCTACATAAATCTCTGCACTAAATATATACTTCTTTGTTATGGAGTTGCAAAACAAAAAAAAAGTCAAATAGCTAAGAATTACAGGGAGAGAGGCAATAAAAGTAACAGAACCTCTGTACTGGGAGGTTAATTGTTTGGAGGAGAGTTTCAAAAATTCCAATGGGACTTGAATTTAGCTCAGATTTTCAAGGGGATTTGAAAAACAATACCATTAATAAATAAAATACAAAATTTAAATAGAAGACCAAGCATGAGTCAGCAGAAAGAAAAGCTTTCTGTATAAGGGGATTCTCTAATTTTAGTTAAGTCAAACCAGTTTAAGTGTTAGATTTTCTACATCACAAAATTAGACTCTGAACAAATCTTGCCTATCCTTAGAAATAATAAATTTTACATAATAATCAATTGTAAACATTTGTTACAAGGATAGTAGAATAAACATTAAGCAAAGTTTGACAAAAGGTTTTTATTTGAATTACGGGCATGCATTCCTTCTAGATAAACACACAGTTATACATAATACTTTTTGTTTATTTTGTATATAGTTCTCTTTTGCCTTACCAATTTTTTAATCTCTACAACATAGTACAGCTAAACACACATTCATATTTTTATTGTATTATGATATAATGAAAAACAATGTATAAATTGTTCTTCCTTTCTAATTATTTGGTATTATTTATTTATTTGCATCCCATCTTTATTTTATTTTTTACAAATAACTCAAGGTAAATAACATATCAAAAACTCCTTCTTTCTCCTACTTTCCCCACAACAGCAATCCTGGGAGGTGGGTTGGGCTAAAGGAGAGAGTGACTGGTCCAAGATTACCCAACTGGCTTTCACACCTAAGGCAGGACTTGAATTCATGGTGTCCTGCTTTCTAGGCTGGTGCCTTAACCACTAGACCAGGGCTGTCAAACTCATGTTGTCACGGCGTCATCATGGGATGTATCGGGACTTTTTCCCCCTTCACTAAACTGGACAGGGATGTGGCCAGTATGTGACCCATCTGGCCCGTGGGACGGGAATTTTAGACCAAACTAGATCTCTTTATCCTCTCAATAATCATTTGTCTTCTCTCATGCTAAGGTTTGTCCAAGTTACTCAATCTCACTGGTCTATCTTTTAACCAGACCTATTTTTGAGTTTAAAAGCTTGTCTATTTCATATGAGATTAGGATAAGGACAACAAACTACACTTGCATTTCAAGAAAACCCATAATATAGTTATAGCACATGCTTAAGTACAATTTCTAGTTTAAAATGATAGCAGAACTTTCACCTGAGAGCACAGGGAACTATTGTTTGTCAGAATAGACTATACCTACATCATAAATGGATAATTAGTCCACTTAGTTCAACTTAGTTCAAAGCTGATTCCCATGAACTAAGAAAACTAAATCTCATGCTGATTTTCATGGAGCAATGTCTTGATGTACTTTTTACTTGCTAACCAAATAATTAAAATTTTACACTTCAAGCTATCTGTGGAGTATGTATTTTGTTGCAGTTCATTAAATAGCCCAACCGCACTGTCCATGATAAAGCACCACAATCACAGTAGTTTCATCACAAGAAGAGAATTGGTGTATTTTGCTGTTTCTACCATTCTGCTTAATTTGTTAAATCAAAAGCCTGAAAAGATTATCAATACTGTGTTACCTTTATTTTAAAATATTATGAACACCTATTTTATCTTCAAGGATTTGAGAAGTGGCACGTACAATTTAACATTTGATATATCTATTTTAATATTAAAAACGGAAAGCTGCATCTTTTCAATCCACAAACAAAATATTCCATTTTCAATGCTGGGGAAAATAACAACATTTTGATTTGACATTGAAAAACATTCTTCTTGTCTTCCCAGCATTTCAGCATGGCTGGCTGAATACAAAATCTGCAGAGAATTCATAAACAACTTTCAACAAACTGCAACTTCTCTTTGATTGAAAACTACATTTAGATGGATAGGCAGCCCCCAGTACATCCTGTTCTCTTTTTATGGCTCTGAATTTCTGATCAACTTTGCTGGAAAATGACAGAATAGTTTCTTACTGCTTTGAATATTTGTGGTGGAATGTAGTCAGGATTCCAAGGAAGGGTGGAAATGCATTTCAGAGGAATAAGAGACAATGAAGTTTAGATACGTTTGGTTGGGAGGAAGAGAGTCATATCATCTCCTCTGTAGAAGGGTATATATTTAATTATGCAAACAATTGCTTTAGTTTGGCAAGAGTCTGTCCATGAGGAACAATCAAGGAAACTGCTCTGAAGTACTCTCTTTATCTTTCTTAGTTTTTGGAGCCTGACAATATTGTAACATATAGTCTAAAATAAAATTTTAACCCCATCCCTCCCCATAAACTTAAAATCCCCTACTAAAATCAGCACTCACTCTTGAATGATGCATCATCATTTGTTTTGTAGCATTCAATTTCCCAAGTTCTACCTATTGTTGTCAAGCATTTTTGGAGGATTTGGATATAATCTATTGTTCAAGTTACATAGCTTAACATATTTTATTATTGCTTTTTGTGTGTGATATAAATACCACCTACAATAATGTTTGTGTATTGCCATGGTCAGTATTCTAAATGAGATAAACCTAATTTCATACCATCTTATACGACAATATTAATATGGAAAAGAGGGAGATATGGGATGGGTAGGCTAAACACATTTGAAACTTAAGTGGAATGATTTTAAGTCTGCTTGAAAAGATGTAGAGTGGAACCCTAATTATTTTATTCTACTTGAAGCATATCTAACCTTCAACAGCCATTGGATTGTTCATAGATGATTCAGTTTGCAGAAAAAAAAATTCATGAAGAATCAAATGGAATCAGACTTCTTGTGCTTTTCCTATGTCAACATTTTTGGGGGAAATGATGCTGCTACTGATATATTTTGTATATCTATACATATTTTAATGAAGACAATACATTTCCTCCAAAGATCTGCTTTTTAATGTAATTTCAGATTAATATCTAGATCTGGACTATGATCTTGTTGTCTATGAAGAGAGGACTCTCTACTCTGCTTCAAGAACCAAATCCAGATCTCTGGAAAACACCAAGCTTTCTCTGAATTACACTCATTCTCTGGATCAGAGTGAAAAGAACTCCCTGCTCTCATAATCCAACACAGGGAAAGCTAAAAGGGGTTTTGAAAATAAACACTTCAAAAACCAAGTTTTGCTTTTGAAAAAGAAATCCAAGATGATATTTACTGGAAATCCAAATTGTTATGAGAGGGAGAAGCATGTTAAATTTCAGAAGCATTATTCAGAGGGTCCCAGCTTCACTCCCTTAAAATCAAGAATGTTTTTACCTTTGTTATTGGGCCAGTATACTATCCAATATACACTGCCAGTACACCTATGATGACTATCTGTGATGGATTTCACTGAGGCAGGCTGGGACTTTTTGAGGGATAGGTGAAAGCAATAAACTGATTGTCAAGGACTGAGATTAATTATCTGGTCTTTTAAATAATATTCATAAGGCATGAAGTCAACTAGATGCCTCTTTAAGATGAAATTCAATTTAATATGAAATTCAATGTAGAGAAAAGTAAAGTCCTATACTTAGGCAAGAAAGACCAAAAGTACACATATAGACTGGGTGAAACCAGGCTCAACAGCAGTAACTGTGAGAGGGATCTTGGAGTCTTAGTGGACAACCAGCTATATGAGCCAGCAGTGTGCAGCAGCTGCCAAAAAAGCTAATGCAATCCTAAGTTGCATTAACAGAGGGATACAATCAAGATCAAGGAAGGTACTAATACCACTCTATAAAGGCTTAGTAAGGCCACACCTAGAGTCCTGCATCCAGTTTTGTTCACCACATTATAAAAAAGATGTTGAGACTCTAGAAAAAGTACAGAGAAGAGCAACCAGGATGATGAGAGGGCTGGAGACTAAAACATACGAAGAACAGTTACAGGAACTGGGCTTGGCTAGCCTAGTAAAGAGAAGGACCAGGGGAGACATGATAGCAGTCTTCCAATATTTGAGGGGCTGCCACAGAGAGGAAAGAGTCAAGCTATTTTCTAAAGTGCCTGTAGGCCAGACAAGGAATAACGGATGGAAACTGAACAAGGAGAGATTTAATCTGGAAATAAGGAGAAACTTTCTGACAGTGAGAACAATCAACCAATGGAACACCTTGAAGTTGTGGGAGCGCCATCACCTGAGACTTTCAAGAAGAGATTCGACTGCCATTTGTCAGAAATGGTATAGGATCTCCCGCTTGGGCGGAGGGTTGGACTAGATGACCTATAAGGTCCCTTCCAACTCTGATTATCTGTTATCTGTAAGATAAGAAATTAGTCAAGAGTAGATAGAACTAATTTAAGGACTTAAGGATTAAAAGTATTAAGGTGAAAATCTCCATTTTATAAATAAGGGAGAAAGCATAGAATTTCTGAAAGCTGGAAAACAAGTAGGATTGAATCCAACTTGAGACATTGGAACTTGCTAACAGACTCCTGCAATTATATATACAGATATAAATGTTTAATTCAGAATTTTAGAATATATTTTGCTGTCAAACTCAAGGAAGTAGAAGGAAGGAAAGTTGAACAGTTTATCATCTGCAGATATGTAGTACCTCGGGTGGCATACTTTTTTAGGGTTCCATTGGGAAATAAATTTTTGGCTGTATGTTCTTGAACACATCAGAAACTGCTACAAGCTGAAATATCACTTGCCTTTTTTCTTTCAGATTATTTTAAGAATTTATTTACATGAATAATCTATATAGTGAATTTGGATGTAAACTGAAAAAACCATAACAGCTGCTGCTATTATCATGGATATACTTGTCACTGTACAGCAATTGATTTCATGTTACTTTTGAAACATATTGCTTGATGTATTTGCTTTTATAATCCAAAATATGCAGAGTACTGGTTTTGCAAACTAATCACATATATTGACTGCATGCTCACAGGAGAAATTGTTAGGTTAAAAACTTTTCCTTGCATTTTAGACTCTAACCTACAGTTGGGGGATGTTATATGAAGCCTGATAGACATTTACAGCGAATATATCCTTTCATATGAAGAATTTGAGAGAGAATGCCTGTCATAGTTTTTTCTGCTGCAACTCTCATTAGCTTTTTTTTAAAGTTGGTTATTCCTGTTGTTAATCCCAATAGGAAATATGTATCATTTGTATTGAGTCTTGAAATCTTTGTCTGAAATGATATAGGGCAGGGGTGTCAAACTCAAGGCCCACGGGCTGGATCTGGCCCATGCTGAGGTCTGATCCAGCCTGCAGGGCTATTTTGGTCTACCCAATGCAAAGAGGATAGATTGGCTTGGTCCACCCAGTGCAAAGAAAGATCAGGTCAACATAGCTCGGTCTACCTGGTGCAAAGAGGAAAGATAAGGCCAATGTGGCATTGGCCTGGTCTACCCAATGCAAAGAGGAAACACGATAGCAATTTGGGGAGTAGCGTCAAGCTGGCCATGCCCACTGAGTTGGCCATGTCTACCCGGTTGGCCAAGCCCCCTGAGGTCAACCACAGCCCTGATGCAGCTTTCAATGAAATTGAGTTTGACACCCCTGATATAGGGTTTCCTGCCTAAGCAGGGGGTTGGACTAGAAGACCTCCAAGGTCCCTTCCAACTCTGTTATTCTATTATATAACAAGCTAGTGGGACAACCAGACATGACCTCTGAGTTAAAAACTATAAAGTAAAATAATTTTTTAAAAGTATAAATTACCATTAGTTGAATGGCTTTTCTTATATAGGACCTGTTCCGGACTAGCAGGCTCGAAAGCCTGCAATTCTGATTGGCCTGCTGATAGCGGATCATGATTGGTCACCTCAGACTGATCCGATTGGCTAGTAAACGGGCTGCCGCGATTGGCCCAGCCAAGCGTGCCAAACTCAAATCACCATCATTGGCTGCCTAGCCGCAGCCGGGCCTACATAAGGGGCTGCTGGGGCTGGGATAACTCGCTCAGATCTGAAGTCACTAATAAAGAGCTGTTGTTGCTATCTGAGTCTTGTCTCCGTTCTTGGACCCATCCTCCCAGATCTAACAGGACCTAATTATTTGTGACATTGTGATATGCTGATAAGATGGGATCCAGTCAGAGGTGGTATTCAACAGGTTCTGACCAGTTCTGGAGAACCGGTAGTGGAAATTTTGAGTAGTTCAGACAGCCGGCAAATACCACCTCTGCCTGGCCCCGCCCCCATCTATTCTCTGTCTCCCAAGTCCCAGCTGATCGGCTGGCTCTTCTTTTGTTGCCCTGCACAGAAGGGAGGGAATGGGATTTTTCAGTAACTTTCCCCCAGGAGTGAGGAGGGACTGGGGATTTTGCAGTATCCTTCCCCTTCCACACCCACCAAGCCATGCCATGCCCACCAAGCCACACCCACAGAACTAGTAGTAAAAAATTTTGAATCCTACCACTGGATCTAATGATTATCAGGCCATACAGAGTACAGTTATGTAAAACAGAACCATGCAATTAGGCTTGATTTCTTTGTCCTGCAGCGTATATATCTTCCATGAATATAATTTCATTTTTCTGCTATAATGTATCCCTCCATATTATGTCTGGGAACTTCTGTTGCTATAGAATGGATTGACTTTCTGGAGTCAATATTTATTTCCTACTGTGATGTGAAATCTACTGCATTCTGAGTTTTTGAGGAAAGTATCAAAGCCTTATTGGCTTCAGTCAGAGATTTAAGGACATGCTTATTTTTTTCACAATGAGTAGGCCATTATCTTTATTATGTTACATTATATTTATACTTTATTTAAATACATATGTTGTGTTAGGTTTGCTTTGATGACTTATTATAATAGTCCTTCCATTATAACTGATTTTTCTTTCTTAATAGTAATTGATTCAGTTGCCAAACACAAGGGGAAAATGTTAGGTTTCAGTGATTAAAATATATAATGCTTCCTTTGACTGCATATTCTTTCCATTTCATACTTAAGTGGAAATGGATTTAAGCTAAGTGTTCTTATATCACTTGGCAAAAGAATATTTTGGCTTACCTTCAGCACAATGGTTTCTTTTTAAAAAGCGCAAGTGACAGCAAGGGAGAGAGAGAGATTTTCATGCTTCTTTATAATTTATACTGTGCCCTGAGGACAGTTGTAACTCACATTTATGCTATAGGAGTGTAGGCGTGCATGCTTTTCATATGGCCTAAACCATTCAGTTATGTTTTATTGTTCCATTGCACAATTGCTGACGAAGTATGATAGGTTTGCCTTTAGGCACCCCATTCACTTATACTGCATTATACTATTTGTGAACTAAGTGAACTAATGATATTTGGAATGTGTGAGTTTATAAGGAATACTTGTTTAAACAGTTCGCTTCCTGTCCAGGAAAATGAGTGGCATGATGATGGCATGTAAGGAACTGAAAATCTTGAAAGACGGTAAAAGTTCCTTGCTTCTAATGACAGAGTCTGTTTCTCCCTATAGTAACATATGCACTCTCTTTCACTCTCTGATGCATTATAGAAGTACATTTTGCAAACTGGGAAGTGAGGAAAAATAGTAGAATGAGAAGCTTTTCCCAGCAGGTGTGAAAGGCAACATTTTCTTGAGACTGATATATTTTGAAGAAAGATCAACTTATATCCTTCCAAAAGAGAGGTTTATAAGCTACTGTAAGTCGTTTAAGCAACCAGAATTTATTTACTCCGAATACCTTCAAAGGTTGCCTCATCGTTATCTTGATGTTCCCTCCTTTCTTTGAATGAATAAAAATTAAACGCATTTTGAAGAACAAAAAATGTATATAGTTTTATAGAGCGTGAATGACAGAGAAAAGTCTAGTGGTATTTTGATTCGTTGTGCCTGCCACAGCCTCTCCAGCTTTGGATGACAGAAGTTAAACAACCTTGGTTGTTGTGAAAAAGATACGTATGATCAGGCCTGAACAACAATTGGATCACAGGAAATCCTAGGTCATTAGGCTAAGCTGGGAAACTTGACATAATATCTTGGAAGAAGGTAATGGCTAAGTATTTCTAAATTGTTGGCAAGAAGTGTATGTACAAAAGACTAAGGCAGGAAGGATCACAGTCACTTTCCTCTGGTTCTTGAGGCAATGGAAAATCGATTATATGCCATCAAGTTGTTTTTGACTCCTTGTTTTTGAACCATATAGACTAGCCATCTGTCAGAATGAACCTTGTCCCCAATCTTGGTCCATTTCACATTAAAGGGAGCAATTGATTGATTGATTATGTGCCATGAAGTCAATGTTGACTTAGCAACCCCATAGAGAGATTTTCTCCATCTATCTATAACTTGTCCTTTGCTGTGCTCATCACTGTTGTAACTGAGTCCCTCCATTGCTGATCATCCTCTTTCTTTTTCCGTTCATATTTTCCCAGCGTGAGAACCTTCTTCAAAAAAATTGATTCTTTATATAATGTGTCTGAAGTAATATAATTTGAGCCCGGTCATTTGTGCCCCCAGACCTCTGAGTTGATTTATTTGATGAACTTTGTTTTGCTTGTCCCAAAGGTCATTTTTCAAGAGGCAACTGGACTTTCTGGTTTTTTTTTGAAGATGTTTCACTTCTCATCCAAGAAGCTTCCTCAGCACAGTTCTTCAGAAAAGCTGAAGAAGCTTCTTGGATGAGAAGCGAAGTGTCTTCAAAGAAAAACCAGAAAGTACAGTTGCCTCTTGAAAAATGACCTTTGGGACAATCATGACCTGGATGACTGAGAATCTCCATAGAGATTTGTTTTGTTTGATTTGTTTTGTTTTCTTGACTGTCCACACTATTCTCAGGGGTTTTCTCCAACACCAGCTTTCAAAGTTGTCAATATTCACCCTATAATGCTTCTTTAAAGTTCAATGTTTTCTTCCATAATATCATAGGGAATTCCATGGCTTGCATGGTTCTGACCTTAGTAGGTATAACACATCACAACATTTGAATATCTTTTCCAAGACTTTCGTAGCTTCTTTACCTAGGGCTAGTCTGTGGCATATTTTTTGACTGTATGTTCCTTTACTGTTGGCAGTGGCTCTTGAAGGAAGAAACTAACTCACTACATCAACATCTTCATTGTCAGTTGTAAGGCTGGGTGTTCTGTCAGTTGTCATTAATTTGGTCTTCTCTACATTTAATTTATTCCCTTTTGCTTCATTGTCCTCTTTGACTCTTAGTACAATCTTGCAAATCTTTTGCATGTTTGTCTTTAAGAGTCAGGTCATTAGCATAGTATATAGTGCATCATGCAGTTATTGATGTTTCTTTCTGCAGTTTTAAAACCACACTTATCTTCTTCCAATTCAGTTTCTCTTAATGTATATTCTGCATATAGGTTGAATAAATAAGGGAAGGTATGCAGCCTTGTTGCGAACCAGGAGCCAGCTTGTTTTGTCGTGTTCATGAACTGTGCTTTCTGACCTGCATATAAGTTTCTCATGAGGACAATGAGATGCTCTGGAATTTCAATTTTTCTGACCATTTTTCCACAGCTTTACCTGATCAACACAGTCCAAATCTCAGCTACTCTTTGGCACAAATGCAGGGAGAAAATAAGACACTCTTCGCTTCAGTATTTCGTAACACAAAAGCTTATTGTTTATTCCTTCCTCCACAAGGAGTCTGAGATAATAGTTAAGCAAACAAAATAAAGTTGGATCTAACCTGAGTTTCCTGGGACTCGATATTTATAATGATTTCCCCTCATTACCCTTCATTACTCCTGATTACCCTGATTACCCATGATTACCATTTTTAATGATAATTATTCGTATGAACTCAATCACATGAATCGTGGTTAATGCATAGAGCTTCACCTCACAGCATTTTACATAGACCGCGCATATTATCATGATGCAGAGTTTATTCTGATGAAGAGGAATGCCTTCCTTCAGGTTGCTGTGGCTTCGATGCAAACGCGTGTGTTGTGTAGTCGCGACATGCATCCCCCTCTACCAGGAACCAGTCTATAAAACAATATACATTATATCACTAATTATATCTCTCTGGTCCAGGTTTATCGGGATGTTTGGTATGAAATTGCCTTATCAGTCTATTTGCACACACATCTGCTACTTTTACCCAGGTTGCTTCTGTTTCAGGATATCCTTTCCATCTCAGTAAGTATTGTAACACATTTCTACATATCCGCGAATCTAGAATTTTATCAATTTCAGCATGGGTTACATCTTTAGCTATTACAGATTCCTCAAGTTGAGGTATATCAATGTGTTGTACAGGCTTAAGTAAACTAGCATGAAATACAGGATGTATTCGATGTAACCGTGGTTAAGGTTACTGTTTACATTTAAGTTTTACTGTTACGGGGTTTATCACTTTCATAATTTGGAAAGGTCCAATATATTTTGGTCCCAATTTTCAACTATTTAGGTGTAATTTTATATATTTAGTTGATAGGTAAACATGATATCCAGGTTTGAATGCTTTATACTTTTTTCTTTTCTTGTTTGCTTGATGTTTTTATTCTAGTGCTGTTTTATTGAGAGTCTCTTTTACTTTATCCCAACTATCCTGAACCTTTTTCGACCACATTTGGACATTTATGGGTTGTTGTTCATCACATTGTAAATCAGGGATTGGCACAATTTCTATTCCATTTACTACCTGGAATGGGCTATATCCTGTACTTTCATGTATAGCATTATTATATGCTGCTTCAGCAAATGGAAGTAAATCAGCCCATTCTCTCTGTTGATAAGATGTATATGATCTCAAATACCTTTCAATCATCGCATTAGCTCTTTCAGAAGCACCATTGGTAATGGGGTGGTATGCAGAGCTAAGACCTTGAGAGCATCCTAAAAGGCTTACAAATGCTCTCCAAAATTGTGCTGTGAATTGCACACCTCTATCCGAAATTATCCTCCTAGGTGTGCCATGTAATCTATATACATATTTTATAAACAGGTTGGCTAATTTTGTTGCCGAAGGTAATCCTTTACATGGTATAAAATGAGTTTGTTTTGAAAACAAGTCTATAATAGTCCAGATTACTGTATATCCGTTACTGCTGGGCAACTCCACAAAAAAAGTCCATGGCTATATCTTGCCATGGCTGGTTTGGATCTGATACAGTTTGTAATAGTCCTAAAGGTTTTCCTACTTGAGGTTTCAAGCACAAATGCTTCTCTTGAGTAGCACAAATGTGGCATTCTTTCAATGTTCAATGTCTGATCTCATATGTGGCCACCAAAACTGCCACCTTACCAAATGTAGTGTTTTTAAAAATCCAAAGTGTCCAGCCTGCCTTATATCATGACAATGGGATAATATATTTTTCCTACAATTTGATGGAACATATATTTTATCCCCTCTCCAATACAATCCATCTTTATGTAAACAGGCACTATTTGTTTTTATCCATACATCCATTTTTGTAGCCTCTTCTAATTACTTTTTGGTTATCTCTTTTGTGGTCAACATCTGAATTTGTTCGGTTGACGGTCCTACAGAGATCATGGGCTGAATAACTTCATCTCTGTTGCGTAGTCGCGACACCAAGTGTGATTGACTATAATCAATGAAGCACATACTGATTTCTCTTTGGTGTTCCTTGGCTTCCTGAATTCTCCAGCCTGCAATAGAAAAGTGGTCTGCTAAAACATGTACTGCTCTTATTGCCAAGCTTATTTGGTCTTAGTAACAAGATCAGTACTGCTGTCCTTACAGATTTACTACAAGACAGGTTAAGGCAAGGAAATTTCCATGGCTGAATGTGCCTTCCCACCAAAACACATTGACTTAAGTTAAGCTTACAGAAGTAAGGCAGCCAACCTGCCCTGTAGCCTAAGGCAAAATGGCTGACCTTGGAGGGGAGTGCTAAGTGGTCAAAAGAAAAAGAGAGGAAGCATCTTTATATCAGCCTGAAGAAGCATCTAGCAAATCCCAACATATCATCATTGGCATCACTGAAGATCATGTTAATGGCAAGACTTTGCTAAAGATAAATGTAAGCTGCCTTCATGACAAGTTGGGGATAAGATGAAGGCAGTATCACAAAGACCTGTCCCTTAAGTACAGTTAGCATCTTTGTGCCATGGTTAGAAGGACATAGTAATGAACCCAAACACACACACACACACACACACACACACACACACACACACGCACACGCCTGAAAAACCATACATAATCCCGGTCTGCTTATTTTACTGATGTAGGCTGAAATAACACTGGTGATGGATGTTTGACACTGTTTATTTTCAATTTATTCATAGCATTGGTCAACGTTCACTATGTGCACATTTTCCCAGGAATATTAATCCTTAACATTAATGATTTAAATCAAGCTCTCCACCTTGTCCTTATTCCTTACTACAATAAATTCTCATGTTTTTCCAGGTCCTGATGTTTTCCTGTTGTATTTTATTTCATTCCCAATGTCAAACTCCAAATCAGCAGCAAGGAAGACACAGGACTCAGCATACTTCCTATCCTCTTTATGTGAAATTCTTTTCTTGGCTAACTTACTTTTGTATGATGGTGGCCTCTGTATACAAAAAAATTAAAAATTAAAATAAAATCTGAGACTTTATCGTCATGACTTTTTAGACCCCAAAGTCATAGCATGTTCATAAAAATATAGGAAGATTTCCATCTTAAAAAAGGATAGTCTGTCTGCCTTTATTTGCTCTTTCTGAAGCGGAGTTTCTTCACGGGGTAAACTTTGTGAAGCGTTAACAGATGATTGCATGGCAGAAACATAAAAGCATAAAAAAAACCTGGGATTATCTATAGATAAACTTAATAACATTTGCTTGGCCAGACAAGTGAACCCTAATAAAATATTCTTATATTATACTAAAAGTACATCAAATGATATTGCAATTTTATTTGAAAGTTTGCAGGAGATGAATGAAGGTGGTGTGTTTTTTTTTGAGAACTCCTATATTCTTTGGACTTGCTACCATACATCTGAAGAGTATTTGCTTTATTTTGAAAGGTGTCAATTTGTTAGCAGGCTCTCTCAGAGTAGATATTGGTGTTTCATTGCTATTGCAAAAAACGCTTGAGATTCCAAGCCTTCTTGTAGCAATATTTTGTAATCAGCTGTCTCCAGCAACAGAAAAAAAAAATTGATTCACAATATCGGTTTTTAGTTCCTACTGTTATGAATGTACAGCACTGTGAGAAATAACTTGGATTTTGATTGTGGTAGAGAACTTGTTTGCAGTAATCAGCTTGTTATGGCTTTAAAGACAAATAACACTGTGTAGTTAAAGAACAGCTGGTTTAGTAGATGTTTAATCTTCACATTTCTATTTTCTAATTGCCCAGGACTAATTGGGGGACCCTAATAGACACTGACCCCTGCAGCAACAAATGCAAGTGTATGCAACGTACTTGTGTTTATCCAGTGTCACTATGGATCACAGTAAGAATGAGTAGGACCAGTTGACGTCCCAAGGGCTAAATATTTTATTTCCCTGGGCTTATTTTTCAACTCAGTGCTCTTTCTACAATGAATATATTCAATATCTTGCCTAACACATGGATTTCTGTGTTTGTGGTATCTCGTAAAAGGGATATGTGTTCCGATGGTTGGCCTTGAATCACAGCAGGATCTTTTGAATGAAGATAGTGGTGTTAATGACAGGATAAGGTATGCATGAAAAGGAGAAAAGATGGGCTGCTTTTTTCAGGCTTCTCAATGATATATTTTGTGAGCTATTTAACACATACAAGCAAGCACAGAATCATCATATTTCTATATAGGTATTGCTCCCACTTTCCGTCTCTTTCACAATTTGGTACCAACTATTTGTGGTGGAATTTCCAGCTAGACGGGAGGGAGGTGTTAAGGGGGGACAGAGCTCAGAGTTTTTGCATTGCAGAAAGTAGCACAGGCCAGACCTTCCCCAGAATCCCTGAAGCTGTAACAGACCATTCCCAGGGACATGTAGTCAGTCTGGCAAGATACTTGTAACATCACGGCTGCTGTTTGTACTTATTTATTCTGCGGATGTTTTTATTTTAATTTTTTACATTAAAATCTGTTTTATAATTTTAGAACTGTAAGCCACCCAGAGTCACTTGGTTGAGTTGGGTGGCTATAAAAATGGAATAAATAAATGAATATATAAACAAATATTGATAAGCAATAAAGCTTCTGATTGAGACTATTCTCAAGTGCTTCTGATGCTTGTGCCTGATATATTAAACTCAATTCAATTTTAGTTGATTATAGACCACTACAAGCAAAGCACTATATATATATATATATATATATATATATATATATATATATATATA
>NW_020769312.1:27762102-27806332 GCF_900518735.1 Pseudonaja textilis
CTATCTATCTATCTATCTATCTATCTATCTATCTATCTATCTATCTATCTATCTATTTAAAAACATTCATCTCCCTCATAGAGCAACATTGGATGGTGTATAAACAGACATTAAATTATTCATAAACATTATAATAACAACAGTTTAATATAATTTTCCACATTTCTGAACTGCCCCTTTCCTCCAATTAGGGCGTCTAGGTAGTGCAATAAAATTATATATATGTTAAAAAATTAGGAGGAAGCAAAGATGATTAGACACCGTTGAAATTAATTGAAAGGTGACAGGAAGGTTTTTAGGGAACTAAGCAGTTCCAAAGCCATGTGGCCCCCTGGGCTCCCCATGTAAGGGTGCAGGGCCATGTTTTCATTTTCTTCTCCAGAAGGTGGGGAGGGTGTGGCTTGTCTCACCTCCAGAGGGAGCATATTCCACAGGGTGGGGGCAACAGCAAAGAAGGCTCTCTTCTTGCACCCCATCAGTTGGAGTTCTTTAACTGATGGGGTCTGCAACATGCCTTCTCTGTCTGACTGGATGGAACAGGTTGATTGAAAGTGAACAAGATGGTTCTATGGTTAGTCTGGTCCCATGCCGTTATGGTGCATAGGTAGGAGAAAGAGACATAAAGTTGATCTTGATAATTTATGAGGCTTGAATTTTCCAGTTGCAGTTCCTGATGGGTCTCTGGTTTTGTTTTGTTTTGTTTTTCATATTAATGATAATGAAAATTTTCATTGTTGAATCTCTGCTGGTGACCAACTATCAGTCTGGGAGAAGTCTAAAAGATTATTTGATTTTGGCTTAGCATTTATAGTAACCCCAGACATTGTGGCTTATTGCCTTCCATGCTTGATGAATCCATTCAATTGTGGTTTATTCAACAAGCTGTGGTTAGCACCGTTATACACCTTCTGGGATATCAAAGACAATTATATATTGGAAGCGAGTATGAGAGGAATTCTACAGTTTTCAACCAATTAGAAAAAAAGAACATAGTAGGTGAAAATTCCAATTGAAAGAAAGAAAATAAGACATGACTATCAGACCATTCCATAATAGATGAAATGACTTAAACAGAAATAAACCTTAATATTTATTGCAAAGTACAATTAGTTATTTTAAGTTAGCAATTGAGGGAACAAATGGAAAAAAATCAAAGGAAAGAATTACCAAAATATTATTTTCACTCTGTAACTGTTTTTTTCACACTTGGTGCTTTGTCCCTTTGTTGAAATCTTATTTTTTTTTAAAGAAAGTGTGTGATATATGCATGTAATCAGCAACACCTTCAATCACAACTGTCTGCCAATTTACTTTGTCTCAAAGAACTTAATGACTTATATTAATAACACCACCCCATATATGAAACAAATGAAAGTTTCTCATTATTATGACTCAAAGTACCATTTATCAGCTTTCCTATGGTAGCAGAATCTGGTTTGTCCATCCATTCAGTAAAGGGTATGTATAAAATAATTTAAACACAATAGCTTAAATGCAATTTTGAGTTTCCACTAATGGGAGATCTAATTCTTAGTTAGTTTAGGAGCAATTATACACGTAAAGTTACTCCTTTTGCTCTCACTGCAGTAGATGAATAATGAGTAGTTTGTATATGGTTTTAGTTTCGTCTGGGCAGAAAATGAAACAAGGAGGCCTGATCATTTTTAAAGGAGGTTTATTGATAGCTAAGAATTACAGCAGAAGTTTCATTGATTCAGTTGAATTAATAATTCATCTTCTGGCTTAATATAGAACTGTGTATTCCACTATTAAAACTGAGATAGTATGGTACTTGCATAAAAATTAATGTGTTACATGAAGACATTTTATCAAAGGTAGTATAACAAAACTAATATGTATTTTAAAAAAAATTATTTGATTTTTTGGAACTATGGTGTTTCCAAATCTTCTTCCCAATTATGTAATTCTTTCTTAGCTTATATTTGTGAATTATTCTTGATCGTTATTTACAATTCTAATCATTATTAATTTTTCCTTGATTTTATATCCTAAGATATAAAAGAAAACAGGGGATATGCTAGGGAAAATAAAAAAAAATAGAAAATGTGACTATGAATATCCAAATAAGTGTTGTTGTTGTTGTTGTTATTGTTAGTTGCGAAGTTATGTCCGACCCATTGCGACCCCATGGACCATGTTCCTCCAGGCCTTCCTGTCCTCTACCATCTTCCTGGAGTCCATTTAAGCTCACTCCGACTGCTTCAGGGACTCCATCCAGCCACCTCATTCTCTGTTGCCCCCTTCTTATTTTGCTCTCAATGTTTCCCAGCATTAAGCTCTTCTCCAGTGAGTCCTTCCTTCTCATTAGGTGGCCAAAATATTTGAGTTTCATCTTCAGGATTTGGCCTTCTAAAGAGCAGTCAGGGTTGATTACAACCCCATGTTTTAGGAATAACAGGTCTCAAAATCAAAATCACACAACTCAGAAAGGTGCTGGGTTAAAATAATCTGTCCATTACAGATGAGGGTCAGATCACTCTGATGTTTTATCTGCAAAGCCTGTAAAAACACTTTTCAATTTTCTATAAACATTCTATATACCAAAGCCTTTGCTTTGCTGTTTCCAAGACTTTTACTTGATTGATTTCAATAATAATTACTTCATTATTTATTAACTTATTAATTCTGCTACTAATTAAAAAGTGTATCACCTATGTATTCTGATTCTACTAGATGGTTTTCCTCACTTCACAGAGCTTCTGAAAGTAATAAAAAGGCTTTCTTAACAGGATGGATCAAAAGAATCCATCCTTAGTTTTGCCTTTTCCTAAAGAGAGGGTTTTTTGTAACAGCAAGCTACTATATGACATTATTTTTTTTAAAGGAAGGCATTAATGTATAAAGTTCCTTTAATTGTTCAGGTAAAATCATCATTCATGACCAGTGAACTATCTTACAACTGAAATGCAAAGAGCCAATGATGTTGCAGAAGCTCAGTGGATGGTTACAAGATTACAAGCCAAGTGCAGCACGAGGAATTTAATGCTTCAAAAGTGGCAGTGTTAAAGATGTAATGTGACACAACTTTGTGACACTCGATTCATTTGTAAAGCTTGCATTAAACCAGAACAATATCAAAAACCCTTTAGAACCTGACGGTTAAATCTAGCAAGCTGATGGGCACCTGGCAAAACCCCATCAGAAAGCACCACAGGGAATCCCTGTTGCAGCTACTTTCCTTGCTAGCTAACTCGTTCCCACCTCTCAGTCTGCCAACTATGATGACTTTTAGCCCAGTGACTTGCTAAATCACTTGTGATCACTTTATGGAACAACTTACTGTAGGATGTTGTAATGAATTTTAAAAGGGCAGAAGCAAAAGAGACTAAAAGGGCTTTGCTGAAAAGGTTTGGCTCTGTGTTTACAAAGCCAGTGACAAGAGATTATTTTTCCAGTGAACTTCACAATGGGTGCTAGTGCATGACTAATATGGACCTGGAGCAAGCAAAAGGGCTTGTGTCAGGGGAGATGCTGCAAAAACCAAATCTCCTTTTCTGCTCAGATGGAATATTATCCTTGTTTCATTTGCCAGGAAACAAGCCTCTAGATTCTCCTTGATCTGAGCAGAGCCATGCAATCTGCCACACTAGATTTGAGATTGGGAGAACAGGCAAGGATGTCCAAAGCCATCACATCGGCCTTTAGTGAGGGAAAATGAGAGCAGAATGAGTTGGGTGAATGTAAAGGAGGTCCATTCTTCCTAGAAAGTTTGGGGTTATTCCAAGGGTGGGATTCTACAGTTTCGCACCTATTCACTAGAACCCGTTGTTAACATTCTAAGCCGTTTGAAGAACTGGTTGTTAGAAGAAATTACTGGCCTAATCCTGTAAAGAAGGCAGGAAGGAAACAATCTGGTGTTGCTTACAGAAACTGCCTCTCCATTAACCCTTATTACATTCTTGGCAGGCCTAGACTTCCTATCTCAGGAACTTCTCTGTAGTTTTTTTCCCCTCCTTTGCTGGTACTTTGCTTGTGTGGAGTGACCATTCAACGTTACAATGGCACTGAAAAAAGTGATTTATGTCCATTTTTCACACTTACGACTGTTGCAGCATCCCCACAGTCACGAGAGGCCAGGCAAGGAGATGCGTGCCTCGATGTGAGTGATATTGAGTTGGCCACATCCAACCAATAACATGACCACCAAGCCATGTCCACCCAGTCACACCCACCACCTAAGCCATGCCCACAGAACCGGTTGTTAAAAATTTTGAATCACACCCCTGGGTTATTCCAAGATAGAATAAGGGGCCCCAAAATTCAGGGAATGATCACTTGGCTTAAGAGGATGCCTATTTTGTGATTAATGAGCAGCATTAAAGAGGGTGCTAAAGGTAAGAAACCAGAAGCCTTTCTAGGTTGGAATAGAACCTAGGACAAGCCCAAGACAAGAAATGCTTTTCTTTCCTAACACTATTTATAGACTAAAGTGTGAGTTTTTTGGCTTATACTTGCCTGGAAATTAACTGAGTTAATTAACAATTACCCAATTTATAGTGTTAGTTTTATTTCAACAATTTCATGGGTCCTAGGTTAGTTAAAAGAAACCCTCTATAACATCTATGTTCCTTATAGCGTAGACACACAAACATAGAGACACCTACAACTTCCTGTTCTATTGTCATTTGCTTATTACTGAGTCCAAAGTATTGCAAATTAAAGTGATAAATGGAATGATCCTCCGATAACCATTCCTATAATTAAAATACTTGAAATGTTGCTCATTATTTCTGAATTTATATAAATACAAAGCTTCCTTCCCCCTCCATGCTTTATGAAGAGAGAATTGTGCTTCTGAGTTTCTAATTTGCTTAGATCACAATAAACCACTGCTTCTTTAACCATGAATTCTGGAAATGGTGGGGTTCACAATTGCTATGCCATGAAGCATTGCATACTCACGGGGCTGGATATACATAACTAGCTAAACGAGAACAAATTCAGTCTTTGGCTGTAAGCTCTGTGCTCAAAAATGAATATTAATAAACTCAGATGAACTGACTAGGGATAGGATGTAGTTTTATGATGTCATACCATTGGGCCCTCCAAATCACAGTTACACATTCTAATTTCCAGCTGCCCTCCAAAAGTTCAGGCAGGACCCCCCCCCCCCCCGCAAGTCTTCCCTGGCTTCAGAGACTAAGATTTGAAACAATGGCATTTTATGTGTAAAATGTCTGTTGCTGTCTAAACAGCTCTTTAAACCACAGCTCTTTATTTTTGATGAAAGGGAATTAACAAGTACCACAGTAAGGATTATTAATCTTTGAGTTTTTGAGTCTCTAAAAAGAAGTTATGAAGAAGGTCCCTACTGCAGCATAAAAAAGCTTGTTTGTATTTGAATTGGCAGCACACTATAGTGGTACCTCCGTATTCATTGTTAATTGGCTCCGGGGAGATACATTGAGTACCAAAAATGTTGAGCACCAAACACATTTTTCTCCTAAGGAATGATATAGTGAGTCAAAAGTCAGATGACACAGACAAGTTGTAGCTTGTGCAATGCGTACTAGACAAATGCTGAGCACTGGGACAAAATTTCCATGTCAAAATTCATCGAATACCAAAGATATCACTGTATCAGTGGTGGTATTCGACCGGTTCTGCCCGGTTCTGGAGAGCCGATAGTGGCGATGAGCAGTGGAGATGAACCGGTTCTCTTCGTTGCTCTGTGTCTGGCCCACCCACCCGCCTGGGCTCCCATACTCACTTTTATGGCCAGGATTCAAAGCGCAGCTGCTTTGCGCAGTGTAGAATAGCACTGTGCGACAGCTGCTGCAGCGACCAGCATCGTGCAGGCTTGCAGGAGGCAAGTTAGAATGCCTCTGCCTCTGCGCCTGTGCGAAGTGCGTGTTTGGCACGTGCGTGCATGCAAAGTGTGCATGCACACAAAGCGCAGCCACCAAGCCACTCCCATTGAACCGGTGGCAACTTTATTTGAATACCACCACTGCACGATATAGGCATCTTTGTATGCATATGTGATTGTACACATATGCTTGCTTCAAGTAGATATTTATATATTGGGCCTGTAAAATATGAGCACTGTCTTCTGATCAATGGCTCTGATGATGATTTATCCCACTTACCAGCTGTTCCTTCCTTCTGCCTATGCATAAGAAATTCTTCCGGCTTCTAACTCTTAAAAGAAGTGCAAAAAGTGCATCCCCTCTACAACTGGACATGCAACTGTTTAAGTCCAGACCCCCTGTTTAGATGTTCTACTCAGCCATTGCTTCTGATTAATATCAGCAAATATTATAAAATGTAAACCAAGGTAGCAGGAATAGAAGAAAGAAATACATTTCTTGAAACATCATCAGGTATTCTATTTTATTTATTTATTTATTTGTTTGTTTGTTTTATTTATTTTTGTCAATTGCTTACAAGATAATAGGTATAAGTAAAAACATAGTTATGAATACATGGATACATATAAGAAAAATAATAATAATACATGAGAATGGCCTTGGGAGATGGGGGGGGGGATGATGCTGTTTAGGGAATAATCAGATAAAACAGGAGGTGGAGTCCACAACCACAGAAACCATTCTTCCTAAACTTATCATCAGCCTGTATACATAGATGTGTACTTTCAAACTTTCAAAATTTGTCAGTGTAGCCTTACGATAAAGATGAATTCACTTGTCTAATTGTGAAAGTGCCTCTCACTTTGCTGCACATGATTGTGCTGTTACAACATAGACCATTTTCTCCCCCGCACCCCCAAAAAAGACTACTCTACAGTATGCTTCCCTCCAACCCTGAGACGTTTTTAGATAACTTAGAATTCTATTTTTTATAATAATGTCTTAAATTCATCAATTTATTTTTCAAACCGGGGAAATCAATTGCTATGTATTAAGCTAAGTAAAGCCTGTCAAAGAGTAACTTGGATTTGTGCAGCCTAGATATCATTGCTTTGCAATAGGTGGTGGTTCCTGTTGATAATTCTCATAGTTTAAAGTTCACAATTAATTTTCCAATGCACCAGAGGGCAGTACAAGAAACAATGGATGGAAACTAATCAAAGAGAGTAGCAATCTGGAATTAAGCAGAAACTTCCTATTAGTGAGGACAATTAACCAGTGGGACAGCTTGCATTCAGAAGTTCATAAGTTGCAGGTGCTTCATCACTGTAGGTTTTTAAGAAGAGACTGAACAGTCATTTGTCTGAAATGGTATAGGGCTGTGATGGCAAAGCTGTGGCACACATGCCAGAAGTGGCACGCAGAGCCATTTCTGCCGGCACGTGAGCTGTTGCCTGGAACAGATCCACTGTGCATGCACACATGCCTCCTGCCAGCCAGTTGATTGTTGGGTATCTGCCATGCATATGTAGGGGCAGGGCATGCATGGGAGGCGCTCGCACATGCATAGAGGCACATAGCGTGCAAGGGGGGTCACACGCATGTGCAGAGGCATACAGCATGCACAGGGGGTCGTATGTGCATGCACAGAGGTGCACGGTGCAGCACATGCATGTGCAGAGGCATGTGGTGCATGCAGGGGGGTTGCACGCACATGTGCAGGGGATGGGGGTCATGCGCATATTGCATTATGATTGCAGGCAAACGTGTGTGTGTGTGCATGCACACTTTCAGCATGCAACGACGAAAAGGTTAGCCATCATTGGTATAGGATCTGCTACTTAAGCAAGTGGCTGGACTAGAAGACCTGAAAGCTCCCTTCCAGCTCTGTTTAATAAAACTTCAGGATAGCATCAGTCCTTTTCACTGAGGCCTTGGCAATTGGGCAAGCCCAATTTAAGTTGGTATAATTTATGCAGACTCAAGTTTGCTATGAGGCAGAGCCTTCTGAGTCTTTCTGTTGTCTATATTCCTAAATGTTCACCCTATCTTGCCTGAAAATACTTTTTGGTTGCTAGGCAACCATGGCAGCACAGAATGTAATGCAAGTGCAAAATGCCAGCCGGCTTTTTTAGCAGACATCCAGGAGATATTCCTGACACTGAAAGAAAGGTTATTTTTTTCTTACCGCATATCTCAGCCAAATATTCTGCATTCATTAATCAAGAATCACATTATCTTGATTTTTTTTCCCCTTCATGATTTTAAGAATGCCTGCCAGCCTAATGTGATTTACCAATACGTTGCAACACAGAAAATATCCTTGTTTTCTGGAAGTAATGTGGCAATTTTTTAACAATACCACAAAAGTAATTATTTAAATAGATCGTTTGAGATAGAAAACTCTAAATATGTCGAAATGACATTTTAGACTTTGTTGAGTGGACTGCAATTTTATGTAGCTGAAATGTTAGACGGTATCTGTTTTGAGAAGAACTGAATTTCAGGTAGAAAAGAGGTTATTTTTTCATTTGCCAGATTTACTAATTTAGTAAAGCCTATACTGTCGTACTGTCCTTTAGCAATACAGATAACATTTCATTTGTTACACACTGATCCCTTAGCAACTCTTTCTCAAGCAGTTTTCAATCCCTTGGAGGCAGAGTCAATTCTAGATGTTAGTTATATAGTCTACAATGTGATGAAGTAGTTAGCTGCTGGTTTCATGCCTGGATTTAAAAAAAACAAAACAAAATAACTATCATACAGCAAGATTTGTAATTTTATACCCCATTACACTTCTTGGTTTTCTCACACAAACATGTACACACACATATGTATATGTATATTAAGGATATTTCTTTTACTCAATATTTAGTATTTAAATTTTGGGCTGTAATAAATTTGATCAAATTAATGATTATTATGACAAAATTATAAAAGCAACTGCTCTTGATGATGTGAGCTATAGTAGAAATGTGTGATATTCAATGTTGAAGAATATATATATATATATATATATATATATATATATATATATTTTTTTATATCCTGTCTTACCTATGGTACTGTAAAAGATCTAGATTTAATTCCGCAATGGAAAGGGTTACATTTTTCTTGCAGGAAATTCTTTAATATTTGACATTTACTACAGTTACAGGAAAAAAATGAAGTGTTATAGGTGGAGATGAAGTAAATAGGGGTATTAAGCTTATCCACTTTCTTCAGTGATTACAATTAAGCTGCTTCTCCTGCATCTCAAGTTTTGTTTACTAGTCATATTACCAAATGCAATAAAAATAATTAAATTTTTACTTTTTTTTTTCAGTTGTCTTTCAACACTTCATAACAGTGGAAGCCCATGTGGCAGTACAGTGCAAACCAGGGTCTATTTATTGTGTTGGCTTTTGGAACAGGGTTTCTTTCTCTGACATATCCAATGTTACAGATGGATTTAGGGGAAGACAGAATGTTCTGCGAGAGAAAAATATGTAATGTCAACATATTTGCAAAAAGATGTACATCTAGGATTTCAGAATACAAACTTAAGTTAAGCTATTGAAATAATACATGAACCAGGATAGCATGGGATGAGAGCTGGGTGACATGGTACATTTTAATATTGGAATGTGGTGAACAGACAATTTTATAACATATGTTTGGGTACAGAATCTGATTAGGTCAGATATGCCTTCACACAGTAAGGCATAATGCTTAGCATTATTATACTAAAACCTGTTTTTCTTCAAATATACTAGTTCTTTGTGTGTGTGTGTATGTGTGTGTGTGCACGCGCGCTCGCGCACCTTAACTTGACTTAGTCCAGACATCTGTTGGCTGCCTGTACAAGTTCCTGCATATATCTTGATAAGATCTTGGAAATGGTTTGCCATTGCGTGAATTCTAGGCCTGGCTGGCCCAAGGCCTCCCAGCTAGACTCATGGTCTCCTAGTCTTATGTCTTAATGACTGCACCAAGCTGGCTCTCTTATTTGGCACTAAAAATAATGTATTAACCTTGCAAATGTGAGCTTATTATAGTGAGCTTATTATAGTGAGCTTATTCCACTGAAAAGTAATATGATACTGAATTAAACATGATATGCTGATTCTTACCCCTTCTTTTATGGAGAAATCAACATTTCTGCATAAAAGACATACAAATTCATAGAACCACTGTACACTGACTTGAAAACAGTTTTGAATCTCTTGGGTCCCATTACTTTATGTCATTCTTACTTGTGGCATTGTTGCAGTGGTGGGATTCAAATTTTTTTTACTACCAGTTCTGTTGGCGTGGCTTGGTGGACATGGCAGGGGAAGGATACTGCAAAATGTCCAGTCAGACGTGGTATTTGCCGGTTCTCTGAACAACTCAAAATGTCCACTACCGGTTCTCCAGAACTGGTCAGAACCTGCTGAATACCACCTCTGCATTGTTGAAAATGCAGGAAAATTAGATAGAAGTAGTTATTAATGTTTTGAGAAACCATGTCTTCATGGGGTTTGTGGAGATAATTTCTCCTTCACCTTATCTACTGGATTTTGTATACTTTTAGTAGTAGATCCTGCCCAGATAATGGTGCTAGCTTGATGGCTTTGCAAAACTGCTCCTATTTTTACTTTCATGGAATGGGTGCACATTCACAAAATGAATGAAGGGAAGGTGCATTTCTGTGTTCCCATCTAATCAAGGTGGCTACTGTTTGATGATCTTTGTTCCTCATCCCAAGTATTTCGAGATAAGAGCATAACTGTTGACTTGTCTGAAGTTCTTTCTAAGGCTTAGTGGTGTGAGGGAAGCCTCAGATAGCATAAAATATTCTACAGGGATCGTGAGGAACAACTACATGTCTTCAATATTTTAAATTTGTAAGAATTAAGATGTATGATCCCTTAAACTCTCATAATTGATTCCAAGCACAAGCAAACAAACCTGGATCTTATTTTGGCCGAATCAGCCATGAAAGTTAGTCCTTATCTCATTAAAATACTATTTAAAAATCAATATTTATTACAGCAGAAATCAAAACTAGGAAGTCAAGCATATAATATACATCATAAAGCTTTAATTTACACATCATCTTTAAATAATTGCCAATGCCCTTAAAGAAAATTTCTGAATTTAAAAGTGTATTCATCTTTTTTTTTAAAAAAAGTTACACATTTATAGGACGGAGGAGAAAAGTGCCTCATAATCAGGGATGGGATTCTACCAGTTCACACCTATTCGCTAGAACCGCTTGTTAACATTCTAAGCAGTTCGGAGAACCGGTTATTAGAAGAAATTACTGGCCTAATCCTGTAAGGAAGGCAGGAAGGAAACATTCTGGTTTTGCTTACAGAAACTGCCTCTCCGTTAACCCTTATTACATTCTTGGCAGGACTAGACTTCCTGTCTCAGGAACGTCTCTGGAGTTTTTTTCCCCTCTGCTGGTACTTTGCTTGTGTGGAGTGACCATTCAAAGTTATAATGGCACTGAAAAAAGTGACCTATGACCATTTTTCACACGACTGTTGCAGCATCCCCACAGTCACGAGAGGCCAGGCAAGGAGATGCATGCCTCGATGTGACTGAAATTGAGTTGGCCACGCCCAGCCAATAAAATGACCAAGCCATGTCCACCCAGTCACATGATCACCAAGCCACGCCCACCAACTAAGCCATGCCCACAGAACCGGTTGTTAAAAAATTTGAATCCCACCCCTGCTCATAATGATCTTCAGGAAACGCTGGGGGAGTAACTCCCTAAGCTTTCCTTGCATTTCTGATAAATAGCCTTCTCATTTGGTAAGGGCCAGCTTTTTTCCTACCATTTATTTAAACTTACTGCCCATAAATAAGTGATCTTTCTGACCAGTCATCCAGGACATAGAAATTGGAAACCATATCATGTCATGCTTCAGTTCCAGCAAGTAGGACAGCCCGCTGATCTCTTTAATGGTAGCTTTCTAATCAGGTAATTTGGAGTTGGCAACCAACCACACACTCCTTGGTGTCAGAATCTGAACTCTCATAATGTTGTTCACATTTGCATTTTGATCCCTGTAAACTTCTTTTTATGACCATCGGTTGGATTTTTTGTGTGTGTGAATTGTGAATTAATGGCACATTACATGCTGCAAAGTGTGAGGTAATGCATTATGAATCTCAAATTTAAATGCAGTAATCCTCAAAATAAAAGGCATGATTTTGCTATTTGTAAAAAGGAGCCGTTGTTGCCTACCCCTGCTATAAACTATCAAAAACCGATGTACAACATGTTGTCTTTTGACACGTTTTTGTGGGAAGCCTGTCTTGGTACAACAGTGAAAAATGACCCTTGACTCCCCTCAGGCAATCTAGTCCTTGCGGATCATGAATGTTTGTGGGTACCAGGTCTGCACAGCTTGATTCTGAAAACATTCCATCATGACTGGCAAATTTCATTTGTCTTGGGGGTATGTTCAGCTGACAAAACTGTATGTTGTAAATGTATTGATTTATTTATATCTCGCCTTTGTTATTTTTATAAAAATACTCCTTTCTCTTCCTATATTCCCCACAACAACAACCTGCGAGATGAGTTGGGTTAAAAGAGATTGACAGTCCCAAGGTCACCCAGCCTGCTTTCTTGTCTAAGGACAAGAATTCATAGTTGCCTGGTTTTCCAGCCTGCTGCCTTTAACCACTAGACCAAACTGGCTCTTAGCTAGTATAAGCAATGGAGAACCAAGCAATGGAGATAGAAAAAAAATGTAGTTCTGTATCTCCATGTTTGCTACTTAAGCAATAAAGGTTGCAGGGAACCTGCAGAAAAGCCATTGGAGCTGCAAAATGATGCAAAAAAAGTAGTGGCTTTATTGCTTTTAATGTTTTGATGCTTTTTATTGATATGTTTTTGATTATTTGTTGTACTGTTATTTTTGAACTAGCATCGCATATGTAAGAGGGGAAGTTATATACATTTACCAAACTAACAAACCAAGAAACAAATAAATAAAGCATTTTGAAAGTTATGGTTTTCAATGACCGCTCCAACAACAATACAGTGAATTGCAGTAATCCAATCTGGAAATGACTAAGTGACCGTATGCAAGGTCCAGGAATGGATACAAATTGGCACACAAGATAAATCTCATCACATAACCACTGCTGTCATATGCATCATTCATGCCAATGCATGTCACTGTGCAGGCAATAGCAATTGTTTCACATAGATTCACAGATTTACATTTTTAATTTTACATTTTATAGTTATGGAGTCAAAACATTCATTTTGAACTTATCAGTTGGAGAAAATTATATTATTTTTTCCCTATTAAAATGTATGGAGGCGATTGATACATTCTCTCTTCTTTGATAAATCTGATTATAGATACAGTAAAGTTTCTTCTCAGTATTAAAGTCCTTTGGATTAAAAAAAAATCCCACAAATTGGAAAAAATATTAAAAATAAAATAACCATTGCTCAATTCCCATGAAGCAGTGTGTTGTAAAAGGGGCATGTGCTCTTGTCTATTAATTTACTTATTGAACATTTTCTTGCCATTTAAAAGCAAAAATAAGTGAAATGGTCATTCAGAGGTCAATATTTAAGCAATCTAATGATATTTCACTCAGATGAACTAATAATAAAGCTTCATTTTAACATGGCAATAAAAACAAAGATTGTGCCACCATTTATCCAACATTTCTTTCCCCCTTCATATGTAACTTTGATGTATGTATGTATATTTGTATGCCCAAAGGCAAGGTGTCCACATGTATGGATTGAAATTTTCAAAATCCAATTGCAGTGTTGATAAAAAGCAACAGGGCTAGTAATCTAGTCTGGAACATTCTGAAATGAACAAAAATATACCCTGATCTTTTTTTTTTTCAGAACAATGTCTTTTCTAATGCCTGTTAGGAGCATTCTTTTTAAAGTACTGATGGATGTGGTGTGGTTTCATAAGGTACCTTATCTCTATCTATCTATCTATCTATCTATCTATCTATCTATCTATCTATCTATCTATCTATCTATCTATCTATCTATCTTCAGTGGACAAATTCTCTTGCATTGAGTGGATGGAGAGAATAATTCCCATCCATTCAAGGAACTAAAGGAAATGCACAGGCCTGGCAACTAAGGAAAGCCATGGAAAACTAGAATGAGAGGTTTAGGAAGAAAAAAGTGCTTCCTTCTGGGATAGATCTGATTCTTATGGAATGTCAGGCCCACAGAACCAAGAAGCCAGTGGTGGGATTCAAATTTTTTTACTACTGGTTCTGTGGGCATGGCTTGGTGGGTGTGGTGTGGCTTGGTGGGCATGGCAGGGGAAGGATATTGTAAAATCTCTATTCCCACCCCACTCCAGGGGAAGGATATTGTAAAATCTCAATTCCCTTCCCACTCCTGCAAAAACCCCATTCCCTTCCCATCCCACTAACCTGCTTTCCAGCTCCGTTCTCTTGTGCAGGGCAACAAAAGAAGACCCAGCTGATCAGCTGGGACTCGGGGGGGGGGGGGGGGAGAATAGAGGGGGGTGGGGCCAGTCAGGGGCGGTATTTGCCGGTTCTCCGAACTACTCAAAATTTTCGCTACTGTTTTTCAGTAAGAACCTGCTGAATATCACCTGTGCAAAGAATTGCAAGGAATTACTTCAGAGTAGTTTCTTTATTGTTGCTTACCTATAGACAGAAATATTGACAAATTAAAGAACTTATCTGCATATTTATATGATATAATGTGAACTGCCTTCATTCTTTTCCTGCATACCAAAGACTCTAAGCATCTTTGGTATACAGAAAAGATTTCCTGCTTGCAAAAAAAAATTCCCCTCCAATGACTCTGGCCCACATTCTACCATGCTATGCATGGAGGAACTGTAAAGCTACAATATGCTGCTATTAGTGCATTCCATATTAACATTCTCAAACAATAATGAGAATATGCATACATGCAAAAGTATATTAGTAGATTAATGGTAGTGATAGAGAGAAATATTTTCATAATTGCAAGGTTAATTTCTGTTCAAATGTAATTTATAAAATAAATAACAATGGAACCAGGGCATTTAGATGTCCCTCCATTTAAACTGCATTATCCTACAGTTATTTTTTTTGAGAAGCGGTCCTAAGGAAATATATGTATTTTACTTACAATTAATTAACTGAATGCAGCTAATTTTAATTATTTGTGATTTTTATTATAGACTCCTACTGCAATCAAATCACTGTTTTTATTCTAAGGGTTAGGGTTAGTAAATGATGCTATTATGTATATGCATTCATCCATGCATATATAGAACTTGCAAACTATGGACTATTGAATCAAAATGCATCATTGATTTAATAGAGTTTTAAGTTTAATCAAAGCCTGAAGCATGTCAAACTTTTTTTACAGATATAGGAAAAAGAGAAAATTGTATTTCCCCCATGTATTATAATGCTTATATTAGCTGCAGATTATATTACATAAATATACATGCTAAATAAATAATAATTAAATAATAATAATTATTATTATACTAAATTATTATTAAATAATTAAACATTAAATATAGTAATCTCTGCTTTTACCTGTCAAATACTGTTGAAGAACTGTTTAAGAATTCTACCCCTGGTTAGTAAAAAGACACTTTGTCCTTCTACATTGCCTGATTTATTTTCTAGAATCTCTAGGACTTTTTTTAAAAGTTTTTTTTTTTTAAATAAATATATTTTTATTCTCTGCCCAGATAATTCCAATTAATTTCAGTTTTGATTGCAATGTATATGGTGCGGATATGTCATTTCAATTCGTTTCTCTCCAAATGAAATGCCAAATGCATAGTGTGGAGCAGCATAGAAATGGCCTTGAAAAAATATGTGGCAAACTAGTAAAATACAAGCTGGCCATAGAAAAACAGGACTCAAGATAATTTAGCCTTGACTGTCTTTGGTATAAGAAGGAGGGAAGGGACTATTTTCTGGGACTATTTGCTATTTGGACAACTTCTAGCAGTAGGTCAACGTCAACGAGTCTGAATTTGACTATGTTGATCAAATTCTAGAATGAAATCAAAGTTGCCTAATAGGCATTGAGTGGATGCCTGCTGAATGGGTAAATGACCTTATTGACTGTTCAAGAATGCAGAATAGAAAAGAGAAAAAGTAATTCCCCTTGAGAATTCTGCTCAAACAAAATGAAGGCTAATGGGGTATGACTGGTATTTATGAAGTTTACCAGTGTCACTTTAAGATGTTCAGTCCTTCTCATCTTGCCTTTCATCTTTTATCTGTTTCTGATTACTATGGATAATTCATATTTTTGGTATAAAAAACTTGGTGGGGGGGAGTAGGTTGATGAAAGTTTATTTTTACTTTAATATATTAGTCCACTGTTGACATCCAATTGAGGGTGTGCTTCTGTGCCCTTTTTTTGCTTTATAGACCTGCCATAAATGTAAGGAATGGTGTTCCTACTATAGGAAATGACCCTGCTTGATCTTGTCCTTTGGACTCAGCCTGGTCATCTCTGACAGTTACTTTTTCATCTATGTGGTAACTATGAATGATTGCTAAATCAATTGGTTGCTAAATGAGGACTACTTGCATTACCCAGAAAATCTCCAGGATCTCTTAATGAACTCACAGTTCATTTCAAAGAAAACTATTTGCTTTGCTAATAATTAAGTCTTGTAAATGTCCTTGCAAATTTTTCCTGGCCTCTGTTAAGTGCATTATATTGGTGAGCATAAGGAAATTTCTTATAGTGGTTTGCAAGATGGGTGTTTAAGATTCCTAAGGCACAGAATTCTGATTGGTTGAATCCCAGTTTTCTAGTTTTTCCAACAGTGGCAGTTATATATACTAGTTTATAATATGAGTTTGTGATTTGAGTTTATTGATTTGTCTTTTTTTCCTGGTTGTTTTAAAAGCATCCAAATTGCTGATAATCTTGAAGAAAGAAACAAGCTTCCTCAACTGATAGAAATACATTTCACATATGAATGCACTGGTAATGCAAAAGTACCCTTGAGAATATCATGAATACTTAATTCTAAGCTAGTGAGATTGCAGAAAAAGAAAGGGAAAAACATTATAATAGCACCTTGACTTCCATCACTTTTTCAATTATAAAAACTGAATGCAAGTCAGAAAAAATAATATAATATCTTAAGAATATCCCATTTCTTCTTTTTTATTTTTTAAATCCCTTTTGCAACACAATGACTGCCTTCAGCTTTAATGCTAAAGTATTGTTTAATGTTAATACAATAAGGCTAAGTAAACTTCAGGTTCATTTTCTCTCCCTCTTTTTCATTTTTGAGATAAAAATATATCTTTTGGAAATGAGTAGAAAATAACAGTTTGAGAGTCACTGTATCTGCACTAGACTCACAAGTATTTTGGAACCCCAATTGTTTCCAATTTTTAAAACTCTGTTGACTCTGAATCAGGTTGCTCAAATACAGGTAGTTCTCGACTTACGACCACACCTGAATACCAAATTTCCATCGCCAAGCAAGACTGTTGTTAAGGGAGTTTTGCCCTATTTTAGGACCATTTTTGCCACAGTTAAGTGAATCACTACAGATGTTAAGTTAGTAACACACTTGTTGAGTGAATCTAGCTTCTCTATTGACTTTGCTTATCAGGAGGTCTCAAAAAGTGATCATACGGCCCTGGGACACTGCCACCATCAAAAATATGAACCAGCTGCCAAGCATCCACATTTTGATCACATGACCATGAAGGTGTTGCAATGTTTGTAGGTGTGAAAACCGGTCATAAGTCACTTTTTTCAGTGCCATTGTAACTTTGAACGGTCACTAAACAAATGGTTGGTTGGTCGAGGACTATCTATAAAGGAAATAAAATATAGATTACGTGAAAGAAAGAATGCTGAGGACAGCATTCTAGTTACTGAGGCCAAGTATCCAACTAACCATGGCCCTTTCCTTAATATTAAATGAGTTGTTCTTCCCTTGTCTTAATTTTTCTGACCTCACTGGGCTGATTGATGAGTTCAGGTTAAAAAACAAGACTATCAAAATAAGGTGTAATAGCCCTAAGTTTCTCGTTTTTATTTTAATGTTAAATTAAAATCTGATGTTTAGGGGGAAGGAGAGAGAAATACACAGCTGTTAGTTTCTAGATATTAGAATCCAGACAAAAATTGGAACTAAAAGAAATTTCAGGTTAGAAACTTTCGTACAAAGTCAAGTAGTTCTGATATTTCTTTAAAAGAAACAAAGTACTGCATATTGTACTTGAATTTCTGCAGCTCCCACTCTTTTATAATTGCACACAGCTTATTCCTTTTCTCTTTATTGAAAGAACAAAACATTCAGGAAGTTGTTTGTTATGCCATGTGTTTAATAGTATTGGTGGTGGGTTTGGAGTAGTCTTGATTTAACTTAGCTGATAAGTAGAGGATTTTACTTTAAAAAATCATTATGACCAAAATAAAAAAATAAAAATGACCCCCCCCACCCCCGCAAAAAAAAAATTAAAAATCCACAAATGTTTTCGTTATTGTCAGTTTTTTTATTTCCTTGGGTTTATAATTTTCTAGCTGTCAAGTTTGTTTTCATCAATGTAAAAGTAAATTCAAAAGGTATTTTGCTTTATTTTGCTTTGCTTTCTTTTATTCTACTGGGAGAAAAATAATAACAAATTTCTAAAGTAACTTTGAACGATCAGATTTCCAATAAGTGAAGAAAATGACCTCATACTACCTTAGTTTAATGTGTGTTGTTTATATTTTAGTAGCAACAGTCTATCAATGCTAGTAAAATGCTGTGGGTACACCCAGTGCAAGCTAATTGGAAACATCCACTATTTAATAAATTGAAATAAATCAGTCCTCTGGGACATTCCGGGCAGAAAGTTTTTATTTAATTATTAAAAAATATATTCTACTTAAAAAAACCTTACAAGTAACTTGAAAATGATCGAAGATAATAACTACAACAAAGTAATCACTGATTGCAAATGCAACCAAAGAGTACAGTCATATATGTCTCTAAATCATAATAAATACATCATTGTAATCATATGGGTGAACTGATATCTGGGTAATGCAGTGTGAAGCAAGGAACATATGTTGATGTTTCACTAACCTTGCTGCTTCTTCAGAGCAAATGTACAGTAATCGAATTTGGCAACCGATGTCACAGCTTTTACAACTTATCTGTCAGGGGTGGGATTCAAATTTTTTAACAACTGGTTCTGTGGGCGTGGCTTAGGTGGTGGGCATGGCTTGGTGGTCATGTTATTGGCTGGGCGTGGCCAACTGAATATCACTCACGCATCTCCTTGCCTGGCCTCTCATGACTGTGGGGATGTTGCAACAGTCGTAAGTGTGAAAAATGGTCATAAGTCACTTTTTCCAGTGCCATTGTAACTTTGAATGGTCACTCCACACAAGCAAAGTACCAGCAAAGAAGGGGAAGTCCAGAGACGTTCCTGAAACAGGAAGTCTAGTCCTGCCAAGAATGTAATAAAGGTTAACGGAAAGACAGTTTCTGTAAGCAACACCAGAATGTTTCATTCCTGCCTTCCTTACAGGATTAGGCCAGTAATTTCTCCTAACAACTGGTTCTCCAAACTGCTTAGAATGTTAGCGAATGGTTCTAGCAAATAGGTGCGAACCTGTAGAATCCCACCCCTGTTATCTGTGTACAATGTAGTAGAGTGTTCGTAGCTATTCACAAATGCCATGTTTCATGGTAGTTGACATCTTTCCTTCCAATTTTGGTTACTGTATGTGGATATTGATAAATGATAATTTTTAATACTTTATGATTTTACTTTGTCTTACCTATTATTATTCTGACATTTCTTTTTGCTCCTTTGAGAACATTAAGGACCTTATTTCTTCTGAGGCCCACAAAAGCTTTTTCCTTGATGAAGTTTAATTTTTGCTGATATTGTATCTATGTCTGTCTGTCTGACTGTCTCTCTACCTATCATCTATCTCTCTAATCTCTCTATCTGCACTCTCTCTCTCTTTTCCCTTTCTCCCCCTCCCACCCTCCCTCCCTAACTTCTAAAAAGTAAAATTATAAAGAATTAAAAATTTGCTGGAAATTCAGCAACTCAGTAGTTAAGTGACAATTATCTTACTTTAGTTTTCATATATACATATGTTTCTATGTGTTTGTGTATGGTATGTATGATGCATGTGTGTGAATAGTGTGTGTGTGTGTTTTAGAAAATTCTATTTAAAAAATCCCTTTGGATGCCTGTCCCCAGGTGTCATATAGGCATGAGGATAAAAAATCCAAAATCCATTCTGAGGCACTATTTTTATTAGACCAGCCAAAGATTTATAAAATAGACTTCTGCATTTACAAACTTTTCTTTTATGTACACTGAGCGCATTTGCACCAAGACAAATTCACACTTGGCCAATAAAGAATTATATTATATAATATTATATTTCCCATTCACTTCACTCTGCAACATAGCTGTCAACTGAAACCAAAAGATAGAATCATCTTACCAAGGAATCCATACACCTACCAGAGTGTAGAAGCAGTTTTGATTTTTTTACAGTTGGATCTCATATTTCCAGAATGGGGAGCTGAATGCTCATTTACTTTCCCCCTCATCCCTGCAAGCTGTGGTGTAATACTCTGTCATTTTTGTATCTGCTAGCCAGTATGAATGTCTGAAGGCTCTTGGAGATATGGCTCAGTAGTGGCATTTCTCTTTTTCTTTCCTTCTGACCTTTCCCCCTTTATTTTCATAAAGAGGAAGAGCACTTGGAAACTTAAAAACTTTTGACTTATTAAAAATAAATATTTTTTGTGTAAAATGGAATAATTCATATAGTTCCATCAAAACCACAAGTTGATCTGTTGCAAAAATATTCAAGCATAATTTTAAAATATTGTTACAGATTAATAAACTGAAATAAACTTCTAATAGCTGCTGGTTTTGTCAGCTGACCTGTGAATAGTACTATTTGAAGAAACTGTACAGTGAGTGAAATCCTTTTACATAGGGCATATAATTACAGGAATTTATAATTGAAACATCAATCATGTAGTTTTACTGTTTTAATTATATGTACTTTGTTTGTTTGCTGCCATCCCATTAGTGATAACGATTAGAGAAAATCACAAAACACATATTTGCCAGAAAACTGTAGAACTGTCAGCTTTTATTGTTATCTGTAAATGCAACGTGTCTTCAACCTGAATGCTAAAGATAATATTGCTAATACTTTAACTTAGAATGCATTTCAGCGGAAAGACAGATTAGACAGCATGAACACATTAATTACTGGCAGTCTGTAGTCATCTTTTAATCCTGCCAAACATTTCCTCTGAAGCATGTAAGAATTCAGCTGCTCATGACACCTTTTAAATAAATAAAAAAATAAACAACCCATTTATTACCAGTTTTTAAGATCCTTATGGACGATCCAGTGAGAAAGAAGGTACCATTTATTGAACTTTTATGGTAATATCAAAATAATGCAAAGACATAACAGTTCTACTTAAAAATGATCAGCACTTATTTAATAGACTTATTAGAATTATTAATAGAATTATTATGCTATAATTGCTAGAGAAAAAAAAAGACTTGTCATATTTTTCCCCCTCTAGTATCGGGGGGAAAGTCCAACAAAATAGACTAAAGCAGGGGGCCCCAAACTTGGCAACTATAAGACTTGTGGACTGGGAGTTGAAGTCCACAAGTCTTAAAGTTGCCAAGTTTGGAGAGCTCTGTACTAATCTAATCCTATCTATTAGTCTTGGCATTTGTCACTAAGTGAACTGTTGTAAATTGAGGACTACCTGTATATAAGTAACATATGAATCAGTTATAAATTAATAATTGTCTATTGGTATTTTTTCCTTTCTGAAGAAAGGCAACCAAGCTATCCCTAAGCCCACTATAACATAGTTAGTGAGAAGAAAAATCTATAGAATATCGATACAGAAGTCATTATATGAGGACCCAAATTGTTGGGGGCAATATGCTGACTCTGTAAACTACTTAGAGAGGGCTGTAACATACTATAAAGTGGTATATAAGTCTAAGTCAGAAGTGGTCTTCGGCAGGTTCTGACCAGTTCTGGAGAACCGGTAGCACAAATTTTGAGTAGTTCAGAGAACTGTTGGTAACCTTCCCTTAGGAGTGGGGAGGGAATGGAGATTTTACAGTATCTTTCCCCTGTCACGCTCACCGAGCCTCGTCCAGAGAACTGGTAGTAAAAAAAAATTGAATCCCAATACTGGTCTAAGTGCTATTGCTATATAAAGGACTCACTGTTTTACTACAAATGCCTTATAGGATTCACCTTCATAGGCATATATTTACCTATGTAAATTGGGTAGGGTTCCCCCCACCTTTTTCTTCTTTTTAGCCTTCAAATCAACCTTGAGAAATTCTTGCAGTTTTATGACAAGATTTCAAAAGTGGTTTACCATTGTCTAGGTGAAAGAGAGTGGCTGGCCTGAGGTCAGCCAGCTGGCTTCATGCCTAAGGCAAGGCTAAACTTCACAGTTTCCTGGTTTCTAGCCTGGTGTTTTAATCACCTGACCAAACTGGCTCTTTGAATATATTTTTATCCCTTTCTGTTAATGTTTACATTGAGTCAGTCTGTAACAATGATAACAAATGGATCTGCTTCTCTTAGTTACTCATCTAAGTAAAATATGCCCCTATAATTGCCACTTTAGAACTCCAAAGGTATAGGCCTTTTCAGATGAATTTACTTATCAAAAGAAGAATATTTTTTCTTGCAACTATGATAGGAGAATGTTTAAATGATAATCCCTGGAAAGTTAATAAGGTAGTCCTCAACATATTTCATTTATTTATTTACTGAATTTATATTGTCGCCTATCGCCCATGACTTGAGGCGGCTTACAGAATGTAAAACCATATTTAAAACAAAAATAAATACTAATAAAAAGAATACAGTACAATAGAACAATATCTGGAAAATAAAAATAAAAATCACCCCCCAACTCCCACCCCTCGCTCCGATGGCAGCAGATCACATGAGCCATTTAATGGGCTCCATCCTGCTCTGGGTTCCCCAGGCCCGCTGGCAGAACCAGGTCTTCAGTGCCTTTCAGAAGAGTATTAGAGAGGGGGCTATTCTGGGAAAATGATGTTCCAGAGAGAGCCACCACGGAGAACGCCCTTCTTCTGGGTCCCACCAGATATATCTCCCTCAGGGATGGGACCCACAGCATCCCCCTGCCTCCCCGCTCTGATGGGTCAGGTAAATGTGATCGGCAAGAGATTGTCCCTCAGATAATTTGGTTCCAAGCCCAGGAATATGACCACAATTTAACCCAAAATTTCTGTTGCTAAGCAAGACAGTTGCTAAGTTCATTTTGTCCCATTTTATGACTTTTCTTGCCACATTATTAAGTGAATCACTGAATAAGTAACTGGATTGTTCAGTGAATCTGACTTCCCATTGACTTTGCTTGTCAGAAGGTTGCAATAGTTGATCACATGACTCCAGGACACTGCAACTGTTATAAATACATTCCAGTTGCCAAATGTCTGATTTTTGATCATATGACCATAGGGAAGCTGCAAAGATCATATGTATGAAAAACAGACATAGGTCATTTTTGTCAGGACCATTGTAACTTTGAATGGTTACTAAACAAATGGTTGTAAGTTGAGAACTGCCTGTAGTTTAACCTTAATAATCTAAAAAACATGGGGTTCAAATGAGTGGAAGATTTGTGATTTCTTAAACATAAAATAAGTAAAGTTTACAATCTATCCCAACAGTGTTTATAGTTTTATCAACTCTCATTGGCAAATATTTATTCATAAGTAAACATTGCAGCAAAGCTGTCCATGATTTTGGGGTCATGGGCTATGCTTGGCCATCGAATGACATACGAGGTAACACTCATCTCCAAAGTAGCTAAAGCCTACACAGGAAACCCCTTCTTTCACATTTCATAAAATCAGTGATGTACTGGAGCAGCTCCTATCAGTTTTTTAAGTTCAGATTGTTAAATCTTCTGGTATTTGGTGAGCCAATCCAGAGTTGAGCTGTAACATCTGGCAATTCAGTCAGCTGTGTTGAGTGTTGAGCGGAAGTGGCAATGGAGTCAGAAGTACAAGTTGTTATACGCTGATCCTCACAATGCTACAGAGGTGGAAGGAGCCGTCAAGCCCAATACTTGTTCAATGTAGGAATCCAAATTAAAGGAACCCAGACAGAATAGACTCCATCTGAACACAACCAGCGAATTAAGGCTGATCAACTCTTTGGGCAATTGATTGTTGAATTACTCCCAGGAGTATTTTTGTTTGCTGTTTTTTTTAAAAAAAAACATTCAGTCAAAGTCTTAAATTATTGGCTACTTAGTGGTTTAAACATTCTTCTATCATATATAAAAGTACAATTTGGTGTCAACCTTTGGAGTGATTTGGGAAGCTACATGTAAGGTTTTCTAGAGAAATGGATAACCCTTAGGCTCCAAATTGATTAATGTAAAGGCATAGCCTGCTACCTCAAACAAGATAGCAATCGTACTAGTTGAATATAGATATTTCATGCATGTACATAATCTATAGATCTTTGTGTACATATAAGTGCATACAGACACATAATTTGGAGGTTTTGCAAGGCAAAATTTCACTCTCATTTTCATTTAACCTGAACTTTTCAAAAGTTTTCTTCCATTTAAATTAACTATTATTTAAAATTAATAGATGATGTGCAGATAATGGATAAAAAGTAAAATGTTTTAGTGCCTTGCTGCTATAATTATTTTCTTCACTATAGAGGGTGGGGGGGACTCTAAAGGTGAACTTATGTTTTTTTCAAAAATAACTACAAATATTTTTCAAATCTTTTTTCTTAGGGAAATCTTGTTTCAATAATCTTTATATACTGTATATTGGTTGAAATACAGATATATCAGAAGAAGCAAATTTATAAGAGACGAGGAACAGTTTTCTTATTTTTTTGTTATCCAGCAACATGAACTAACAATATTGCATTTGTTTATATCTAAGGCAAGATTTGTTATGAAGAATTGTTATGAAAATTTTCTGTTTGGAATTGCCTTCTCCTAGGTGTCTGTTTTGACCTCTCAATTCGTCACCCAGCCCAGGGATTTCCTAAAAGAATCCCACCCAATTTTCCAGCAATGCTGATCCCTGAAAAATTTACCAGCACAGATTCGATCAAGCAGGCCATTATAAATGAGTTGCAGTCTACTAGAAAACAAGTGGCTTGCAGGTGCTTTCTTCCCAAATAACTGGCAAATGTGTAAAATTCATCTTTTGCTAGCCAGGATTTTTACACAGTTGTGATGGCTGTAGTACAAAACTAATTGACCGTGTTCGGATGTCAGAAATGGAATCCACATTACAGACCGAGAACATTTTTCTGCTTTCAGTGTATCTTGTTGCTCATTTGAAACCTACAGATAGGCAGGAGCCCTCTAAACTCTGAATAAATGTTGGCAAGTGAATGACTGAATTGTATTCATAGTTTTCATACGCAGCAGATTGACTTCATTGAAAACCCTATCAAGAACTGTGAAAGGCAGAGAAGCTCTTCAGGTGATGCTTTTGAATTAGCATGTGGTGAATGTGACACAGCCATTCCTAACCAGCTTTAGAGATTACAGCCATTATCTCAGCTGTAGGCAGCTGCAATTTCTTTCCTAAATAAGGCAGAAATAGAGGATATCAAAATAATTGTTAGCAGTTAAGTTAAGGAGAAGGATGAAGTGGAGTGGTAATGCTTGAGAAATTGCAAGGTGTATTCAGAAAACGCACAAAGACCAATGAATCTCTAGAAAAAGCAGATGTTTTAATTGTTCACCACTGTTCACAAAATAGCACTTTAGGTCAGGGTCAGAGTAACTGGGCCACACGCCTGGCAACACTGCAGTGCCTGTTATAATTTCTGGTAACAACTAAGGTCTATAAAATAAGTATTGCAGAAATTGGTTTTCTTTTCATTCTAAAGCATACCATGAAGTTGGGGCTTCCTTTACTTTTATGTTAAGAATTGAGAAAAATGCAAAGAGATCTATGATGCCCTCTGAGCTTGGTTGTTTTAATGCAGACATTTCATTACCCGACTAGGTAATTTCTTCAGTGCTAGAAGGGAATGGGGATTGCTCTCTGTTTTTATATAAGTGGCTTGCCCTGTTAGTGTTGGTGGGAGTATTCTTGCTGGTTCCTTGATTAGCGTATTTTTTACTGAGTTTGTAGTTATCTGATTTGTCAGAGTGCCACTGCCAACCTTCCTGGAATTCTTTAGTGCTTTTGGACATAGCGTGGTCTAGGGTGCTCACTGTCTCCCAGGTGAAACTACAATGAAGGTCTGTCCATTGTTGTGCAATTAAGGAGTTTTCATCATGTCTTCTGACTGCTACTTGGTGATCAAGGATGCACTTTGCTTGATCTTTGCTTGAAAACTAGACAAAGAATTTTGTGCTCTAGAGTGGAATACTGTTTTATGGATTCTTGGTATGCATATTTTATACAATATATACTAAACAATAGCATGTCCTTCAAGTTGAGCACAACTGCATGCAGTTTTCATAGAAAGGAAGTTTGCCATTGCCTTTTTCTGGGATGATGATGATGATGATGATGATGATGATGATGATTTTCCCAAATAATCCTCAATGTTGGAATTTCCTGGTGGATCTCTCATCAAATACTGAGCAGAGATAAACTTGCTTAGCTTCTCAGCCTGGGAAACATGGCCCAATGCTGTTACTTGCTGAACAATTTATATATTTACTTAAGAAATCCCCTAACAGTTTATCCCTTTATACAAATTAAAAAATATTGCAATAAACACTTCCTGAATATTAAATAGTGATCTTTAAATACAAAGTATCTTGTAAATAATATAATATAATAAATAATATAATATAATACAATACCAATTCAAATTTGGATTTCAAGATGCATGCAAATATTTAATAGGATTTTAAAAATCCTTTGGAAGTACTTACTATTTTAGCTATTCTGAGTTGTTGGGAAGTACAGTAATTGCAATTGGCAATTTAGCAAAGATAATTTGGATGATTTAATGAGTTCATTAAGTTGTTTCTTTGGCCTTGGTGAAAACTTAATGGAGGTAACTCACATTCCAGTTAGAGATCCCTGAGGGAGGGGGAGATAATTTAGAAAATTGAAAAAGAGTGATTGAGCTTCGCAAAGACAGCTGATGAACAACTCTGCTGTAAATCATCATAAATGATGAAGATAAATGCAAACTACTTTTAATTTTCTTCTGAGAGATAGAAGGTGTCATCTTATCCCTTCAAATCAATGTTGGATACTATTAACTTTAGCAAGATAAGTCATTTAATCACAATGCTATAGACATATTACTCATTTGATTTTTTTTAAACTTTTGAATTGTCTAATAAGCTTCTACTGCTAATTAGTTTTTACTTAAATATACCAGTGGCTTAATTCAGTGGATTTACTAAGGGCAGCTAATCATGAAATTTAATTTTCTGTTCAGCTGCCAGTCTCTTGCAAAGTTATTCTCACTAGTCAGCATATTATACCAGAATAGTAACACTGATACTCAATGAGTCTCGAGGAAATGCTATTGCTCACATGACTCATTGGGAAAAGGGGAGGATGGCAGAGGATCAGAAAAGACTTGGAGTGCCTACATCACCCAATCTAGAATCTTCAGTGACTTCAAGAGAGATGAGGAAGTAATTAACTGCACTTAACTTGAGAACCAACTTTTCGTATTACTGGTGTATCAAGGCATGTCAACATCTCACATACTTTTAGAAATGAAAAATAGCAAATTATCTGGTAACCAGCTGGAACAAATTTAAGATGGATGTGTATAAAAGCAACATACATTTAAACAATGGCACTTCCTCTCTTCCCCCTTAGCTGATTGATGAAGATCTGTTAGATTGCAAAGCCAGGGACTCTCTGTCTACATCTACTTGTTGTTGAAAATGTTTATTCAATGCAGTTGTTTCCATTGCATTATATATTACTATGTGCATATATTGAGGAAAGATACTCATCATGTTTGAGGGTATGGATTCTGAGAAGTATAGGTAGTTCTTGACTTACAACCATTTGTTTAATAATTGTTAAGGTATAAAAGCCTGAAAAAATGACTTATAACTGTTTTACATGCTTACGACCATTGCAGCATCTCTGCAGTCACATGATCAAAATTCGGATGCCACATTCACATTCATTTAACAACCATGTTATTAATTTAATAACTGCAGTGATTCACTTAACAACTGTGGCAAGAAAGGTCATAAAATGGAGCAAAATTAACTTAATAAGTATCTTGCTTAGCAACAGAAATTTTGGGCTTAGTTGTGGTCATAAGTTGAGGACTACCTGTATTGCCTCTCTCCTTCCAACCATGAAAACTGTAAGCACCACATATTCAAAGCCATATAATTTGGGCCTCTTATATTTTTAGGGAAATCTTTTGAGTTTTTTTACCTCAGCAACTTCAGTACAAATAAGAGTAAGATACTGTAGAAGCAAATTCTTCTAGATTGGAGTTCAAGTGAAAAGTCTTGAGAGATGGTTAAATAATTTACTGAAAAAAACTTGAGATGTATTTCAACAGGTTCCATTTCAAGCAGAAATACTGCAGCAAAGTAATTGGATTTAATTGGATACATAGCCACATGTTGAAAAGTTCCAGAATAGTAGATAATGAACCCATTATCCACTCTCAAGAGTAGCAGGCTTGAAGTAGAGTATGGTAAATTTTATTGTTGATAAAAAAGCATTGGTGAGGGAGATTAATGATTTTGGCTTTTAATATTCATGCAATAGGAAGAAGGAGGAAGTGTTTTCTTTCAGTAGCATTTATAGAATTTCAGTCATATAAATTAAGAATTCTTTTACCTGACTTAATTTCCCTTGCTGAATGGAAAATTCACTGACCATATATAATAACAAGAAGATCGACTGGCACAGAAATTGATCTATTTGTATACCTGGATGCTTACCATTTGCTGCTTTGCGCTGGGTTACATTAGAATTCTTGAAAAGGGCTTTCACTTAGTAACCTGTTTTTTCCTTAGGTACTAAATGTGGCCACCCATATCATTTTAATAATAAATGAAAGCAAACTTGCTAGGTATAAGTGATGTGGAAATCTGTTTTTTCTCTCCACATTAACAAAAAGATGAGAAGAGGGGAATCAATCTAATAATGTAGCCTTAATTACTGGTGCTCCAATATCAGTTGATTTGATTACTTGCTTATGCTGTACATGGGGACTGTCCTTTAACGTTGATCACTATCTGCAATTATTTCATAATACAATTGCAATGTTACTAATTTAGAATGAGCATGTAAGATGATTAAGACTTGTAAGTACGTAAAAACTGGTATGGTTCATGTTCCTGTTTTAGTGCAAAATGTTGATGCTTAACATAGAAATTGTATGTGTTAGTTTCCATGTAATTGTCAGAAGAAAGAAAATCTTCTGAATATCCTCCAATATTTGAGAAATGCTGAGCAGTTGATACCAGACTCGTAGGATTTTCTACACTGGTGCTTGACCTATGCAGGAGAATATTTGTAGCTCAGGGTTGTAATGAGGGGGTCTTTGGTGTTCTCTGAGCTTGGTTGTTTTCTTGCAGATGTTTCATTACCCAAAGTAAGTAACATTATCAGTGCTACCATAACACTGATGATGTTACATAGTTTGGGTAATGATACGCCTGCAAGAAAACCACCAGGCTCAGAGACCAGTATCTATGTTACTGTCCTTTCAGTATCAAATATAATTGATTATTTCTATTGAATTGCTTGGATGTACTTATTGAAAGGCAACATACAAAGACAGTAAATAAATTTTATATTCCTATCTCATCAAGCCAAGTCTAATCCTGGATTCTGTAAACATTTCTGTAAACCAAAATGATTATGAAGTCACAATTAATTTACGATTGAGAATTTATTCATTTACTCATTTATTTTTGTCTACTTTTATTACTTTTTATAAATAACTCAAGCCAGAGAAAATACATAATATTCCTCCCTCTTCCTATTTGCTCTACAGTGGCAACATTGTGTAAGTAACTCAAGTAGCCCCAAGTCACCCAGCTGGCTTTCATGCCTCAGGAAAAACTAGAAATCACAGTCTCCTGGTTTCTAGGCCAGCATTTTAATCTCTACACCAGACTGTTGTAATAAAGATGTGAATATAGAACAACCTGAATGAGAAAGCTAGCCTCCCCCATCTCCTGTTTTGTAGCTGTAAAGAAGAGAGCTGTAACCAAAAGTATTGAAAAGTAGCAGGAAGCAGTGGTAGCAGTGGTTCATATTTAGGCTTGTGACCTATTCTCTGTTCCTTGGAGTACTTTGGTCTGTATTGCTACAGAGAGACAAGCTGAATAGCATTATGCAATAAGCACTGTGAGATAACTCTGAATCATAATGGCATCAGTGGAATTTTGAGATAATTAATTCAGATTTCCCTTGCACAGCATTATATAACACAGCCCGTGTTCCCCTTAGAAGTCCTACAAGTTGGCATATTTTTCCTGCAAGGAAAATCATAAATGCTTAGGTAATAATCATCATCAGTTTAGTTAGCAATATCTCACCCTGAGTCGCAGGTAACATAACTTTCTTTCCTATTAGCAATGTCTTTTCAGCTGTTGAGAGAGAGTGTTGTTTGAATCTTTTCCCCTACCTTGAAACATTCAGATCTAAATGGCAAGATAGCTTCTTCCTATCTAGTTTAGGTCCCATCCATTTGGTTAATGCATAGTTGAGCAGAAATTCTTGGAAATTCCTTCTTCATAAAAGTGCCCTGGAAGGCTTCTCTAAATCTTATTACTGCATTTTTTTTTCCTACCTGTGCCACCATGAATGAAGATTTGCCTAGTGGATTTAGATCAACAACAAAGTTACAATGGCGTAAGCTTGAAAAAGACAAAAATAACTTAAAGTATTTGGATAAGATAAAGATTTTGAGACAGCAATGAACTTTGTAAGCAGCCCAGTCATTTTGTGATGAGATGGTTGGCAAATAATTTAATAAATAATAAATGGCAAGTCCAAGCCTGAACATCTCTGTGTGATGGACCATAATAATAATGAAAAGGGGGTGAAGGAATTAAAGGGGTCAATTTGGACTTCTCCACACTGCTATGAGGCCTCATTGCCAGCATGAGGGCAGAAATGGAGAACATTGCCTGTTTTTCACTTTCTACTCACCATGAAATGAATCTTGGGGCACATTTGCTAGCTGTGGTTTTAAAACAATAGTTTGCTCTTATGCCTCAGGTTATACTGTTTTGGCTGAATCAGGTTTATATCCTTATAAACCTTAGATCTAACTTTGGAAGTTCATTGATTGCTTTGGAAGGGTAGTAATCCTAACTTCTTGCAAGGATTTCCTTTAATAATTGGCCCTTTGACAGCTGGGAGTTCAGGTGACTGGAGAAATGATGAAATATTGCAACAATAAACTTTTTTGTTTTTAAGTTGAGGGCAGCAACTAGCTATCTATATTTCTAGTTCATAGAAATAAAAATAGTACTTTAACTGTCCATATGCCTTATCTATCAGATGAATTTCAAAGTAGCAACCTGCTATATCTTAGGCAAAGGTCACAGCAACTGTGCTATTTCAAAACTACTATTAATGTGAGCTCTAGAAAATATTAGACTGCAACTTGTTAGCAAGAAATGGATTTTTTTATTTTCAAGGTGGTTATTGTGCCTACATATATGAGCATTTCGATACTTCAATCTTTAACAGATTAACAGAGTTGGAAGGGACCTTGTAGGTCCTCTAGTACAACCCCACACCCAAGCAGGAGACCCTACACCATTTCTGACAGATGGCAATCCAGTCTCTTCTTGAAAGTTTCCAGTGATGAAGCTCCCATCTGGTATATGTAACTTTAAAAACTATATGTGAGTGTACTCATACACAAACAAAAGTATAAATATTTCAAAAGCCTTTTGCCCTCTGCAGGGGAAAAAACAGATTGGCAATTGTTTTCCAAGAACAGAAAGTTTGGAAGGCACACTAGCAGGGGCCTTGTCTAATGGAAGGATGTAAAAGCATGTTCTCTTGCAGGCTGTTGCCAAAGTGTCTCAATCCAGATAGGATTTTCTTAAACTAATTTAGAGTCAAGCCAATAATCAGGACAGAAACAGCTTAAGGGTATAATGTGGGTGTGTCTTTTTTCTCCATCCTAGAAAAACAATGAAATAACTTTTAGTGGAATTTTTCCTCTTATTTCTATCCTTCTGCTTTTATACTTGTAAATTTACCTGAATCTTTCTCTCCAAGGCTGAAGCAATATTATATGATGATTTTATAAATCAATTAATAATATACTGTATTAAAGTTGAAGAATTTACTGCTATGATAAGTGTATCCAGATTGCAGCTGTAGTGTACTTAAATAAAGACTTCTAGGGCGATGTTCCTATTGGTTAACAGAAGCAACGATACAATTGGTTAGTAATGTTAGTACCTGATTGGCCACCAATAGCGGCGGGAAGTTTAACTAAATGTCATTGGTTGCGAGCCATGGAGCAGCCACTATAAAAAGGGCTGCTGCAGTTCGACTGCAGTTGAAGTTACTGTTATTATTAAAGAGCTGAATTCACTCTGGTCTGTGAGTCTCTTTACTGGCGACAGAACACTGGCGACGAGGGTGGGATTAAAGAGACAAAGACCGTAAGCACATGGCAACAACAGCCGAAGGACCAACGAGATGGCCGGCAAGAATTCACCACCCGCACCGTTCAACCCAGCCGAAGAAGAATGGGAGTCGTACATTGACAAATTCCTGATGTTTTTAGAAAGCAACGAGCTGCAAGGAATCACCGACCAAAGGAAGAGAGCCGTATTCCTAATGCATTGCGGTCCAACTGTTTTTAAAATGGCCAAAGCGTTAGCAAGACCAAATGATGTTAAACAGATGGCATGGCCAGACCTGAATCGGATGTTGAGGAATCATTACGCACCGGCCGTATCCAACCTAATTAGAAGACACAAGTTTTACAAGTGCGACCAACTAGAAGGCGAGAGCATTGGACACTTCGTAGAAGCATTAAGAGACATTGGGGGGGCATGTGAATTCCTCAACATGGACGAAGCCATGAGGGATCGCATAGTCCTTGGACTAAGAGACGCAACCTTACAGAGCAAACTACTAAACCGACCAAACATCACCGTCAACGAAGCCATTGCTCAAGCAACTGCCGCTGAAGCCGCAAAGAAATCTGCAGCAAAAATGAAGCAGATGAATATGGCGGGCAGCCCGAGCATGAACAAAGAGAAGAAGACAGAGGGAACCAAAAAGCACACTGCCACGTCCTCTTACTATGAGTACATTGAATCATCAACCGGTTCAGATGAGGAAGATGAGGAAGTGAACAGACTCTACTCAGAAAGGAACCAGAGAGATAGACGAGGCAGAAGATCCAAGTTCCAGTGTGCGTGTTGTGGCGGAAACCACCCGAGATCTGAGTGTCGATTCCTGGATGCTACCTGCCAGAATTGTAAAAAACGGGGACACATCACAAGGGTATGCTGAAACAAAAAGAGCTATAAATCAAGGGGACAGGGCAGTACAACCCCCCCCCCCCCCCGAAACAAAGAAAGGACAACCGGAAGCTGTTGGAACCGTGACAGAAAAAGTCAACGGAAAGATGAAAAGGAAGAAACACACCAAACTATCACAATTGGGATGGCCAGAACAACAAACACTAAGAAGGTTAGAATCAACGTCCTGATTGAAGGCGAGCCGTGTGAGATGGAAGTAGACTCCGGTTCGTATTTATCAATGGTGTCATGGAACACAATAAAAAGCTTGATTCCCGATACAAAATGCAGAGAACTTGAGAAGCAAAGCTTAATCATCAAGGACTACCAGGGTAACAAAATACCTGTAGTAGGGCTAGGACAATTCAAAGTAAGTTTTAAAAGGCACACCAAGATCCTGCCATTAACCATCATTGACAGAGATCGGCCCAGCCTGCTAGGTTTAGAATGGTTTGAACCACTTGGGATCGAGGTGACAGGAATAAACAATACCACCATGACTGGGAAAAAGACCTGATGGAAGAATTCCATGATGTGTTTGACGGGACCTTAGGCCAGACAGGTACCATTTGCACTAAGACCTAAAATTGATGAACAACTAAACAAACTAATCGCTGAGGGGGTTCTAGAGCCAACTGATCACACCAGATGCGAGACCCCAATTGTGACCCCTAAAAAACCTGATGGGTCCGTGCACATCTGTGGTGACTATAAGGCCACCCCGAACCACGCATTGCAACAGAGCGCATACCCCGTTCCAGTAGTCCAACACCTGTTGCATTCATTGGGAAGAGGCAGAATTTTTTGCAAAACTCAATCTCGTGCAGGCATATCAACAGTTACCCGTTGATCCTGAAACAGCCGAGGCACAAACCATCGTTATGCACAGAGGAGCATTTAAATGCAATAGATTACAATTTGGCGTAAGCATAGCCCCTGGCGTTTTCCAGAGCCTAATGAAACACCTTCTACAAGGTCTAAAAGGGGTGGTGCCCTATTTTGATGACGTATTAATATCTGTTGAAAACAAAAACAATTAAAAGACCATTTAAGGGCAGTTCTGACAAAATTTAGAGAAGCAGGACGCAAGGTCAAAAAAGAAAAATGCCAACTTGTCACAAATCAGGTCGAGTTCCTGGGATACCTTATTGATGAAGCAGGAATCCACCCCCCACACAAAAAATACGAATGATTAAGGAAGCCCCCAGACCCAAAAACAAAATGGATTTACAGGCTTTTTGGGGGGTCTCATTAATTTTTATCATGTCTTTCTGCCACAGAAGGCAACAGTAGCAGAACCACTGCATAGATTTTTCGATAAAAAAGCCAACTGGAAATGGGGCCACCAAGAAGAAACAGCATTCAAAATATTAAGGATCTAATCACATCAAAATCAGTATTGATTCAATACAGCAACACGCTACCTCTAACTGTCACCTGTGACACTTCAACTTTCGGAATAAGCACAATTCTCAGCCACACACTTCCAGATGGCAGAGAAGCACCAATTGCCTTTTATTCCAAGACGTTATCCAAAACCAAAAGAAACTACAGCCAACTAGACAGGGAAGCTTTGGCAGCCATCTCGGGAGTGAAACGTTTCCATGAATACTAATATGGTAGGACATTTTCTTTGATTACCGAGCACAAACAATTATTGGGAATCCTAGCCGGAGATAGGGCAACCCCCAATATCCTGTCCCCAAGAATGACTAGATGGTCAGAATTTCTAGCAGCTTACAAACTCATTTATCGCCCGGGGAAAGGCATACCCCACGCAGATGCCTTCAGCTGCGCGCCACTACCAGGGCACGACGATGATCCAGCCCCCACCACACAGACACTACAAGTAGAAACAATGCCAAATTGGCCAATCACTGCATCAGACATCGCCAGGGAAATGGCTAAAGATGCACTGATGTGCTGGATATTGAACTGGGTGGGACGGGGTTGGCTGGAAAACATGAAAACCGAGACTTTTAAACCATTTAAAAACCAGCAAACAGAATTATCGCTGGAAAAAGGGTGCATTTTGTGGGGAGACAGGGTGGTGGTTCCAAAAAAGTTACAAGAAAAGGTGCTAACCATGCTACACGAAGGACACCCCAGCATAGTAAAAATGAAGTCCCTAGCCAGAAGCTATGTTTGGTGGCCAGGAATAGATAAAGACATTGAAGCCTGGGTTAAAACATGTAACAAATGCCAATCTTCCAGACCCACCCACCCCTCAGCACCAGTCCTCGAATGGGAGACACCCCGAGGCCCCTGGTCAAGAATTCATATGGATTTCGCCAGCCTCACAAAAGGTTACACTTACCTAATCGTCGTGGATGCCTATTCAAACTGGTTAGAAGTCATCATCATGAGTTCAACAACCACAGAAGCCGTCACCAAACAACTAAAAAAACTTTTCGCCACCCACGGTCTACCAGATGTAGTAGTATCGGACAATGGGCCACAGTTTACAGCCTTGGCTTTTGAATGGTTTCTTGCGGAACATGGAATACGACATGCTTTGACAGCGCCAGCTCATCCGGTGGCAAACGGTAGAGCAGAACACATGGTTCGTTTTATGAAAGAAGCACTGGAAGGGCTTGACGGAAGTGATATGCAAGCAAAACTCACCATGCTCACCATCCAACATATAACACCATGCACAACTACGAACAAGAGCCCAGCTGAACTTTTGATGGGAAGAAAATTGCAATATTACTTGTATAGACTGCACCCTACCTACAACCCAGAAAAGCCACCAGACTCGTCCAGTAAATACCGCTCTTTCTTACCAGGCGATTTAGTCTATGCAAAAAATCTTACTGGAGAACCATTGTGGTTACCGGCAACGATTACTCAAATCACTGGCCCTTGTTCCTACCATTTAGAAAACACCGATGGCAGATCGTGGAAACGACACGTTAACCAGCTACGGTCCCAACACATCAAACGAGACACCGACGTTCCCAGAAACGCAGAACAAACATTTTTCCAAACACCCCCAGACAATAATGAAAAATCCAGAGGGGAGGGGGAACAAATTAATAAAGAAAATAAAAAGAACTTACCCTTAGAAAACTTCGAAAAACAAGAGGAGTTGAAGGAACCTCAGGGGAGAAGCAGCCAGGCCGACTCGACCTGCCCACATGCACAGCGAGGAGACCACACTGCCCATCCATCAAGCCCAGACCTCAGAGTAAGACCAACAATCCCAAGACATGACCAAAGCAGCGCGGTTGAGGCACCCTCCCAGGAGATTCCAGAGGGAAGAGAGGAACGGACGGCTGGCCTGTCTGAACCGGCAGAGACCAACACAGGAACTGAACTGTGCAGGTCAACAAGGACTCACAAGAGCCCTGCCTACCTGCGCGACTACATTACGTTGGAACAAACCAAGAGGGGAGGGGTGTAGTATATTTAAATAAAGACTTCTAGGGCAATGTTCCTATTGGTTAACAGAAGCAACGATACAATTGGTTAGTAACTTTAGTACCTGATTGGCCGCCAATAGCGGCGGGAAGTTTAAATGTCATTGGTTGCGAGCCATGGAGCAGCCGCTATAAAAAGGGCTGCTGCGGTTCGACTGCAGTTGAAGTTACTGTTATTATTAAAGAGCTGAATTCAATTCCGGTCTGTGAGTCTCTTTACTGGCGACAGAACAGCAGCCTTGGTTAAGGTATTTTTAAAATTATAATTACTGAGCATATGTATTTTTCTAGAAAAACCTGATCCCTGAGTTCTTAATTATCTTCTTAGATTTATTGCATTAATAAAGAAAAGGTCAGTTGTTTTCACAATTTTTGTATTTTCTGCAATCAAGTCCTTTTCTAATACTTGTGGTCATATAACTACACAAAGGAGCTGCAAAGATGAATTCTTTCTTTATTCTTTATTGGTCGTGCGATTAGACACACAAAGAATTTGTCTTGATGCATGTACTCTCAGTGTACATAAAAAGAAAAGATACATTCGTCAAGAATCATAAGGTACAACACTTAATGATAGTCATAGGGTACTAAAGAATAAAGTCATAGGGGAATAAAGAATTCATAAATATATTATTATTGCAATCATTATGACATCAGTCAAGCATAAATTGCTACAATAACTTGCTACTGGTCAACATTGTTAATACTAATTATATTATTATATTATATTTGGATTGCTATTTCTGCCTAAACTAAACTTTAGGATAGACCAAACATTTTAAAATAGAAGAAAAAAATTCTGGATGTAAATGATTAATCAAAGAGATAGAAAAATAGGTAGATATTCAAAAATAACTCATCTGTTTCAGTAAACAAACATTATACTATAAAGCACAAATCATTAAAATAGCAACAAAGGAGAACAAAAAAGCAGGGGAAAGCAAAGACCCAGTTCTTTTCTGCCAGAGTTTTCCAAACACCAACTTTCCAAAAACCAACCAGACTTCACAGAAAGAACATCTGGATGTCTTGATCTCCTTTCCATTTTCAGTTACAGAGAAAACTATGTAATATCTGCCCATGAAGGGATGCATGCATGTGTTTATATACTGTATATTGAATTGACAGATTCTAAAGAAATATTTTAGTTACTGAAATCAGCTATAAAGTGATCCAAATTGCAAGGATTGTTTGGGAAAAAAAGACCTCCCTATGTTTTGCTTTCTTTTTCTTAAAATATCTTTAAGCTCTTTTCTATCAGCAAGAATCTTTACATTAGTGTCCATTTTTCTTTCAAAATTATAAAGATGGGAAAAGTCTTTCAAGAATTCCCCCTGTCCTCTTCATTGTTGAAGCAGGAGTGAGGCAACTCCAATTTACACCACCAGAAGGAGATGTAGTTTTAATATATTCTTTAATTATGCCATTATTTCTGTGCATCTGTTGTTCGCAAAACATTTCTTAATTTTCAAGAAGAAGAAAAAAACTAGATAATATTCTTACTGATCATTCTGTTATGAGGTTCTGTTGCTCTTCTTGTTGGTTACTTTGAAGATTTTTTTTTTTCAAATAAAATTTCTAATAAATGGAAAAATGTAATCATTTCCATGGAAATTCTGTTTGATTTTTAAACAAATGTGCATGCCTTTGCTCCTTTGATAAAGCAAGAAGGATTAGTTATGTATTTGAAGGAGGAACACTTAATGATGTTGACTCTATTATAAAACAACAAGCAAACAATCTTCTTGTTGGCTGTGTAGCTCCTTGAACATCCTCTTCCACGAACTTGGCCACTTCTCACACAATTTATGTTTGAACTTCAGAGTTACAGGAAGAAGTAATTAACATTGGGATGTTTTGTTAATGCTTCAAAACAAACTCCTAATCAAATGCCCTCCGACTGGAAGTAGAAAGCATAATTCCACATAGCTTTTGAAAATGCATCTGGCTCTTTAGATTTTCATAGCTATATTGCCCAGTAAGGACTCTTATGTGCCAGAAGCTAGCCTACTGTACATAATTAAAGTCAGGTCTTTTTATTCTCACATTGATATCTTATCCTGGATAGCAAATGATCTCATCCAAAATGATAAGTCATGACTAGGCTGTGACTTCTAAAACAAGGAGAAAGGAGGTGAATTGCCCAAAATCACCCACAATCCAGTTCTGCTGTTATATTCCCACCCCCCCAACAATATCACAATTACCATTCATTATAAACTATTATTTTTCAAGGGTTGAAAATTGGACTTGTTAGGTTTATGGGTTTTAATCTTCCCACAAAACATGTTAAGAAACAATTTCAAAAAAACACTATAGATAAGAAAAATAGTATTTTGCCCCCCCCTCACAAATTTTAGGAAGTCAAGTTAATTATCATATCATAGCATATACATTTACATACATATACATTTAATAAATAAATCAGGACTGCCACATTGCACTTTTACAACCACATCACTTAGCAAGCAACAGCAATCCCAGTTCCACTTGTCACCCAAACCCACATAATACTGTATAGCCCAGTAATGGCGAACCTTTTCGGCAATGAGTGCCCAAACCGGAATGTGAGTGCATGCCTGTGCATATGTGCATGCCGGAGCACTGGAAAACAGAAGGCCAGCTGGCCGGTGCACGCATGTCATTTTTGGGGCTGTTTTTGTCAATTTTCAGGCTGCTTTTCAGGCCATTTTCCGGGCCGTTTTTCAGGCTGAAAATGGCCTGTGTTTGGAGACCAGCTGGACAGCGCACATGTGCACACTAGAAACCCAAAGAGCAGCTGGCAACAGTGCACATGCCCACTGAGAGTGCTCTGCGTGCCACCTCTGGCACGCATGCCATAGGTTCACCATCACAGGTATAGCCCCTAGGAGTCCTTATATCTTCAAAAACTGTGATTGCTCATCACTGCTGTTGGATCAGTTTGATGTAGTGATTAAGGTGCTGGCCTAGAAATCAGGAGACCATGAGCTCTTGTCCCACTTTAAGCATGAAAGCTGACCGGGTGACTTTGAATCAGTCAGTCTTTCTCATCCCAACCCACCTCACAGGGTTATTGTTGTGAGGAAATTAGGAGGAAGGAGTATTAACTATGTTCACCACCTTGAATTATTTAAAGAGTAATAATGGGATTTTTTAAAAAATAAAAATATTACCCAAGCCTCTTCCATAGTTCAATTTCAAAGTTGTTTGTATCAATCCTCAAAATGGCGGACCGTCTCAGGGGTGCCATTCAGGGTGGGGGGAGGCTTATAGGGATAATGAAAAAAACAGTAGACTCATGGCATGGGAGGTGGACAACGAAGAATCAGCCAGCCGACAATCAGCTGGAGAGCAGGCCAGCAGCAGAAGAAAGAACTAGGCCTAACAGAAAGATTCCAGGCCTCTCAGGCCTCTCGAGAAGTACAACAGACATGTGGTTGGGGCAGGCGCACGAAGGGGGCGGGGTTAAATTATCAGGAAAGCAGAATGGTTATTGCTGCCTGTGTTTTGGTTGCTATGTGCCAATGTTTCCAGGCCTGCCAAAATTAAAAGCGTTTAATCGAACCTTTTATTTCTGTTTCTTGGTTTTGGAGAATCAGAACGGTGGCAGATTGTTCTTTTATACCAAGGATCTAACTCCATTTAGGATGTGCATGCCTTACAGCATAATATTTTGCCATTTCAATCATGGAGAAAGTAATATTGCAGTCTCGGCATGCCAAAGCTACAAAAGAAAGAATAGGGAAGGAGAAGAACACGCACGTCTTTTTAAGGTCAAAAAAATGTGGCACTTCAAAAATAGGATACTTATATAAAACGTAACTCTGTGTGTCAAAATGCTGCAGGGCTTTGACAAACGCATTTCATGTTTGGCAATAATGCCTTAATGAAAGGATGTACTACATATAGAAAATGAATTAGCAGTGTTACAGCTTTTCATCTATCAAGTGGCACAAAATTACTGGTATTGTACATAGAAGCACAGGCACCTGCTATTTGAATATATATTATGAATAAACCATCTGAATAAGGTTTTAAGCTGTATACCCCGGGATTATTTTTAAACTGGTAGAAATGAAGTAATTCTCTAGTCCAAAGTATTTGACATGTCTTAAAAATGAGCAGAATGATATATAAAAAGAAATCTAATGATGTGAGAATATTTTTTTTCATGTCTTACTTTGGACTAGAGCTGTGCTAAATGAATGTATAAGAAATACTGTTTATAACCTTCCATAATGCTACTATAAGGAAGAAATGGGCAGCTTTTTAGTTATTTTAAGCAGCAACTGTATAAATCGATCGTTAATCCCAATATTAAATTTTGCCTGGGTCACCCAAACAGGGTTACTGGGAAACAAAAGTAATGACTGTTAGAGCATTACCATTTAATTTTTAAGAGTTAAAAAGAAATCTTTACAGAACAGGGAAAAAAATAGCCCGACATATATTGACTATTCTCATAAGCCATAGAATATCTATGCATTGTGAGTTATCATGTGGGCTGGAATCCTGAACAAGATCTTTGGCTGTCGTTTCTTTTGTTGCAGCTTATATCTGAAATGTTTTTCTAAGATAGATATGAATATAAAAGAGCTAAGCAGGTACTGAGAGACTGTGAATTTCATTTTTCCCAATGAAACAGAATGGCTTTGCTTGAAGATAACATACAGAAACCACCAAGAATAGTTTCTAAAGCAGTCACAAGAGCCAAAAAGAGTATGTGGCTGTTTCAATGATTGGAAAAGACACTCTTCCTATACATTTCTTGAGTCATATGCTGATTTGCTAGGAGGAACTTACTCTTCGCAAACTTTCATTTTACAGTATAAGTCAGGGATATCAAACTCAATTTCATTAAGGGCCACATCAGGGTTGACCTCGGGGGCGGGGGGGGCAGGCTGGGTATGGCCAGGCTGGGCCTGGCCAGCTTCACTTCACTTGTGCCAGGGGCACCTGTGGTGGCCTGAGTGCACTGCCAGTGAAAACAGTCTCTTGAGCTCCGTTTCCAGCTGTGATGGACTCCTGCAAACCTCTGCCAGTGAAAATGGAGCTTGCAAGGCCACAAGCAGCCCTCTTGAGCTCTGTTTTGGTGACAGTGGCATCGCAGGCCAGTCCTTTGCTGTTTCCAGAGTGGCCCCAAGGGCAGCCCCATGGCCCAGAACTAAGCACCCCGTGGGTCAGATCTGGCTCATGGGCCTTGAGTTTGACACATGGAATAAGCACTCTATAAACTGTCCTTTAACATGTGAAAGGCAAGAAAGAATTTTTAAAAATCATGGGAACCCTTTTGTATTTTCAGATGAGAAGAATTAAAAATAATCTTCTGTTTTAATTTAACATTATCATTATGCTTATCAAAACCCACAGGATGTATCAGTGGATGGGGAGAGAGAGAAAAGTGAGGAGAGAGAGAACCTCAAAATATGACTGAAGTACTTTCAGGGAATTTAGCGATTGAATTTTATTTATGATTAATAGAAGAGAATATTTGTAGCTCAGAATTGAGCTGTAGGGTCCTTGGTGCTCTCTGAGCTCGGTTGTTTTCTGTCCATTTCTAGCACTGATAATTCCAAAGTGCATAGCTAAATGTCTGTGGAGATTCTCAGTCATCCAGGACATGGTTGTCCCAAAGGTGCTTTTTCAAGGGGCAACTGGACTTTCTGGTTTTTCTTTGAAGACGTTTCGCTTCTCATCCAAGGAAGCTTCTTCAGCTCTGACAGCTCTGAAAAAGCATCTTTGGGATAGCACTGATAATGTTACCTAGTTGGGTAATGAAATATCCTCAAGAAAACAACTAAGGTGAGAGCACCAAGGATCCCCCTGAACAATTAATGTTTTTATTGATTTTTGTATTTTATTGATCCATAATTTTAGCTATTTTTGATTATTGCCCGGTACTTCAAGCACTGTTACAAAAGACCAGGCATTATATGAATTTAATAAATCAACAATCCTTTAGTTTTCCTCAATTTATTGATACTTAACTGCTCACTACTGGAGACTCCTATTTTTGTAACACCTGAATCCCAGTATCTTCACAACAATACTTCTAAAATGCAGGAGAAAATACTAATTTCTGAGCAGCTACAATGTTATATATATATTGTCTCAAGAGCTAGGCTTGTGTTAAGAGAGAGGAAACGCTCTATCCAGGAGGAATTAAAAAGAAGAACTCACAGTATAGCTCTTCCAACAGTAAATGATCCTGTCCCAAGAGAATCTGTCTAAGTCTTCCAAATTATATTTATTTAATGGTGAAAGAATGAAACAATTATCTCTTTAGTATTAGGTCAGCAATGATGGTTTAGCATAATTACGAAACTATCTGCTAAAAGCAATAAAAGAAAGGGAGGCTGGGAAAGTGGGAGGTGGGGCATTAATAATTTTAATGAATGATTTTTCAAATCTGAGCAACTTCTCAAATTATAGCAGTTTTGCTATTACTATAAGGCAAAATATTGATTCTTTAAATAGAAACTGCTGGGGCATGCAGAAGTTAATTGTTAGACTATTCATTACTCAACTAATTAAGTTGTTACATTAATTAATTGAACGTATGGAATACTGTAGGCTTTCCTGACCTTATGTTAGCTTTAATAAGAAACCTTAAGTTCTAAGATGCTTAAATGTGAGATCGAGCATCTCAAATTTATGATTCACTTAACAATTTCTCCTCTTTGCTGTCCTTTCCTTGGGTTGTTGTTTTTAGTTTTTAAATCCAAAGTGCCTCACCTTCAAATAATGATTATTGTCAGACTTTGGTACGTGGCTGATGGGTGAAATGGAGAAAGTGAGATGGAGCAGAGGATGAAACACTGAATGAATGGCAACACAAAGAATTTCTGCATATGGAAACATCTATGAAAGTTGTCAAAAAGATGACACTGTGATCAAAGTCAGTGGTGGTATTCAGGTGGTTCGCAACGGATTGGGCAAACCGGTAGCAAGAATTTGGCATGGGTTGCTGAACCGGTAGTAAGTTCTGGCTGGCCACAGCCCCCACCCGGTCGCCCTTCCACCCAGTCGCCCTCCCACCCGATGCTCGCTCACCCTGCCCGCCTGCCTGACATTCGCCTAAGGTATTTCTTAATTTTTTTCCCCTTCCGATAATCAGCTGTAGATAAGATCAGCTATGCTGGGATTCCCCTTGCTGAGGCCCAGGAAGGCACAAAATGGAGCGAGGAGCTTAGCCCCTCCTCCATTTTTTGCCTTCCAGAGCCCCAGAGGAGCCTTAGGGGAACAAAAATGCCCCCCCAGAGACTCCACTGTGGCTAAGAAGCTCCCAAAACTAGGTGGGGACTGCAAAAAAAAAAAAGCCACGTCCACCCAGTTACATGACCACACCCACCAAGCCACGCCCACAAAACCAGTAGTAAAATTTTTTGAGTACCACCACTGATCAAAGTCCCTTTCTTTCTTACATGTCTTAGATCATGGGTGTCAAACTTGGTTGTGTCACATGATGTACTGTAACATA
>NW_020769312.1:27806342-27836708 GCF_900518735.1 Pseudonaja textilis
TACTGTAACATATCACAATATTTTTTGCCTTTGAGGAGCCAGGGTGGATGTGGTCTATGCATGATGTATCTGGCCCATGGGCCACTAGTTTGATAGGCCTGTGACTTAGGCAGTCTTTCAGGCGGGATGGAGGGAAGGAGGGAGAGAGAGAGAGAGAGAGAGAGAGAGAGATTGTATTATATGCCTAGGCAGAACAGTTTTAAAAATCATTTGACAATTCAGAAAAATGATAAATATTTAGCAATAGCAATAGCACTTAGACTTATATACTGTTCACACTGCTTTACACAGCCTTCTGTTTAGAGAGTCAGCATGTTGCCCCCAACAATTTGGGTCTTTATATTACTCACCTTGGAAGGATTGAAGGCTGAGTCTATCTTGAGCCTGGTGAGATTTGAACTGCCAAACTGCAGGCAGTCGACAGTCAGCAGAAGTAGCTTGCAATACTGCATCTAACTACTGCACCACCATGGCTGAATCACAGATTTAGGTAAAATCTTGTGTTACAAATCTGACAGATTCCTTTATTTCCTCTTCTACTGTCTAATGACATTGACATTTATATCCAAACCCTGGATTTCTTCTTAATGCTGTAGAAAAAGGCTCTGATCGAACTAATTTCAGGCTGAATGGCAATGGAGTTTAGAGCTATTTATGATGCAAAAAAGCGGTGTAGCTGCTAATTTTAGGACAAGCAAAATGGGCAGGCTGCTCATCTCCACAAGCAGATTGGGCTTGGCAGCACTGGGATGTGCTGTATTGTGAGATCCTTGGGATACTGTAAAAACATACATACATACATACATACATACATACATACATACATACATATGCATGTACACCTAGAAACATACATACCCAGAAAATGTGCTTTCTCTGTTCTAGTGCCTACCTTTGGAAATTATATTCTCCCAGAGATCCATGTTTTTCCCACACTGATGATGTTCCAGAAATCTTGAAAAACATGACTATTTCTCCAGACCTTAGATTAGGGTTTTTGGGCCCTCTGTTAGCTAAGCTTCCTATCCTGTACAATATATTTATCTGGATGCACGGGTTTTCCTTTCCATCCTTTCCTGTTTTTGGTGTAAGCCACCTGATTTGAAGTCAGGCCGCCTCTACGTATCATAAAAACCAACCAACTAATAAGTTTGCATGATTTAAAGTTTATCAAACCAAAGAAGCTTAACTACTGTCTATTGTGCATGATGCTAGTAATTCTTAGAAAAGCAAAACTTTAATAATGAGATAGCATATTATTTTGATCATAAAACTATTTGTAGAAATTACCTCCTGGGTTTTGGCAACATACGCCATGCTCATATATCACACCTAGCTGTGTGTTTTTGCTTCAGGCTTTGCATCATGGGTGAGTCCAGCCATTCTCTCTTGTCAACCATGACTGATAGATTAACAGACAACTAAGCAACTTTTCTATATCTGTGGGCTGAATTTTTAAAAATACATTTTCAGGCCCTAAGGGATAGTTCCTGGGCACTTTTTTTTTTTAAATAGCAGCATTAGGAGAATCATTTTGAACAAAATTATGTGAAGATTCACACCTATGAATTAGCAATGGTTTATACAATAAATGTTAATTAAACAAACCGTGGTTTTACCCACCATGTGAACCCCACTTTTATATATCTGAAATATATTATGTTTTTTCTATTTTTAGTATTTTATTTATATAATTAAAATATTATATTTTCTTTAATTAGTAAAATAACTTTATGCAAAGCACAGAAAGAAAATAAAAATAGAATAAAGAAAATAAAGGTGTGAGATAATGAAATATAGCTAAAATTGATCTATACCAGTACTACTTATAATATTTCTCTATATTTTATCCTTACACCCATTTCATAACTTGCTTCACAAATTACCTTTTGTTTTTGAACTACTCACTTTTCTTCTCAATGATCTCATCAACCATATCCCATGATGGCTTCTTTCCAACCTATTCATGCTTCCTTTATATATTTGTTACATTTTTCTAACTCAGGGTTAAACTGTGGGTCCTTGGTACTCTCTGAGTTTGGTGGTTTTCTTGAAGACATTGTATTACCAGATCATTATCAACTGATGATGTTTCCTAGTTTGGTAATGAAACGTCTGCAAAAAACCCACCAAGCTCAAGTGCATGATGGACCCGTAGGAACACGCTAATTCATGTTTCTAACATTTCTCCTAGGGAGGCAGGGAATGCAAACTCTTGAAATGAATATGGACTAGTGTGCCTTGGCTAGTCTTGAAAGAACTAAGTAGGTTGAACGTGGTAGGGAAGGACAGGATACCTGGGCCATTTGCAAGCACCTGTGCTCCTGCCGTCTCAGCCTGCTATAGCACATCTCAGCCACCCATGGAAATGCAATGCTGAGGAGAAGACAAGATGTCCCCTTTGGAGCTCTGTAGCCACAGGTCTCACAAGCAATGAATGGTGAGATTAGGGGAAGGAATAGCTGGTGAAACTAGAATAGGAGGATTCTTTTTCCTCTCTCATGACTGACAGGACCTATTGATTCTTTTGGCTTTCCCTCACTGAGAGGAAAAAACTCAAGAGGTCCACCCATGAACACATAAGTATAAAAGGTAAAGGAAAAGCAGAGACTTTCTTGGAGAGAAACCAAAAATGTCAACTAAGACCATAAAAGAGTGACTGAACTCTGTAGATGAAAAGATCAGATCTACACAGAGGAACAAGAAGGATGTATTGAGTTTAATACCAAAGGCGTAGAGAAGTCAGCAAAAGAGAAGTAGACAGTATAAATACAGAGCAGAGAACTATGAATACTACAACCACTATGGATACTGCAGCCATCGTAAATATGAACCAGTTGCCAAGCATCCAAATGTTGATCACATGACCAGGGAGATGCTTCAATGTTTGTGAGTATGCAAAATGGTAAATAAGTCACTTTCTTTCAGTATGGTGACCAAACAATGGTTGTAAATCGAGGACTACCTCTACATGCTTCCCGTATCAATTCTCCATTCTGCTTGCAGTTCTATATCTATTTCCTGTAAATTAGCTGGTATTCCTCAGGACTAGATGGGATTGTAAGTTTTAGAATTCCTATGGAAATTGCCATGTTGGCTGATGGGGAAGACTTTTGTTTTCAAAATACCATTTGGGATAAGTGATGAACTTTGCATTTCTTTTCATTATATTGATCCTTTAGAAAGCACATTGAATACTTTCTCTAAAGTTCATCTAGTCACATTCAGAATGATTTGTCATAAAATTAGTGGTTCTATTTTTCTGCTACAGTACCAAATGTTCTTTAGTTTAATAGTTTCATTGCAATAATCATTTACGAGAGTAGTGAAGCCAACCTTAACGTATGAGAGAACACAGAATAACTCTGATGCCTCAGTAGAAATAATTGATATCTTACAGGACCAATATGGAAAATTATCTTTGATTCTTCACCTCTCTGTTTCTTCTCAACTATCTCAGGTGTCTAGAAGTGTAGACTTTGGGGCAGGATGGGCATTGGGAACACAATATTAGTTGATGTTTTATTTGCGGTTAGTGTTGAGTGGCAAAGATAGAAAATGCATTGGTCTAGAATTATTGTTTGCATCATCAGTCACAATATTGCTTGTCAGAGCTAGAAGAGCTAGTCCTATAATGACAAATTGCATGGTGTGGTAGTAGCAGTGAGCCTATATCTGTTAAGCTGTAGTCTAGACTGTTGCTCTTAAGTATGACAAAGAATTATTTCCCATCGTTACATTGAAGTAACTACTACCAAACAGAGTAGATAGCAGAACATTGTGTACCATCTCTAAGTAGCAGTATGGGTTATTTTGAGTAACTGGCATAATAATTAGCTATTGACTCCTCTGTTCAAACGATATAAACCCATTTGAGTTAGACTTAGCTGTCAAAGCTAGGTCAACCTTAGTGGTCAACCCTGATGCTCACTTCTAGTTCCCTAGAAATGTCACTTCCAGGGAAGTGGGAAGTCTACGGCTGGAGGGCTGTTCTACTTAGGATCTCTTCAGTTTTCCAAATCTCTTTCATTTTTCAAAATTCCTATTGGATATTTTAGTGAGTGAGTCTTTTTCAGTATTTTAAGAAGAAAACTTAGCAAGTTCAGATTTTTTTTGTACGAAAAGAAGGAACTGTTTTATTTAATTATTTATATCCTTCCTCTGTTAGGTTTACAAATAACTCATGGTGGCAAACATATTAGACATACCTTCCTCCTCTTATTTTCCCCGCAACAACCACCTTGTGGGCTGGGCTGAAAGAGAGACAGAGAGAGGGTGACTGGTCCAAAGTCATCCAGCTGGCTTTCGTACCTAAAGTGGGACTAGAACTCACAGTCTGACTCCCAGCTTTCTAGCCTAAATCAAACTGATTATCTTTAAAATATTGGAAAGTCATACATATATACCAACAATTAGTGCTTTCAAAGAAATCTACACAACCATGAGGTAGACTACATCATGTCCAGTGGGGTCTCTTGGGTAGCATTCTGGTACAAATCTAGTAGTCCTCGGATCAGCAATATCACTAAAATACATTTTTTTCAGAGGGGAAAAATCCCTTGCTATCAACTGAAAGGAAATCTTCTTGCTAAATTTAAATGGTAGTGTCAAATTCTATCCACTGAACACAGTGGTGTCAATGGGGTTCTTCAAAAACAAGAAACAAATGCAATCGTGTTGCAACTCTGAAATCTTCCTCCTGGACACATTGTTCAGATGATTGGCACTTGAAGGTAAATGTTTGATTCATTAGAACTGTGAACAGAATAAAGCTTCCTGAATTGCATCCCCCCCTCCCTTCACTTCCAATTACACATTCCATCCCTTTTGCAAAACTCATCCAAAATGTCAGAGAATCCTCCTAACTAGTGTGATATAAAATGAAGAGTGTTGAGTTCAGAAAATCTTGATGACAATCACAGAATCCTTTCTTCTCATGGTCATTAAGGCATTTCCAGTTACAGATACAAAGCCTAGAAACTAGTCAATTAAAAAGATCAATTGTCTGCATTATCCTTTTTGTTCCAAAATATGTATCTTGAGAGTGACCAGCATAATATTTGTGCTCCTAAGTCAGCGGTAAGTATATCCAAAGAGATATATTGGATGCAGGAATCATAAACAGCTATCTGTTGAGTTTACAAATATGAGCTGCTACTCCTTTGCTAACCCAGGTGTAAGTCATCATCCCAAACTATTTGGAAAGCAAGTTGGTCCAACTAAATTATGTTTTGTTCTGCAATCCAAGCCTTGCCCCATAGGATGTAAAGTATATTGAAATAAGCTGAATGTCTGTGGAAACATCTTTAGGAACAGGCAGTTCCAAATTAGATCTTCAGCTAAGTAGAGATCTAAGTTGATGTGTGAATATGAAAATGCCAAATTCACCTGAGAATTTAACTTGTGGGTACACTGATTTTTTGCAATAGAAATTAAATAATCTTCAGGAGCAGTCATTGATTTTTCTGTCATAGCCATAGTTTTCATTGTGTAGATATTTAACAACCATATGCCTTGCTCACTAAAACAATGTGTTCGCCCCCAGTGTAATGTCATTATTTGTTAATAACTGTTCTGCCAGAAGTGTGATTATCACATTCATTAGGAAATTCACGTTCTAAAATTAGCATGTCCTGTTATAACTCCATTCAACACTTTCTAATCCTTTTCCCCTTGTCCATTGAATCAAACACCTGGAGCACAAGTAATCAAAATCTGCTTCTCTTTAAATAAGCAACAGAAGGCATACCTAACATGTGTTTACAACTGTTGGTTTATGTCTTATATATATATTTAACAGCCAATGGGCAGTTAGCAATTGTGTTTAGTTGTGTTAGGAGGAAAATTCCCTTCTTCCCTGGATAGTTGATTTCCGAGCCGGGAAGAGATCAGAGAGACTAGATGATTGGTGAAGAGTCAAGAAAGCATTTTATTCAGTCCAAGGTCAGCAAAGGATGTTGGCTGGCAACCCTAATGAATATCCCTTTTCTCTCTTTCTATAGACTTCTATTTCAAAACTTTTAGCCAATTGTTGACAATATAGACACAATGGATCATCCAATCATATTCCCTTTCTCCTGTCTACATTCTTTCATCACATCAGATCATACTGTTTTCAAGAGCATGAACTAGCTGATGCAATGCTTGGAAACCATCAGTGATCAATTAACCATCAGTGATTAATTAATCAGTTGTCTTTAAAGGCAACATCTACAGCTAGCCACAATATATGACTTCATTCAGGAAGTCAGAATCAAAAATGCATTGCCTACATTCCAAAATGTTATTTCAGTTCCAAATGGAATCAAATATTTCACAAAGAGATCATATCATTGATGGTTCAAACATAAGCCATTGGTCTTTTTTGTATACTTCTTGGATGTCGTTCACTGGTTCTTTCTTTATATGTTATATGTTGTTATTGCTTACTATATGCCTCTAGTTTTTACACCAGCCTTTTAGGCTATTCTAAAAAAAAAAAATTAGTCGGTAAAGAAAATATTTCAGCAGTACATTGTTTTTGCCATTGTTATTTTATCTAATAAAACATAAGGGTGTTGAGGATGTCAGTTGATGGAGAGACAAAAGAGAGAAAGGATAGATTAAATATTGAGAGAAAAAAAGATTTTTCCAAAATTGAAGGTAAAGATATTTCTCTTTGGGAAAAATATCTAATTAAACCGAACAGATACGGAAGGAATGCTACAGTGGTGTTATATTTACTTGACTTGTTCGTCACACTTCTACCAATGAACGTTGCCCAAGAAAGCTAACAATAGTAGCAATAAAATAGTCATTTTTAGAAATTCACAATTTAAAATGTCATGAAAGCCATGAAAGCAACAGCACCCATGTAATTTAACTGCGGACCAATTTACATATCAAAGCTCTGTCTGAATGGGGAAAAAATGTTGCCTTTTCACAGAAATCAAGAGCACCATGAGCATCATCAATTAACTTCAGCACCCATAAAACCTAATAAGAAAATCAAGTACAATGTAAAATCTATAAATAACACTTTCATTTCAAACGTAACAAAATTAAGAGAACAAACTACAAGGTGACATTGGCATAGCGTAGAAATAAGTCTTTAGGCTTTTAAAAGAAATCAGGAAAAATTTGTTTGAACCACTGTCAATGTGATCTCTTTGTGAAATATTTGATTCCACTTGGTACTGAAATAACATTTTTGGAGTGGAAGCAATGCATTTTTGACTCCGATTTCCTGAATGATCAAAGTCTAATTTCCCATTACTATAACAGTGGCCTGTCCAGAAGACCTTTTATCTCAGCCAATTACCATACTAATATCCTGTGCATATCATATTGGAGGGCTTTTATATTTTTAATCCAGGTTCAATGTCTTATCATCTATAAAGGTATGTATCTGCATATAAGCTCATCTGCGGCTAAGCTGACTTGTGAAATTGTCATGTTTTAATTTTCATAATTGGTTTATCCACATTTTTCATGCATTTGGTTAAAAATTCAAGGGTCTGTTTATCCAAAATGCAGTGCATACAGGTACTTTAAATAATGTTATTGTATAATCTTGCAGATAAGCCCTGCTGCCGATAAACCAAACTCACTTTTGGGGTGTTTTTTGGCACCTAAAATACATGGCCTATCCGCAAATGTATAGAGATAGTCTTTGACTTACGAGCAAAATTGAGCCCCAGATTTATGTTGCTAAATGAGACCTTTGAGTTTTGCCCTGTTTTACAGCCTTTCCTGCCACAGTTGTTAAGTGAATCAATGCAGTTGTTAAGTTAGTAACAACTGTAGTTAGTTAAGTAAATTTGGCTTCGCCATTGGCTTTGCTTGTCAGAAAATGATCACGTGACTTTGGGACATTGGTTCATAAAGAATATGAACCAGTGGCCAAGCATCAGAATTTTGATCAGGTGACCATGGAGATGCTGCAACTGTAATAAGTGTGAAAAACAGTCATACATCACTTTTTTCAGTACCATTGTGACTTTGAATGATCGCTAAATGAACTATTGTAAATTGAGAATTACCTGTACAATATAAATCCCTAATCCAAGATGGCTCTTGCCTTTATCTGTTTGGGGAATGTATGTTTTATTGTATTGCTCAGTTTACCAGATATGGCACACTGATTTCATTAATGACTTTGTTGTCCAATTATCATGATAGTTTGAACAAGGAGAATTTACTTTTCTTAACTGGCTTTTTTAATTTCTTCATGGAACAAATAATTTATTATACCTTATGGTATGTGAATAATGTTATTGTTATTTTTTAAAAAATAATTTGCAATGTGTAACAACAATTGGCCTTTTTAAATAACTTTGTCAGAAATTTCTCTCACAGTGCAGGCCCAAAATAGGCAGGTGTTCACGCTGCAGATTCCTAAGACTTTAGAGAACCGTCCATAAATTTAATTCCATTTCAAATTTGCAGTAAGAAACAAAAATGAAGTAAAAATTTTGAAATTTTCAGAGGCACATGGGAGGGTCAAAATTGCTAGACTTTATATCTCACAAACCTGTTCTGGGATTTAGTGCAAGTAAAATACATGAGAGAGGGAGAGAAAGGGCATTGGTGCTTACTTGACATGCCATTCTCCTTGAGCTGCGAAGAGCATCCAGTAGTGAGAGGTGCTTCAGTCTCTGCTTATCTAGGCTGGACTTAATTTGTGGAACACTCCTCCTCCTCCACGGGACTCCTCCCCAGCGTTCCTCAGTTTTGGCGAAGATAAGAGAAACAAACATCCTCGCCCTTAACACTGTAAAAATTCATTGGTCGAAACAGGATCCCACCAGACAGAGGAGGGTGAGGGTGGATGCTCTTCACAGCTCAAGGAGAACGGGCGTGTCAGGTAAGCACCAATGCCTTTTCTCCCATGAGCTGCTCAGAGCATCCAATAGTGGGACATACCATAGCCTGTCCTACGGGAGTGACTCTGTCTGTCTTGGGATCCCCTCCTGGTCCCTGTGGACCCATTGCAGAACCCTTCTGCCAAAGGAGGCCTTGGCTGATGCAAACACATCTATATTATAATGCCTAATGAAAGGCGATGGAGAAGCCCAGGTTGCAGCATGACAGATGTCAGTGATTGGTCCCTGCGTGGCCCATGTTGCTGATGTTGCAGCCCATAGCCAACGGCCTACTGTGGAGGATGTGATCTTGCATCCCTGGTTGTTGGGCTGAAAAGACACAAATAAAGCCTCCATTTTTCTAAAAGAGGCTGTACGGTGAATATATATTCATAACGCTTGCCTCACGTCCAGCCAATGCCACTGTCGTTCCAGCCCTTGGCATGGCCTAGGACAAAAATTAGGAAGTATCAGTTCTTGTGCCTGTGAAAGGTTGAATTAACTTTGGGTATGAACGTAGGATCAGGACGAAGGACGACCCTGTCAGAATGGAAGACGCAAAGATCTTGCCTGCTCAACAAGGCTGCCAGTTCTGAAATACAACGAGCGGAAGTGATTGCTACAAGAAAAACTACTTTATACGTCAGAAATTGGAGACTTGACGATTGCAAGGGCTCGAAAGGGCACTTAGTGAGTGCAAGAAGGACCTTGTTAAGGTCCCAAGTGGGTTAACGGTGAACTGTTGGTGGGTGTGAGTTTGTGGCTCCTCAAAGGAAACACTGTATGCATGGATGATGGGAAAGGGATAGGAGACCTTCATAAGTGATGACTGACTCCAAGGCCGCCACTTGTCTTTTCAACGTATTAGGTGATAATCCCTTGTCAAGCCTCTCTTGTAAGAACTCTAGGATCTGCGCCACAGATGGAGAAATGGGATCAATTTGAGACTTGGTACACCATTTGTAGAAACTGGATCACGTGGCATTGTAGATGCGAGTTGTTGAGGGGCGTCTGGCAGCTTGGATAGTGGCGATAACTCTGTTGGAAAACTTTACGCTCTTCAGATGACTCCGCTCAACCTCCAGACGGTCAGGTGCAACCATTGAGGGTCCGGATGTTGAAGGGGTCCTTGCGTTAACAAGACCCTGTCTGTGGAATTCTCCATGGTGGTAATACAGATAGACTGCGGAGGTCTGCAAACCACGACAGTCTGGGCCAGTAGGGAGCTATTAGAAGCAGTTCCACCCTCTCATTGAGCAGCTTCTGGATGACCTTGGGGATCAGTAGAAGGTGCAGGAATGCGTACAGAAGCCCCAGGGGCCAACGGCAATGGAGCTCATTGAAATTCTCCGCTCCTTGTGAGGGGTATCTGGAAAGAAATCTCGGGAGCTGAGTGTTGAGGTGGGGAAGCGAGCAGGTCTACTACTGGCTGCCCAAATGTCCTGACCGCCTCTTGAAAGAGGGTCAGATGGAGGCAGCACTCCGATGGATCTATTGTGGCCCTGCTTAGCCAATCTGCCTGTGTATTCGACAGTCCTGAAATGTGTTCTGCTCTGATGGAAATCAGGTTGCTCTCTGCTCAATGACACAAACGTTCCGCTTCTCGCATGAGATGTTTTGACTGAGTGCCCCCCTGTTTGTTTATGTGAGCTTTCGCAGTTACGTTGTTGGTCAATATTAATATATGTTGGTTGCGTACCTGTGGAAGGAAGCTGCAGAGAGCCAGGTGTACTGCTTGAAGCTGTAGCCAATTTATGCTGCGCAATCATTCTATGGAGAACCAGCCGCCTTGGGCTGTGAACGATTGAAAGTGAGCTCCCCATCCAATCAGGCTGGCATCGGTGGTGATGGTAAGTCTGTGGGGCTCTTTGAATAGGCAAACTGGTCTGGTCCACCAGAGGAGAGATATGAGGACCTGTGATGGAACTTTGACCTTGTATTTGGAGTTGCTTCAGCCGGATTGCTAGTACGGGAGCAGAAACCACTGGAGGGATCTAGTGTGGAGCTGGACCCAAGGAATAATAGATATACATGAGATCATCTTGCCTAATAATTTTGATAAATCAGCTAGGGACACCCTCCTTAACTAATTGATGAATGCTTCTTTTGTCTATCTGGTGACAAGAAAACTTTGCCTTCCACTGTATCTATGACTGCTCCCAGATGGATTAATCGAGTCGAAGGCGTTAAATGACTCTTTTCCCAATTGATTGAGAAGCCGTGTAGTTGTAGGGAGTGTAATGTGGTCTGAGTATCTATGACTGATTGATGAACAGAAGATGACAGAATTAAGATAACATCGAGGTAACACTGCAGTCGTATGGGGACACCCTGGAGATGAGCAGTGAGGGCTGTGAGAACCTTTGTGAAAGTCCTGGAGGCAGAGGCTAGTCCAAAGGGAAGAGCCACATATTCAAAATGGAGATTATTATAACAGAATCTTAAAAGTTTATAGTGGGAAGGCCGAATTGGAATATGTAAGTACGCGAGCTTGCATTTAAGTTTAATGTTCGCTTGCTAGTTCTTTAACCATAGCAAGCATCGTGCTGTGACATGTGAAGTGATGGCTTTGGCTGAAAACTTAACTGCATGAAAGGTTGTATCAGCTGAGAATTCGGCGACTGCTATCAGCTTTACAATGTCTTGGTGTGCTCTATTATTGGAATTGGGGACATGCTCCTATAATAGCCGGAGCCATCTGAGGGAAGAACGGGTAAAGAAGGAAGCAGCCGTGGCTGCTCTGATGGCCCACGCATCAGATTGATGGGCCCTGCGTAGGGCTAGCTCAGCCCATTTGTCCTCCGGCTTTAATGCTTCCAGTGCCTCACTGGGAATGGAGGACGAGGACGCTAATCCCACAATGGGTTCATCTACCTCAAGAGTATTCAACAATTTTAAGAAATCTGGGGCCAAATTAAAAAAAAATCCTGTTGTAACCAGTGGGGGCCGGGTACACTGCTGCAGAAGTCCACTGTTTCTGTACCAGGTCTGCAAACATGTGGGGGACTGGAATCACATCTGCCTCAAGAACAGTTTGGGTGAAAATGAGATCCTCTGGTCCCTCGCCTGATGGAGTTGGAGTGATAGAAGTGGCCAGCTTATCCAGTCGCGCAGTATTTTTGGCCTTGAACAATAGAGATTTGAAAAGTTGTGGCCGGAACAAGCCTGCAAATACAGGTTGGTCGGGAACGAGGCCCTCATCCTAAGACATCCCCCTTTCTAAGGGGTCTGTTTCCGACATGACCAGGTCAGTATCATGCATTGATTCTGATTCACTCTGGTGCATGTGTTCAATGTGTTCCACCTCTTCTGCCTCTTCCTCCTGCTCCTCCTCCTGCGGCTCCTGTAGGAGCATACCCCCTTGACACTGTACCTGGGTATAGCGTAGCTCTGACCTGGCCCATGACAAAACTGATTGCGAATCATACTCAGTGGGTGCGGGATGATCCCTGGTCAGAACCGCATGTTGCAGGCCTGCTGCAATTCCCTGACAGATAGCCATCTCCATCCAGGTCTTTATTTGCTCTGGCACCTCCTCTGAAAAAGATTTTTCCTGTCGAAGACTGGCAGCCTTTGGTGTGAACGTCACTTCAGGTATTCTTCGCCTGGTTGGTGATTGAGTTGACTGGACCTGTTGACTCAGGGGAGCCATGCTGCACCTGGATGAGAGGGAGAGATCTGGGGGCTAGGAGGGAGGAAAGAGGATGACGGCTCTGGACTGTGTGGTGAAAAGGCTTGAGAGGCACTGTGTGCCTCCTGTGTGCACTTATCTATTTGTTTTTCCAGAGCCTTGTGGTGCCTATTGGCATCCTTTTCTGATGCCTTAGAAGTCCCCTTTTTTTGCTTAGGATTGTGCTGAGATTTGGACTTGTCCCTTGAAGTTGAGGAGTGTGAACCACTACCCCCTGCCATTGTGATTATGGAAGGACCAGTACACTCGTTATTTAATGCTATATTGTGTAGGCGGTTGGTGCGCCCAGGGACCTGGCCAAGAATGGACAGGGTGCCCTGAAATCAAATCCCCGTATTTTCTTTTTTAATTTTTTTTTAAAAATATGGATATCTGCTTCAAAATTGAGTCGTATCTCAACAATTAATTTATTATTGTAATGAAGTTGCCAGTATTATTATATTAGTGTGACTAATATTATCAGAGCGTATGTGCAAATATATATCAAATTTGGATGTCCCAATCAGCCAAATTGAGAATGCCTAGTAGGCCAAATAATCACTCACAGGCCTTCAACTGCTTCCCTGCACAGGCGGACACTGGCCTAGGTGCTCGCTGTTGTGCCGCTGGATAGGGAGAACTGTGAGGGTTGAGCCAACAACACGAATTAACAAAAACCTAGAATATGTTGAAAACGAGGTTGTAATAATTCCTCAGGGTATTTTGTGGGGAAAAAACCCTTCAATGTGGAATAAGGACTACCTCACACAGTCTATTGAATTAGCACTCAATGCGGCCATGTGGTCCCTTGACAGTAAAAAAACAAAAAAATGTCGACTGGACATTATTTGTGGTGCGCGCGCCAGCAGCAATATCCCACCAAGAAAAAGAGATAAGTTCCAACAGTCTTCCCTTAGGGCTAAACCGGTGGGGAGAGGTGAAATAATGAAGCAATTACACCTCCACCCCTAAACGGCATTCTTGGGGGAAAGGAGAAACAGCGATATGACTCAGAAAGGAACGAGAAAAAAAAGCCTCGCCATTTAAATAATAAAGCGGCTCGGTGATCGTAAGGGTAGGGCTAGCAGTTGGGGGGGCGAAATGCGTGTGAAGCCTGCCTGCACTTAGGAGCGCTCCTGATAATGCGATCCCCGATGGCCAGATGGCAAGGGCAGCATCGGTAAGAAAAGAACAATTGACTTAAAGCGAATTCTCCTGTTTCAGCCAAGGATTAACAAGAAGTACTGGCTATCTCCCTCAAGGCTGAACCAAAACTGGGGAACGCTGGGGAGGAGTCCCATGGAGGAGGAGGAGGAGCGTTTTGCAAATTAAGCCCAGTCTAGATAAGCAGAGACTGAGGCACCTCCCACTACTGGATGCTCTGAGCAGCTCGTGGGAAAATTGACTGTTGCCATAGATAAGAAAGAGGGTGTAGCAGCAACATTGAAAGAACTACAGTGGATTGTTTCAATGAAATCTTAAAAGTTTAATCTCATAATGGGCTCCAAAATCCAAGAAAGACACATTGTTGCTTTTAAGCAGTTTCATTTATTGTTCCTCATCCGTAGACAGATACCTTGCCAAACTAAAGCAACTGCTTACATCTTTCAAGATATATTAAAAAAAGCTCCTCTCTCAAATGTTTAAAGTATATTTTAAAGACTTTGCTTATTTCTGGAGTTAGCTGCACAGTGGCAGTTTTATTTATTATTTAGGAATCTAGAATAGGTTTGACTAGTTTCATTGCAAATATATGTAATATATCTTTGTAATATATGCACTCAAAATGTGTGTGTGTGTGTGTGTGTGTGTATTCACATTAGCATATAGTATATAGTGTATATATTAGTGTGTTTATATGCATATATGTGTGTGTGTGTGTTCATAATTTTCTCTATATTGTTCAGTTCATTTCCCCCCACTTTATTCATAGTTCATATCAGTATTTTAAATGTGCTCACCTTATCTTTAGTTAACCCAACTTGTGAATAAATGAATTTTACTTATTAATTATACATAGAATGTCCACTGTGCATCACAGGATATAAAGAAGAGAATCTGTATAATTTCTAGTCCAGTGTGTTCTTTTTTATGAATACAGGCTTTTCCAAACAGTGCTAGAACAGAGACTGTTGTTTGGATTTAGCCAGTAGTTTACATCTCTTATTGAATACTATGAAAATTGTTTGTCCTGTATGATAAGTTCCTTTCTGTTGATATTTATGCTACCCTTATATTGCAGTATTGTTTACATTGTACATTTGTCACCACCCTCCACAACAGTCTCTGCCTATTTCCTCTGTAGAAAGCTTCAGTCTTTTTCTCGAAACATTTAAACTCGCAGTAACAAGGACAGATTTTACATCTTTTCAGTGATGGCTGGGTGATGCTTAGGAAAACAGGGGCTACAAATGGAATCGTGAGCTCTGTCACTGGATGTTGTGACTAAGTAGGTGATGTGGAAAGAGTCCCTATGGCAAGTTGCCAGATGTAAGTCATTCCCAAAACAGAATCATGAACCATTAAACATGACCTCCTGTTGGCAGCCATTTTCATGCACAGCAGGCTTCAGTTGTTCATGGGAAAATAGTGTAATATCCATTTATTTAATTAAACAACTGCTGACAAATTGAACTTTGTAATATACATTTTTGTTCTTATCAACTAACAGTCCATTCCTTCAAATACTTGAATTTATTTTATGTGTGATGCTCAGGTTGTTCTAGTCATAAATCCATTTGTGTAATCTCTCTGCAAAAAAGAACAAATTATTTCATTGGCATTAGGGTTAGGCAATAAACATATATGTCAATTAATTTTAGTCATTTAATCTATACATCAAATAAAAATCACAGCACTTTCCAACTTTATAGTCAAAGTGTTTCATTGAAAATAAACCAAATATTGGAGATTAATGTATCTTTTTCACTTAATGACAGATTTTAATTGACATGTTTCAAAACTTTTAGCACAATTATAAAAATTGTGTTTTGTCAGTGTGTTGTCTCTGATTCATTTACAAAATATACAGTCCATGTAACAGTTTGTCCTTACTTTTTTCCACATTATTTTTTGTCCTTTCTCCCCTCCCAACAGACATTTGTGGCTCTTGAACTACAGAGAGCAATGTTGCAAAGTAGTGATATTAATAGTGAAACACAGTTATGAAACAATGTTTAAAAAAGAAATCAAGGAAAACAACACAGAACATTTTTCTATGGGGCAATTTACATTGACAAGAAGAGGTTGTAATTGTTGAACAAGATTAATAATGGTTTTGCTGATAAATACAAGGAATTTTGGGAGAGAAAGCAAGAGGGAGGTTTCTATTTTTAGAAAGATTGAACAAGACATGATTAATTTTCTTGAAAAGGACCTACATTGAATGCATAGAGCTGAAGTAATGATGATTTGAACTCATGCATGTTTGCGGAATCTTTGATTAAAAAAACAATTCAGCACAAACTGGAGGCTGAAAGTATTTAAGAATCATCTTTGACAAATCAGTCAGAATCTCTTGTTCTTCAGCATTTTGTTTTTCCACAGTGGCCAATTTTGTGTGCTCATGAACAGGTGAGGTCATATCCTACTCCCATTGTTGCCCCTCTGCAGCAGTATGTGGAGACGTGTGGTCCTTAACCTGAAGATAAGAATCTTCAAAAATCATAGTCCTTGATTGATCTGACCTTCCTGAAAGGGTCCAGTACTCTTAGCGGTCATCTCTATGTTTCCTGCTAATGAATGCTACAGATTTAACTATGTGCTTTGTTAAGAAGTATAATCTAATTTCACAATCATTTGTGTCCTTGGTTTCCAGTTGGCTTTTTTCCAGGATAAAAGTTTTTTTTAAGGTGTCTTTTTTCCATAATAGAGGAAGTGGTCAAACCAGTGATCATTTTAGTTGTTCCTTCTTCACTTTATGTTTCAGATCTGTTCATAACATTTCAGATGTGGAAATGCCATAAATTAGTATTAAGAAAGTATTAGTGCTAGGCCAGCCCTTTTGTTTTAAATATTTTTCTTGTTTATCTGTAGGGCAGGATTTTTCTTTAATCCAAGAGAATTTTCCCAGTTGGTATTGAGCAGTATGAAATGTTATCATAAGAAACTATACCTTTATCATTATCTTTGTTAATGGAGTATGTTTCAGAAGTCATATTGTGAGATATTATTGCCTCTGTTGACTTATATGTAATTGCATACATTTATTGAAAAAGGGAAGATCTCTGTAAAAGACTTTATATTTTGCTTGCAAATAGTGTCATTCTTAACTATTCTTAACAATTTGTAGAAATCAGGATTACTTTTAAACTTAATGGGAGGTTGAAAGATTGTGCCTTATTCATTTATAGAAATGCAAACAAAGAAGGCAGTATTCTATATTTAAAGGCTGCATTATTGGCATACAAGAACTAAACATATAATTTGAAAGTCATGAGATTAGAAAAACAAAAGTTGCTTGCAAATGATAGCGGTTCCTTTAGCAAGATGACATTGTTTCATGTTTACATCTTAGCAATAGCACATTTACTTATGACTTTGGTAATAGACATAGCATGACATAACATTCCTAGAAATGAGGTCTTGAGCAAATTTGACAGTTTAGATTGCCACTTTTCATGAGCAGATGAGTCAAGTGCTCTCTCCCTAATTTACATAATTAAGCATTCACTTCTCAACACCTGTGGTCCCTTAAAGGCTTGGAATAAATATTTATTTCATGTTATATTTAAAATGAACGATTTATGTTAAAAGCATTTCTTATCTGCTCTGTGTCACCGATCTCAGCAGAATCCAATGAATAAACCAATTATTCATTTCCAACAAATCAAGGGAACTAAGGGAAGTCCAAGAGAGATGGAACACTAGCTTGCATTTCAGCAGATTCCTGTGGGCCTCATAACTTCTCTACTTCATTTTGTGACCTTTACCTAACATTTCTCCCCAGTGAAAAAAGGCCTTTAATCATCATAATTACCCTTTTATTGCTATCATGTAACTGCAGGCAAAGTGATATGCCGGGCAATAGCACTTGCTCGCTAATCTTCCTTTTATCCTTGCTGATGGGCGCAGGCCTTGAACATGCTATTCTCAACAGGTTGCAATTGAAGTCCCCAAGAGTCTGGCTGATGGAATTGAAGAAAGACAGAGTTTGCTTCTGTTATGGCCTGAAGACAGAGCAAAGTAAAACAACTGAGTTTGGTAGATTTCTTCTCCTCCCCCACAATTTTCTTTTTTTGAAAGAAGGATACATAAAATAAGTGTAGAAGTGTAGAGGGGGGAAAAAAAGCACAATTATAATTGTAACTAGAAAATAATACATATTAGGTGAAGTCTGAAATTCATTGTTTTAGATTTTGAAAATTTATGACCATTTTTATGTAAACTTACAGTATTATTATTATTTGAATCCTTGTCACCTCTAATAAATGCAATTATTTTGTAAGCAATACTGATTGGCATATTTCCCTTAGAGCGGTCCATCTGCTAGTACTTCAGCTGCTTTCGGATCTGGCTACGGACGCAGGCATCTGAATCAAGTCTTAATGATTTCATGCACTTCATGATATCATTCTGCAAATGACACCAATTACATCATTCATTCTTTTGCATGACAATAAAATAGCATGTGTGATATCCCTTATTCCCTAGGAACCACAATTAAATCTACACATTCTGCAGTTTCTTCCAATGTGTCTAAATTCCCTTTACTCTTATACAAGCTTTTTTAAAAAAAAAACAAAAACAACTTTTTGGACTGCAGAGAATATTATTACTTAAAGATCAGTTTTTAAAATAAGAAAATAAAAAAAATATTGACTCTCCCATTTTCTACGTACTAAGAGAGAGCTGGTGTTGATACCTTGCTCATAATTTATAACAAGGTGGAGGATTGGGCCTTGTCAATGTCATTTCTCAGTTCTAATAGGGGAAAAAACTACATTTGTAACTCAGGAATGAACCATGGATTTCTTGGTGCTCTCTGAGCTTGCTACAGTGCATTGATGATATTACTTAGATGGGTAATGAAACACTTGAAAGAAAACAATCAAGCACCAAGGGTCTCACATTTCTCAGTTGTTGCTGTCAGAATTACAAGCGTGGATTCTTGGGGAAAGCCATGGAGGTCATTTGGTTTGGCTCTTCAGCAACCCAGTTAAGACTTGATTCTTCAGAAAGTCCCTCAGCCATGACTGATGCAGTATGCAGTGCCTGTCATGAATATGGATGCACAATACACCTGGATCTATTACCATGATTGCTTCATTCATGAGGCAAACTAGATCGGTTTTTACTCCTTCACTCATCAATCAATCAGCACACCAATAGCATGGCTTCTTTTATAACTCCTGTCATTTTGCAGGTTAAAAACATCAGCGTGAAATAATTATTTTCAAATTTGTTAAATCCCTCTGTATCCCATATCGCATCACTTCATTGATACCACAAAAGTGGAAGAAAATCATCTACACCCTGACCTAATGTAATTTTGCACGATTTATTGTCATTGATGACAGCTTGTCAGTACAACCAAGGCACTCCTTGTAGACCCTTTTAAAATCCCTTGCAGATGCTTTTTATCTTTTGAATTATATTTTCTATCCATTTATACTTAACATATAACACTTTCACAGATAATTTGCATCATCATCATCATCATCATCATCATCTATCAGTCACCAAATAAATGCAGGTTTTAGTAGGAGAGCGATGAATCATATCATTCTTTTATTCTTTACCATGCTTAAACGCAAAGCCTTTAGTGTTCAGGATTCTTTAGTACAAATGTCAGGATAGGTCTTTAATCTATCATGTAATTTGGAAACCTTTAGGTAAAGATGCTCCAAATCTCTCTTTTATATTTGAATTTTCTTTAAGCAGTAACATTTTTCATCAACATCTTTTGAAGTAGGGAAAATCCTTTGCAGTCACTTTAAAAAAAGACAGAGACAGCTCATAATCTATTTAGTTAGCCAGAAATGCCACAGTACTTTTCATTAATCTCTGTCTTATTAAGAATGTGTCTAGGTTAGCAACAAATTGAAAGATAGGTGCTTTAAAGTAGAAGAATGCAATGAAGACTAATGGAGAGCTACGCATTAACAGAGATGGATTCTGATGTAATTAATGAAAGCAATGGATTTATTTTCCAAATTTTATCTGCAAATATTGATTTAACACTTGTAAACTTTGGATGCATGATTTTCAGTTAGTTATAAACGTAGCCTTTTTCAGGGGATTGGGATTCTCTAGCCATTAGGCATGCCATGATTTGCATTAAACTTTTGGACCTTTTGGAATCTGAAGAAGTAAAGTTGAAAAGTCCCAGGATTAAGGGGCTTTTGTAACTTTTATTTTGTACATTGTATTCACCTAAATAGAAAGGTAGGCCTTATCTACAAAATAACAGATCTTTAATGTAGGACAGCCCTATTCATGTATTTTTATAGTGACTGAGAATTTGATCGTTGAAGCACCTTGTTAATTTATCTGAAAGTCAAGGCAATAAAAACAGGTTGGTAGCCTCACATTGCAATGAACAACACATTTTATTTTGCAACAAATAAGATCATTGGTCATGCAGGCACAAAGATATCCAGGAAATTGATTGAAGCCTGGGAAATGGGCCCTTATCAGTTAACAGGAGTGCTGAATTAACACCAGCCTATCAAATCCTTAGGAGCCGGGGGCTTGGCAGCACAAGGAAACAATAGCCAATCTCTAGCCATCAACATACCAATCAGCCAATAGGAAGGCACCACATAAACAGGACTTACAGAACAGCCCAAAGTACATATTCCAGTAGAGAAATTTCCTGAAGATGGTCCAGCATGAGTCCAAAAGCTTGGAAAAGTAAATCTCTTAAATTAGGTTTCAGGTTTTGCTTTCTCATAATATGGTAGTGATTGATAATCTCTCTATCTGGAGATCAAAATTGAAATTGGGTGTATGAAATGTAGCAAATTGAGACACAGTCTGACATCAGCACTTTTGGATAATTCAGTGCTACCCAACCTTAGGTCAATAACCTCAAATTAGGTTTTTCTTTGGATAATGACACACAAACCTATTATCAGAGACAGGGACATTTAAACTGACTTGAAGTATTTTATCTGCGTTGGTAAAAAGGACATTTTGATAAGCAACAAAAGAAAAGGTTTGGGATAAATGGTGAAGCACAACCATTCAGTGACAGTTACAGCAGCACTGGGAAAAATACTTATGACCATTTTTCACAATTATGACCATTGCAGCATCCCCATGGTCACATGATTAAAATTTGGGCACTTGGCAACTGGCATGTAAATATGACTGGGGTCATGTGATCACCATTTGTAACCTTCTGACAAGGAAAGTCAATGGGAAAACCAGATTCATTTAACAACCACATGATTTACTTAAAAACTGTGGCAAGTGAGGTCATAAAATGGGACAAAACTCATTTAACAACTGCCTTGCTTACAGTGGAAAGTTCTGGTCTTATGTTGAGGACTATCTGTATATTTTTAATTTAAGTACTTATTATTAATATTGCTGTAGTATTTAGAACTGTCCTGTCTTCTTTCTATCATACATATTTACACTCTTCCTCTAAGTAGCATCTTGGGGCACTGCTGAATTTTAAATGTCTTTGAAATGATAAGTTTAACTTTGACATCTTTATGATGTGACAGTGTGGTTGTTCCCTATGCTTTTTTTACTTTCTTTCATTCAGGCAGAGATTAAGAACAAAATATACAGTCACACAGTGAACTGTCATTGGAATTTAGCTTTGCAAATAAGTGCTAAACAAGTGATATAAAGCAATTTTCAAAAGGGCATTCTTATCTATTTCTCTCCTTTTTGAACAAGTAGGACTTTCTGTGAACTTCCTGAAAGAAAAGACAAGAGAAGAGAAAATAACGTTTTAAAAGTGATGTTGCCTCCTAATTTATGAACTGACCCGGGCTTGTATCTGAGTTTATATTCTAGACAAATTAGGAATGGACAAAATCCATTTACAATCTGAAGTATGATGTTTTGAAATAAGGGCACAGTAATGTAGCTGTGCTGGCAGAAGAATAAAAGATAAAGTACACCAAGATCATGTTTTTAATAGCTCTATAAAACCCACCTGGTAGATGTACTGTGTAAAATTGAACATCTCAGGTGAGGGTATGATAAAGTCATAAAAGGAAGGCACAATAGCACAAATATTACCTTATGAATGTCAAGGGCATTTACCACTTCCCTCAAACATTGTTCTCTGACTTCAGCACCATTTAATTACTTTGAAACTGGTTTCCTGCCTAGAGAAGGAATTCACAGAGTTTTCATTTTACGATGACCGGCCTTTGGTCAACCAATATGTATACATAAGCACAATTATTTTTATTATTCGTACTTCTTCAAATTTTGCAGGGCAGTTTTCCACACAAAAATACACATATTTTTGTTCCATTTTGCTCCATTTTGTTATGACCTTTTATTACTAAAACTATTCCTTTCTGTATATCACAAAACTTAAGCAATTAAAAATATTACAAAGATTAAAAAAAAATGAGTACAATTAAATATACTGGTTTCAGCTCATTCACAATGAAACACACTTCGCTGTGAAGATGCCAGCCACAGTTGCTGGAAATAATATTAGAACAAAAGAAAGCTGCAAGTTCCAAGGCTGCTTATTAAAACATATCTACAAAAGAGGATTGAGACATAGTCATCGGAATCAAATGGCTTCTTTTAATAGATGGATTTTTGCAAGCAAAAATGTATATTGTATGCATGGTTTGCAAGTTATCTTCTGAAACATGTATTTTTTATGCTTTTCTTATTTTTAACTCTAAACAGTACTGCATTTTAGTTTCTTTTTTCTTTTTAAAAAATGGATTGGCACATAATTGCATTCCAGGTTTTATCTCATTTTAGGAAATGCAAATTGTGTTTGCTTCTAGGAAATGTTAACTGGCAAATGTTCTTTTATCCCTGACCTGTCATAATCACAGAGAAAAGGCTTGCTCAGAGCTACTAAGCTTATACTTTGAGCATTTTCCACACTTGTGATTTATAGCATCACCCAGACATCTCTGTGGCAATATAAAGCCTGTCTTCATTAGTGATATATTGTCATATCAACGGCTGGCTGGTGCTATAAATTGCTAGTGTTGCAATGCTCTTTCAGTTTATTTCAAGTAAGGCCTTCTCAGAGAAATGGATCAAGCTTAGTCATGTTAATATATACATACCCATACACACACGTAATCAGTTTAAAAAAGAAAAAAAAATGAAATTTTGGAGGGTAGAGCTACAAAATAGAATGGATATCAACGGACGATACTGCCTCTTTACAAGAAAGCATCTGCTGTTTAGTTTCTGTTATTAAATGTTGGTTAAAAATACAGGAGTCTCACCAAAAAATGGATGGGTGGGTGAAGTTTAATCAGTATATTTAACAACCCAGCAGCAGAGGGAAAATCATCACTTGTACTATATATAAGGTTAATTCCATCTCCTGTACCTATATTACAGGTTTTAATCCTCCAAATCCTCTTCATTTGCTGACAATACTTATTTTTCCATATAAACCTAACACCTGCTGTACAGTATTGAGGAGATGCCAAAGGCCCAGATTCTCAGAGTATATACTCCACTTGACCTATGATGAAATGACTATGCTAGGTGTCACAGTATTTGGAAAATAGAATAGAATAGAATAGAATAGAATAGAATACTTTATTGGCCAAATGTGATTGGACACACAAGGAATTTGTCTTGGTGTAAATACTCTCAGTACACATAAAAGAAAAGATACATTCGTCAGGAGTCGAGAATCATAAGGTACAATAATTAATGATAGTCATAGGGTACAATAAGCAATCAAATCATACTAGGAAACAGTCAATATAAATCGTAAGGGTACAAGTGACAAATCCTACAATCACATGTGGGAGGGGATGGGTGATAAGGAGTGATGAGAAGATTAACAGTAATAGTAGTGCACACTTTGTAAATAGTTGAACAGTGTTGAGGGAATTATTTGTTTAGCAGAGTGATGGCTTTCGGGGAAAAAAACTGTTCTTGTGTCTAGTTGTTCTGTGTGCAGTGCTCTATAGAGTCGGTTTAAGGGGAAGAGTTGAAACAGTTTATGTCTGGGATGTGAGGGGTCTGTAAATTGTGATATGTGGTCTGAGCTCCAGAATGTTACCTATATTTTCTGCCAGTAGTAGGGATGAGTTACTAATTATTAAGTGAATAGTTACAGATCAACATTACAGCCAAAAGGTGATTAGTGAATCTCTGACTCACTATAAAACCTGCTTGAGACCAACTTAAATGCAATTGCGACCTGAATCTTTGAGCCAAGATCAATTAATGGGCCTGAAAGTGCTACTCATCTGTTTGGGTGCCAAGTTAAGGTTGTGATCTGCCAAAAATATGGCTACTAGCAAAAGTATCTCAAGGCTCAACTACTGTACTGACAGGCATCTTTCCATCCCAGACAAGGTCCTTGGGATATTAGTTTTGATTCAGATTCAGTTTTTGTGTGTGTATCCTTTATTGTGCATTTCAGTTTTATTCTGAAAAATAAATAATTTAAAGAAGTATAGGAGGTTTAAATTATTAACCGCAGAAAATGGTTGGCACTTATAATCATTCTGTGGAATGAAAAAAAAAAAAAAAACCTGAAACCAATTTTAAAACAAATAAATAAAAAGAGAAGGTTAAAAACCTGCAAATCTTCTATTTATCACAGTATCTTTATTTATTGGCCTTACAGAATACAGCAGCTTTTTTATTAGTAGAATATATAAAAGAGTCACATTTTTTTCAAAATATTTAGTGTATTTTTAACTAGTTTATAAAAAATGTACTTATTTATGTTACTTATATGGTGCACTATGTAATTGATTTTCTAATATGCTGATCTAGATCAGTCAAGCTTCCTTTTGTCTCATCTTTTTGAAAACTCTTACTGAAACCCGCCTTTAGTGTTAGATTTTCCTGAAAATGTCTTATAAGGTTAATTAGCATATTATGTTAAAAAATGGTACAGTATAAGATACGGCTTTACCAGTATGTTCTTCCTGTTTCTGAGGTGGCATTTTTTTTTGTTTTTTTAGTATTTAGCTGCTACAAAATTTTGGAGAGATGGAGTTGGAAATATGGCTTTATGAAAAGAAAGATGATATGATATTCTGAATTCTATAATATAGAAAAATTGGTAATAGATCAAGATCTACTTTTAGTTTTTTGTGCTGTGCAAATAACTGGAATTGGGTGGCCAATAAAATTAAATAATTAAGTTGCATGTATAATGGGGATTCTTTCTTTATTGTTGGATTTATATTCCAAATTTTTTCAAAGAAGTTCTCCCTTTCCAAGTATTAAAACTTGGAAATGTGTGAAAAAAAACATTGGGGTTTTACTTGGTTTTTCAATTTCAACAAAAATCTTTAAATTGTTATTTTGTCTATTTATTTGTGTGCTGCCCATCTCTTCTAGACAAGATTTTGTTTATAACAATGAATAGATCAAACTATCTCAGATTAATATTGATAATATCTAGGATTTAAAATCTCAATAACTGTACAGGGAAAGATGGATAGTGTAAGGTGGCACTTCCCCATTCAAGAATGGTGCACAATTTAGGGATCTTCCTGAACTCAGGTCTCTTGCTCAATGAACAGGTGGCAGCTGTGGCCAGGAAGGTATTTTGCACAGCTTCATCTAGTTTATCACTTTTGCTTTTTTCTAGATGTGGGGTGGGGGTGAAATCCTTCAGGCAGTCATGCATTGACCTCCCAGTTTGAGTATAGAAGTGTGTTAATTGGGGCTGCCCCTCAAGATCAACCGGAGGCTTCAAAGTGGTCCAAAATGCAGTAGCAGAAGCCGTATCGGGCATGCCTTACTCTTTGCTCATGTAGCAGTTCAGCTTGCACTGGTGGTCAGAGTGTGATTCAAAGTCCCAATTGTTACTTATGAAGTCCTTCATGGCATTAGGCCTGGTTACTTCAGGGAACACCCCACTCCCATAGGGTCTGCCTACCATGGTTGGCACACAGGTTCCGTCGAGTAAATAATGGCATCATTGGGTCTCTGGGCAGGATTCCTGTTTCGCAGCAGTGATTGACCTCTGGAAGGGGGCTCCCCTGAGATCTGTACAGCCCCCACGCTGTTGGTGTTTCAAATGACGAATTGAGAAATGAATTGGCTGTTCATCGAGGCCTTTGGCAATGGTGAACGAAGCTGCATTTAGACTATGTGTATTGTTTTCCTTTGTTTTCCTTTGGTTTTGTTTCCATCTTTACACCCTTGTTGTACTTCTTGTTATTAATGTTTTGAACTGTTTGTAAACTCTTTATAAACTGCCTAGAACTATTGGAAGGGAGAAGACATACATTAATAATTATTATTAAATGTAAGGCTGGATATTATTTCAAGATTGATATACATGTGTAGAGATGGCTTTAAAAAAAGTTTTTATCCAAAGGGTAATTCCTAGGTTTTCCTTATCCAAATTACAACCTGGCACGTTATGATCAGAAAACTAACTTTCTTTATTTTAAGCTTCATCAATAACCATATGTTTTACCTTCAGTTTCTGATTTGAATTTCAAGTATCAAAAAAGAAAAAAAAATATGAGCCCTCTAATATCATAGGAGGGCATGTCTTTCTCTTTTAGTCAAAATTCTAATGTCATCTTAGTATGAAGGCTTCAGAACTTTTGTTAACTTGGCACCTAAATATATATTTTAACTTTATTTGCATAATAAATTTACATGTTGGAATTGTTCCAGTTGGCAAATGACAACTCAGTCTTCTTTTGGAAGATTTGAAGTTCTACAAAAACACCACTAACATTTTTATTCATAGTGACAGGGAAATAACAAATAATAGAAAGAAGCTGAAAATGCAAGGATGATTTTCTGTGTTTTGCATGGGTTGGCATGACAGTCCTTTTGAGCCAAATGAATGAGCAACAGAAGATCTTAAAGATATTCTTTCCTATGAAATTTCCTAATGGTGGGAGAGCAATCAAACAATGGAATAGCTTGCCTTCAGAAGTTGTGGGTGCTCCATCATTGGAACCTTTCAAAAAGAGACTGGATAACCATTTGTCTAAAATACTATACAGTCTCCTGCTCAACCAGGTATTTGGACTAGAAAACCTTTGAGGTCATGGATGTCCCAAAGGTGCTTTTCCAGGAGGCAATTGGACTTTTTTTGTTTTTTCTTTGAAGATGTTTCATTTCTCATCCAAGAAGCTTCTTCAGCTTTGACAGGATAGTCCTTCCATTCCCCATTATCCTGTCAGAGCTGAAGAAGCTTCTTGGATGAGAAGTGAAATGTCCTCAAAGAAAAAACAAGAAGGTCCAGTTGCCTCTTGGAAACGCACCTTTGGGTCTAAGTTCCCTTCCAACTCTATTATTCTATGATCTATGTTTGTAAGTGGAATGCAAGTCACTCCAGCTTTTAGCTATTATATCTTTCCAAAAGGCAACATCATATCAATACCCTTTCTCTTCTTATGATTTTAATTTGTATAGAAACAAGCATCTTTACCAGCTATTAAATCAAAATGACTATGGTAGTTCTAATGGTGTTACTTTAGAAGCCTAAACAACATGTTTTGGCCATATATAACAATTACTTTTGTAAAGTGAAAATGGATGATATACAGGTAGTCCTTATCCTATGACCACAACTGAGCTCAAAATTTCCATTACTAAGCAAGGCAGTTGTCAAGTGAGTTTGGGTCCATTTTACGACCTTTCTTGCCACAGTTGCTAGGTGAATTTGGTTTCTCCATTGACTTTGCTTGTCAGAAGGTCACAAAAGGTGATCACATGACCCCGAGACACTGCAACTATCATAAATACGAGTCAGTTGTCAAGTGGGTGAATTTTGATCACATGATTATAGGGAAGTTGCTATAGTCGTAAGCGTGAAAAATGGTCCTAAGTCACTTTTTTCAATGCTGTTGTGATTTCAAATGGTCACTAAATGAACAATTGTAAGTTGAAGACTACCTGTACACATTCTGCTACATCATTTTGTTCTCTACCTAGCATTGCTGTAGTCTCACTTTGGCCTTGTTAAGTTTTGCAGGGTTCTTTTTTAAAGAAATTTCGACATAGAGTCTGTACATTTGCCTAAAACTGAGCAATAACCAATGATGCTTGTTTTCATCAGCGGTAAATATTTTGTTGACCAATTGGCCGTTCTGTGTCTCAGATCCCCTTTGCATCTTTCCATCTGTTCAGGAGGCTTAAAATACTCCCCAAAGCAGATTAGATAATGGAAAATAATGGATTCATGAAGGAGGAAAATGAGGGGACCACCCATTGAAAAAACTGATGTCATTTATTATTGCTGTGAATATAGCCCTACAAACACACACACACACACACAGACACACACACACACACACACACACAGATACATAGAGAGAGAGAGAGAGAGAGAGAGTCCCACACAGCTTATGCAAAATGCAGAATATTGTACATTTTCCTTGAGAAAATTCTGGGCAAGCCATGAAAATAATCATTCAGATCAATATTTTCTTAAATGCATGGTTTTAAAATTATGCATGGAACTATGCAAATTAAAATGTATCTTTCTGTGCATTGACTGCTTCCTTTGGAGAAGATTTATGTATAAAAGTATTGTGTGCATTACTCTAATAAAACATTGCCAACCAAACTGTAAATGTTCCTTCCTTCTGCCCTTTATTTATTCCTTTAAATGCACATCATAAGTAGGTACAAGGTAAGAGAATAACACAAAATAATAACACTCTGATTTACTTTTTCTATAGGGAAAAGGGATAGGGAAGGGATAGTAGAACAGGAATGCATCTTTTGTAACCTGCTGTTTTGGATGCAGTGTTCCAAAGAGATGCTAAACTTAAACATAAATTTAGGTATGTAAGAATCCTATGGTCTCCACAAGAAACTTGAGCCATCCGGTCCAATGAGCTAATATATTCAACTGATTACAATTGAGAATGAGCTTGCTGTGCAGTGTGTTTAATTATTTGGAACTGTGTTTTACACTTGTCAGATTTTCCAGATAAAATCATCATAAATCATTAGCATATTTTGATTTTACCCCACCCCTGGCAAGATGAAGACAACTAAATTAATCAAGACTAAAACTATTTCAAGAAAGCATTTTCTTCACTTACCTTACATTTATATAATTTGCAAATAATATTCTGTTGAATTTTATAGAGGCTAATTACATTGGAGAAGCTAGGTACATGAATAAGCAAATCTGCTACCTATAATTTTGATTATTTGCTCATTTATCAGCCTCAGGTTCATTCCATTCTTCTTCTATATCCTTAAACAAATTAAAAAAAAAACACTTTTCATGAACATTTCTCTTAAACTTTGCAGTGTGTGTGGACATTTTCTCAATGTGTGTGTGTCCCTCTCTCTGTGTATGTGCATCTTTCCCAACATATATTTTTTATTATTAGTGCTCTGGGGAAAATGGATTTTACCCATTTTTTTCTAATGTAAACATTTTACTCTTAAAACCTTTTGAGAAAACAACTCTCCCAAAGGCGCTTTAAAAAATGACAACAACTGGACTTGTTTTTCCTTTAAGATGTTTCACTTCTCATTGAAGAAACTTCTTCAATTCTGACTGAATGGTGGAGAATAGAAGGATTTATATTCTTTGCAATCATTGAATTGTTAGCACTCTCTCGCATTTGTTCTATAGGGTCTCGATGAATAACTATTCCAGCATTGTAAAAAATAGGTGCAAACTAATGGGAAATTTTACATTTAAATGCATATAGATATAATTTCTCCCATATTGTTAGCAATGAAAGATACGGTTTATACAATTCAGGGTAATACACACTTAAAGGAATTAAGCTTGTATTGAGATCCCATTTGTGGAAAACAAATTTTGTTGTTCCCCTTTTCTCCAATGAGCTGCTCCGAGCATCCAGCAAGTGGGAGATGCTTAGTCTCTGCTCGGATAGGCTGGGCTTAATTGAATAGGACACTGTTACTCCTCCCTGGCTCCTCCCTAGCATCCCCCAGTTTTAGCTCAGCCTTTGGTGTGATAGGCAGCTTATCCTTGGCCGGAGCAGGAACATTTCAGGTTTGATTAGATAGTCAATATTCTAAATTCTTTGACCATCTTTCTCAATTCCAACAGCAATTTGGTTAAAAAAAAAAAAAAAGGAAGCAGTCAGAACGAAGCAGATCGCTTTGGCGATCGGGCCAATTGCTGCCCACAGCAATCATAATTTGCTTCGTGTTTTCGGTAGCCACGCTTTCCCCAGAGATCGCAGTTTACTTCTCTTTGAATATTTTCTATCTTACCATTGCAATTCAAAATTTGAGCTGCTTTTAAGATTGCGCGCTCATTCAGTTCCTAATTACCTTTCGCCAGTGGCGTTTCCTCCCCTAGGATTTACAGGGGCAGGGGCAGTGGAGCCCACCTGGTCCCCTCTTTATTGTTCAGTCACACAGTATCCATTTTTGGTGCCCTTTTAAACGACTGTGTGACTAAGGTTGTAGCGGTGTTGACGCCAAAACAAAACCCACCGGCCGGCGCCGTTTTAGAGTTGGGCAACGGTCATTTTGGCACAAAATTTACAGGACTTCGCCATTTTATCCATGTTGCATTGTGTGGCCGTATTCCTGAATTTTACTTTTCCTGTGAGAGGCCTTAATTTCTTCAAAGCTTAATGCAGCTTATAAAGGAGAATTAAAATTTGCAGCTCCCTTTACTCCGGTTTCGGGGAGGTATAAGTAAAGATTGTTGGCTGCCCTCACAGTGAACAAACTAACTTCACCATTTTACACACACACACACACACACACACACACACACACACACAC
>NW_020769312.1:27836808-27856178 GCF_900518735.1 Pseudonaja textilis
TTGTACTACTTAGCAGTACCAGGCCAGATCATCCTGATTAGTCAGCTGTTGAAGGTCTGTGGTTGTTGTTTTCTTTCTTTGAAATGACCTGGCATTGAATATTATCAAATTAGACCATTTGTAAATAATATTTTTATTGCAAAAAATAAAATAAAATTCATTAACATAAAATCAGATAATTAAAAAAAAGGGGAGTGAAAGTAGGGTCTCTTGCCCTGTGGTGGTGCAGGACCCTGGATGCACCAACCGTCCATATATAAATATACTCACATATATATTTCAATATATTGTTATTCGTACTCTACTACAGATTAACTTATAATCAGAGTAACTACAGAATTGCAATAGCAAACAGAGGTGGTGCTAAGACATGGGTCCTAGATAAGTCCAAGAAATCTAAGGGTCCTTCGAAGGCCGCAGAGAAAGATGCTACCCGACGCCAGAAGGCATTGGAAAAGCAAATTGAGAAACACTCTAAGGAGGCTGAAAGAACTTCCCAGCCTCCTCCCCCAGTTCCACTATCTCAGACTCAACAGCCACCAGTAGACTTAGATCTGTCCATGCCACCCAGGCTGGCGAGCACCTTACAGGCCTCACCAAGCGTAAATATCCTGAGGCAAGCCCCCAAGGCAACCTTCACTCCAAGAGCGGCTGGCCTATGATTGGAGGAGTTCCTGCCAGATGAGGTACCAGAAACTATGAAGGCATGGATGGAGCTTGCAATCCACAGAGGAATCGCAGCCGGGGTCCAACAATCCTTGATGACCCGAGAGATACCAGTATTGGAATGTGACTTTCAGTCAGTAAGATCTTTATGCAAAACTGACCTACATTATCCTCAAGGGGTTTTTTTCTTTCATTTCACATATGCATCCAGAAGTACAGGAGGAGGGAGAAGGTAAGCCCCAAATGGAACAAGTAGACTCAGTATCAGTTCCAGATAGTGAAGTCCCCTTGGAGGAGGAACCCCTAGAAAGAGGCATGGCCAAGGACCAGGACCTCAAGCCAGACCAACCCACCTTTACGGGGCTATTTCATCCACAGCTTTTCAAATCTCTTCTTTTCAAGGCCAAAACCACAGCTCACCTTAAAAAGTCTCCTTCCGTTCTTCAACCAGTACCTCAGGAAGAATCGGAGGATTTGATTTTCTCACAACCCATTAACAAGGTTGAGGTTGTTCCGGTTCCACAAATGTATTCAGATCTGATCCAGAAACAGTGGACCTCAGCAGCAGTGTATTCAGCCCCTACTAGCTTTATTTAATTTAGCTTCTGGATTTTCCAATTCCTTGAATACCCCTGAAGTAGATGAGCCAGTGGTGGCCTTAGCATCCTCCTCCGCCATTCCCACAGAAGCAGAGGAGGCCCTCAAACTGGAGGAAAAGAAAGCCGAGATAGCACTACGAAAGGTCTCCGATTCTGCTACAACAACCAACATTTCAAATACGTCGCCCTGCCCTTTGGGTTGTCATCAGCCCCTAGGACATTTACAAAGGTTCTGGCAGCTCTGGCCGCACACCTTAGGAGCATTCCAGTTAGGCTCCAGTGCTACCTGGATGACATTTTGATTTTGTCCTCTTCATCCAGGCAGGCAGAATTGGATACCCAAATTACATTGCAAACCCTTCAACAACATGGTTTTCCATTAATTGGGCAAAGAGCCATTTGTTTCTGTTGTAGTTGAGCAATGAGAGGCTAGACCAGGGCTTGGATGCAACAAGACTTTATTGTAGCAATAAAGGACTGAACGTGTTAGCCCTGCCTGGAGCAGGCTCACAGCGATCAGCGGCTGGCCGGACCCTGCAGCTGGCTTTTATAGCCGGCTGTCGAGGGAGGCCAGCCAATGAGGGGCAGCAAATGCCCCCGCAGCATGAACGGACCTGGGTGGGGACTTTGGCAAGTTCCAGGGACATAACACCCCTTCCCCCCAGATGCGAACACGCATAGTCACTTAAATAAGCGGGCGGTCTGTGCTGGCGCCCCGAGCGTCGTAACTCCAGTGAGTTACCAAGTGTCTCAGAGTTCAAGGAACCCGGTGGGGTTGGTGATGGGGTGCAGCCTCGCTCTGAGGGTTGCACCGGCACCGGTGTGGTGCTTCTGGTTGGTGATGTCGTGGCCCCGTCTACTGGTGCTGGTGGCGGACCCATCGGGCAGTCCCGGTCTACTGCCAACTCCCCTGGTCCGGGTGGAGGTGGTGCAGAGGCTCTGGCATGGTCTTTGATGGGAGCTTGGTGTGGCACCTGGGGGTCGACCTGAGCCCACGATCCGACATTGGCGAAGGTACCCTGTCGCTTCCTTAGCTGGTCCAGGTGTCTTCTCCAGATGCGGCCGTCTTCCAGCTGGACTCGGTACGACCGGGGGCCGGTGATGGCTACTATCACTCCTGGAATCCACAGTGGGTCTCCGGCATAGTTCCTCGCAAATACATGTTCCTGCAAGACAAAATCTCTGACCCCCGTCATTGAAGCGAGAGGGGTGTCAGGGCAATAGTGAGGGTGGAGCCTATCCAACACAGTTCTTAGGCGTCTACCCATTAGAAGTTCAGCAGGGGATTTGTTGGTGACCATGCAAGGGGTCGAGTGCTGGCTAAGCAAGAAACGGGAGATTCTGTGATGCCAATCTTCTTTGCTGAATCTGGCTAACGCTTCTTTTGTGGATCTAACGGCTCGCTCCACCAGTCCGTTGCTGGCAGGATGGAAGGGAGCTGTGAAGATATGTCGGATGCCAAGATTTGTGGCAAAACGGCTAAATTCTGTTGAGGCAAACTGGGGGCCGTTATCCGAAACTATGGTATCTGGTAGCCCGTGTGTTACGAATAGGTGAGTTAGAGCCTTGGTAACTGCTAGCGTGGTGGTCGTGGATAGTTGGGCCACATCGATCCATTTTGAGTATGAATCTACGACCACCAAGAAGGTTTTGCCGTGTATAGGACCCGCTAAGTCAATGTGTAGCCTTGACCAAGGCGCGTTGGCGCTCTCCCACTTTGTGGGGGTGGTGACTGGAGGGGATGGTCTGGATTCCTGGCAGGGTTGGCATGAGCTTACCCACTTGACGATGTCGTCGTCCAAGCCAGGCCACCAGACGTAGCTCCGTGCCAACGCCTTCATCCGGACGATGCCCGGGTGGCCCTCGTGTAGTGCCTCTAAGACTGGTGTGCGAAGTGAGGCTGGAATAACAACCCGGGTGCCCCACAACAGGCAGCCCTGTATGCTAGACAGTTCCTGTTGACGGGTCTTAAAAGGTGTGAATTCGGCTGCGAGGTTAGAGCCCGGCCACCCCCTCCTCACCCAGTCCAGTACCTGGGCGATGGTTTTGTCCGTCTTGGATTTGGTGGCGATGTCGAGAGCGGTGACAGGAAGGTCGAGCTCGGTGACATCGAAGATGGCGTGGACCGGGGCCGGGTCTTCTGCTGGAGCTGGCAGGGGGCAGCGGCTGAGGGCGTCTGCGTGACTTAACATTTTTCCTGGGCGGTGGATGAGCTTATACGAATAAGCCGCCAGGAACAAAGTCCACCTCGTCATTCTGGGAGACAACACTTGGGGAGTCTGCTTGTCTCCGGAAAGAAGACCCAGGAGAGGCTTGTGGTCCGTGATTAGCTCAAAGTTGTGGCCAAACAGGAATTCATGAAATTTCTTAACCGCGGCCACTGCGGCTAAAGCCTCCTTGTCGATCTGACTATAGTTACGCTCTGTTGCTGAGAGCGTTCTGGAAAAGAAGGCGATCGGTGCCTCAGAGCCGTTGGGTAGTCTATGGCTTAATACGGCGCCAATCCCAAAAGGGGAAGCATCCGCGGCTAGTACCAGTGGAAGGTGTGGGTCAAATTGAATAAGGACCGCGTCAGATGTGAGCAGTGATTTGACTGCGTGAAAAGCGGTGTCTTCCTTGTGTCCCCAGTGCCAAGGTGCTTTTTTATCTAAGAGCCTGTGTAGAGGCTCTGCTACTGATGCTTTGTGAGGTAGAAATGATGCATAAAAGTTCAATAATCCCAAAAAGGCTTGTAGCTCGGCTTTAGTGGTTGGCGTGGGTGCCTCATGAATTGCCTTGACCTTGGACTCTAGGGGGTGGATGCCTGAGGCGTCAATTCTATAGCCCAGAAAGTCCACCTGTCTAGTGGCAATGGCACATTTTTCCTTTTTTAATTTGAGGCCATGCTGTCTGAACCTGTCCAACACCGCTCCGACTCCCCGGAAGAGCTGGGGTCTGTCCCTGGCCGAGACCAATATGTCATCGAAGTAGGGTACTACGCCAGGGAGGCCCTGTAGTATACGCTCCATGAGGGATTGGAAGATGCCCGGGGCAACACTTACGCCAAACTGGAGACGCTTGCACCGGAAGGCACCCCTGTGGGTCACAATGGTCTGCAGTTCGGCTGTTTGGTTGTCAACAGGGAACTGCTGATACGCTTGTGACATGTCCAATTTGGCAAAAATGTTGCCAGGCTCAAAGGTATGCAATAAATGTTGAATGACCGGGACTGGGTACGCGCTAACTTGTAGAAAGCGGTTGATTGTTGTTTTGTAATCTGAACAAATTCTCAGGCTGCCATCCTTTTTAAGGGGTGTGACAATTGGCGTCTCCCATTTGGCGAAGTCTGTCGGCTCAATGACCCCTTGCTTTAATAATTTATCGAGCTCTGCGTCCAGTTTAGGCCGAATGGCGAATGGGACTCTACGCGGTTTCAGCCGGACTGGAACCGCTTGGGGGTCAACTGCAAACGAGATGGGGGTACCATTATAACACCCTAACTCATTGCTGAATACGTCTGAGTAGTCAGTGAATAAGGAGTCAGTGTCAGAAGCTGAGACAGCATGGACTCCTGTTAACCCTAGGCCGAGGTAGGGGAACCAATCAAGCCCCAGAAGACTGGGGAGGTTGCCGTTAACTACCACTAGAGGCAGGTGGCCTTTAAAAGCTTTAAAATTAACGAGGAACTTGCCTTTGCCGAGCACTGGAATGTCTTTTCCCTGATAATCCCTCAAGGAGATCTGGCACTTCTGGAGCTGGTTTCTGGATAGTCTGGGCTGGATTTTCTTGAGGGTGCTCCAAGAGATGATTGAGAGCGCTGACCCCATGTCAACCTCCATACGACAAGGTTTACCTTCTAATAAAATGGAAAGTGTTATTTTACTAATAGAGTGACAGGTGTGGTTAGCATGGTAGCAAGTGTGACAATTTAGTACTTGCCTTTGAGGCCCAGAATGGGAAAAGGAAGGAACCTTTTGTGCTGAGTTGTGCGCGGCCTGGCAGACTCTAGCGATGTGGCCTTTTTTGTGGCAATGGTTACAGATGGCACCCTTGAATTTGCACGTAGCTCTCGAGTGAGGTCCGCCACAGGATAGGCACAGGATGATGTGTTTGGGTGCGCTGTTGGTTTCTTGCCTGGCTCCTGCCTGTGGTTGTTTGGCATGGGTGAGGCGGTGGATGTCTGTTTGATCGTTAGGGTCGTCTTCGTTGACTACCTCTTCTGAATGAACGGTGGCGCAGCTTTGTTTGGGAACGGGACCTTGAATTTCAGTGGCTGACTGGGTTGCCAGCTCTGCTGCCAAGGCTTCCTCGACGGCCTGGGATAAGTTGAGGTCCTTCTTGGCGAGTAGTCGCCTTTGGAGGTGAAGGTCTTTGACCCCGCAGACGAGCTGGTCGAGGAGCATGTCATCAAGATAGTTCCCGAACCCGCAGTGGAGGGCTGCAGTCCTCAAGGCGGCCATATATTGGTTGACGGTTTCTTTTTCCGCTTGCTTCCTCATCCGGAAGGTGAAACGCCTCGCGATTTGTGATGGTCTGGGGGAGTAATGATTGGTGAGAATCTCTAGCAATTCTGCCCAGGGAACATTCTTTAACTCACGTGGAGCGACGAGTGCTGTGGCTGTATCAAAAACGATGGCTCCGCAATAACTGAGGAAGAATGACCTTTTTCTGTGCTCCCCAGCATCAGCCAGACCGATAGCGTCGATGTAGTGGTTAAAACGATTCTTGTATGACTCCCATTTTTCTTCTTCCGGCTTGAACAGTGGGAAGGCTGGGTTGGAGTTCATGATGAGGACTCCTTCACGTTATGCTGTTGAGAAATCTCTCTGGGACAACAAAATGGCACTTGTGCTCTTGTCAGGCTAGTGACTACAGCTCTGGAGAGGCTCCACAGAACCTCTCTGCTCTCTCTCTGGGCTACAATTGTGGCTAAGCTGCAACGGCTGTTGGCAGCGTTTTGAATTTCGCGCTCCTGGAGAGCGTAGGCGGTGATGGCTTACCGCCTCTGATAGCGCTTTGAATTTCGCGCCTGCGTAAGTGTCAGTGACTCGGAATAGCAGCACCGCGCTGTATTCCGGCTAGAAATCCAAACGACAGCCGTTTGAATTTCGCGCTCTTTTGTATTGAGCGGCTGCGGCTCGCAGCGCTTCACTTTCCCCTGTAGCTTGCTAACAAGCGGCTACAGATGCTTATTACTTTCGCTCTTGCTGACCGAGCTCTCCGGCGGCGCAGCTGCGGCTCAGCGGTTTTAGTGATTTCAGCTGTTGCGAATTGCCTCTGGTAGCCATCCCACCCTCGTCGCCAGTGTTGTAGTTGAGCAATGAGAGGCTAGACCAGGGCTTGGATGCAACAAGACTTTATTGTAGCAATAAAGGACTGAACGTGTTAGCCCTGCCTGGAGCAGGCTCACAGCGATCAGCGGCTGGCCGGACCCTGCAGCTGGCTTTTATAGCCGGCTGTCGAGGGAGGCCAGCCAATGAGGGGCAGCAAACGCCCCCGCAGCATGAACAGACCTGGGTGGGGACTTTGGCAAGTTCCAGGGACATAACAGTTTCCCTCAACCCATTTATCTCATCTGGGCTCGATAATAGACACAGTAGAAGAAAGAGTGTTTCTATCCCCTGAGAGACAGGAGAGCATAAAAACCTTAGCTCAGTCTATCAGAACCCTCAAACAGGTTTCTGTAGCCAATTTGTCTAAACTACTGGGAAAAATGATCTCCTGTATTTCTATTGTTGCTTGGGCTTGATTCCACACTAGATCACCCCAATGGTATCTGCTTCTGTTCCAAAAATTGGGATTAAGCAATTCCAGGACCAGAGTGTTAGTTCCTACAATAGTCCAGCTATCTCTACACTGGTGGACGGCTCCAGGCATCAACAAGGGTTGCCCGCTGAAAGAGCCCCAAAGACTCACCATAACAATGGATGCCAGCCTGTTCGGATGGGGAGTTCATTTCCAGTCCCCCTTGGCTCATGGGCGTTAATCAACTGCAGAGCAATCGAACAGTATAAATTGGTTGGAGCTCAGGGCAGTCCACTTGGCCCTTCGCAGTTTCCTCCCACATATTCAAAGGAGACACATATTAATACTGACAGACAACGTCACAACAAAAGCACATATCAACAGACAAGGGGGGACCCACTCAAAACATCTGATGTGGGAAGCAGAGAGACTGTGCCTTTGGGCAGAAAGGAACTTAGCCTTTATCAGAGCGAAGCATATTTCCGGCCTGACAAACACACAGGCAGACTTGCTAAGCAGGGCCATGATCGACCAATCAGAGTGGCGTCTGCATCTGGACCTGTTTCAGGAGGTAGTCCAGAGATTTGGTCTGCCAGTTATAGATCTGTTCACTTCTCCCCTGAACTTGCAGCTCCTGAGATTTTTTTCAAGATACCCCTCCCAGGGGGTGAAAAACATCAATGCCCTCCGGGGCCGGTGGCCCTGGGTTCTCCTATATGCCTTCCTCCCTCTCCCATTGATACCCAAAGTGGTACAAAAACTACTGGACGAGAAAGCGGACCTGATCTTGTGGCACTCTACTGGCCCAGAAGGCCGTGGTTTGCGGATCTCAGGGGCCTGCCACAGAAGAACCATGGAAAATTCCACCGCACAAAATTCAGCTCACTCAAGGACCAAGCCAGCACCCGGACCCTCAATGGCTCCACCTAGCCGTTTGAAGGTTGAGCAGCGATATCTAAGAAAGGAGAGTTTTTCGGCCAGGGTGATTAATACCATTCAAGTGGCTGGGTGCCCTTCTACGCCCTTTATTTCAATTTTCCACATTTAAAAAAAAACATTTTTTTAGTGAACAGCATGATTCCAGGTTTTCACATTTCCATACAAACATAATTACATACTCGTCTTTCATTTTTAATTTCATATCTTACCATTACTTTACATATTTTCTATTATTTTTCTCAAATACTTTCCTCCGTCTTATTCTATAAATTTTCCAATACATGCCTTAACCTATTTCCTTAAACTTTAAATAACTCTTATCTTCATATTCATTGTACTTTTATACTTTTATCTGTCAGGTTTGCAATTTCTTCGCATATTCTTATTTCATCATTTCACAAATTCTATTTCAATTCAAACATTAAAAAAAAAAAAAGTTTCCCCCACAATTGCTAATTTGAGTGTGCCACCCCTATAGCTTATGTCATTTAATTAACTCCCCTTTTAATCCCAATAATAATTTAACTTTAAATTATCACCTAAATAATTAATAATAATAATCTCCTAGCAACTACCTTTTAGGTCAGATTCCGCATGGTGCTTTCTCTTTCAATTACATAAAATGTTTATAATTTTAAAAAGAAAAAAAATAATCTATTCAATTCATCATAAAAAACTGATATTAATCTCATTACAAACAATCCTCGGAATTCATTTCAACTATATTCTATAAATTTCTTCAATATAGTTCATAAACTTGTCATAGGTTCCTTTTTTTCCCCATTTATTTCATTTATCTCTGTTTATAATTTAACAAAAAGTGAACATTCCAATAATAAAAAAGAATATGAGTTCCAATCTTTCATTTTAATAATCTATATTTCCCTTTTTCTAAATAGTTTATTATTTCTAATACATTTATACTTCACCTCATCACCTTGCAGAATCCCCCTTCTTAATTTTCTATGTTGCAAAACATTGTGATCCATATCTGTGTCATGAGTGCACCAATAGGTCTTACTTACATAAGTCATGATATTTGTCTCTGAATATTTTGACCACCTCCCCCCAAAATATCTTAAATACAAATTAAATTGTATAGTTTAACATATCCTCTCTTAATATACATTCAAATATTTATTAAAATTTTAATTTTGAAAGTCTTCTTTAAAAAATGTTGCATTAGTACAAAATTAAATAGAATAGATTGGGGTGGGAGGGTAATGTGACTGACCAGAAGAGGATTCAGTCATCTAGGTTGTTTGCTTCTAGCATCTAATGAGATAAACTGATTGATTCTAATTAAGTAAAGGGAGATCAAAGCTAAAATTTGCAAAAAAAGGTAAAAGAAATACAGATCTAGCATCCACTCTAGTAGAATGGAGTAACTTTTGGTCAGTTACTTTGAATCAGGGTACTTGTCAGGGTAACTCCTGAAAATAAAACAGGATGTAATTGCAATAGCAAAAAAAGAAACTTCCAAAAGCACATTCATATGATCTATACAATGTAAAACTGAATTATTGGCAAACATACTTATATATTCATATACGTACAGGTAGTCCTTGACTTACAAATGTAATGGAGCCTGCCAATTACTTTCATAACTTTCATAACCTGAGGATTCATTGGAGTGAATCATGTAAAGCTCCTTGCTTTCATCTACACATTTGCTAATCGAATGTGCGGGTTGTTAAATGCACATGAGGTATCTCAGAGTGGGAAAAGTCATGGTGCAGGGACAAGACCACTGTGTCCAGCCACTAAAGGCCTCCCCACACCCACTGAGAGATCCCATACTCTTCTCTCCACCGCTTGGGGTCCCAAGCTGCTTGAGCATTTCCTCCACACCTAGTCACCAACAGCTAACTTACTTTTGGCACCATGTTTGAGAACTCCACGCTCCCCATTCTCACCTCCTGTGCGGCCTTGTGTTCAGCCAGTTGGAGAAGCGCTGGGCTGGCCTCTCCCCTTCTCTGCTGAGCCCCAGCCTTTCTCACAAGCAGGTGTGGCCTTGCCCCATTGCTTGCTGGAATGCCAAACCCACATGGATTTCACAAATTGCACGGGCGCGGAGCTGGAGAGCTTGGCCTGCTGCCACTCTCGCTTCCCTCACTTGCCAAAAGCACTTGTTAAAAATGGCAAAAGGGGGTTTCCAAACATACCTTCTTTCCAGCTCCATCACATTTCTCCCAAGAAGCTCAAGATGTTCTTCTTTCACTGGAGAAATGGGAAAGCAGGGTTTCAAATGGAAGAAACGAGCAGGGAAACAGCCTTTCCAACTTAGTGAGATCTTACTTTTTTCTCACGAGAAATTGGAAGGTCTGATTTTACTTTTTGTTTTAGCCCCACGAACTATTTTGGTTTCCCTGCACGGTCGCTAAATGAACTGTTGTCACCTTAAGTATTGCCTGTATATATGGATTTGAAATTTGAAAACCCTGTTTCTTTTTAAAGGAAGCAAAAGTTACCTCTGAAGTGAACAGTAGTTTGGCTGGTATCTTTAAACATAGAAGCAAATAGCTGAAATACACAAGGAGCTATTAAGAACAGCTACTAAATCAACTTGTCAACATCAAGAATAATTGAAGGCTTTTTCCTCCCAAAATGGGTGAAAGTTAACACATTTTTGAGCGGTGAAATTATTAAAAATTGATTTGTAATTACAGAATTTCTAAAGAATGTGCAGTGATGAATTGCCTCCTAGGCATCGGGGTTTCCAATTTTCTTCCCTATTAAATATCGTTTGTTCTCCTAACTCCTTGTTCTCCTAACTGCCGTGGACTAAGTATAGCATAAAAATCTTGCTAGATTTTTTGATGGCTGAGGGAGAAGGCAAATTTTTATCTTGTGTAAAAGAAATCATTTAGTGAAAGTTGAATAGTGACAAAATCCATTTTTAGTTCCCAGCCTTGGAAGGAAGTACAAAGAATGAATTCTTATAGCTCCATTATAAAACATTATTTCAATTATGCTGAAATGTTTCCATTATATGTTTATGTTTCCATTATAAAACATTATTTCAACCAATTGTTGACATAGAAATGCCTTAACATTTCTTTTTATAAAAATCTTTAAGTCGCAACACAGAATTGGGAATTACTTTTTCTGATGTGCGATCTATTACATTTTAAGTGTTGAAAGTCACAGACAGCACTTACTCCTAATTTTTTCTTATTATTTTGTAAATATACAACATTTACATGTTACATCCTTGCTGAGTTGTTCCTGATTATCTGAAAGAAATATTGTGCTATGGGGTTTTTCTATTCCTTTATTGGTGGTGGCACAGTGATTAGAATGCAATATTGCAGACTAAATCTGCTCACATTGCCAGGAGTACGATTCCTTTAATTCTGACTGGCTTAAGGTTGACTCAGCCTTCCACCCTTCCCACATCTGTAAAATGAGGCTCCAGATTGTTGGGGATGCTGACTCTGTAAACCACTCAAAGAGTGCTATAAAGCACTGTGAAGGGGCATATAAGTCTAAGTGTTATTGTATTGCCAAAACTCCTGCAAAACCTAGAAAGTATCTTCCTTAGATCTTTGACAATTTTCCCCAATCTGGATTATAGTTCCCAGAATTCTTACTCAGGGTACTGTTTAAGATCAACAGGTTGAGAAATACTTACTTAGGGACTGTAAGAAAGTCCATCAATTTGGCACCAGGGAACAGGTGTCCACAGACAGCCAAGAAAATAGGAAAATGATGTCTTGTGACATGCAGTGCAGACCTCCCTGCCCTAATCTATTATATTTATAAATCATGCATTCTCATTTTGTCCTTTTTCTTTATTTTATTATTCCATTATTTTATTCTGCCCTACTTATACTATTTTCATTTCTTACTTTTTATTGTTGTCAGCTGCCTAGAGTAGCCCAGTGGTGAGATGGGTTGCAAATAAATTAGACAGACAGACAGACAAATAAAATACAGTGAGCTGCTTTGGATGGCTTACAGCATAATAAAAATAGTTAAGTATAACATTAAAATTAAGAATTAACTAAGAAGGGTGGGGGAATATACACTGGGGTGGAGGTTGGATCTTCTATTTGATTCAGGAACCCCTCCCAAAATTGCAGCCTTCATTGGAGCCCCAGGTTAACCAGCAAATTAGGTTTTAAGGCCCTTTCTGAAGGCTAAGACAAGGATCTTCTCCTGAATCCCGTCAGCAAGACTTCCCTGACCGATAGGGCCCTCAGCATAACTCTTTTGCTCATGCAAGTGGGGTGGGCCAATCCCACTGAGGTGAGATGGTTCCTCAGGAATAGTCTTCCTGTTGTCTGATGCAAGGATGTGAGTAACAAATTTAGCATCATGATGTCATGACTATTTTGTCACTTGCTCCACACAGATGTTTATGTATGGAAACTGTAGCGCAACTTGAGCTGGGCTTCAAAAATCCAGACAACGAATAGATAGTACTTTTGCTCTAAAATTCTGATAGTCCAAGAAAGGAAAATAGAGAAGATGTAAGCTAAACTTGATAGGAAAGTATGATAGCTTCTGTAAAATTATCCAGTCCAAACTGAAGCAAGCTATTACTTGTGTACATTGCCCTATACCTTTTGAGCATTAAGGGCTTACAAGGCTCATACACCCAGCATCCGCACCCTGGCTCTGAAAAAGCCCATTTGCATTTTTAAGAAAACATATCCTCACAGTGTAGCTTCTATCCTGTTGCCAACCACTATTGAGGCAGCAAGAAGCCTGATTAAAGGGATGAAAAAAAATCAAGGAAACAGTCGGTCCACTAAAGAGAGAAGATGGCAAGGAAGTAACTGGCAACAGAGAGAACGCAGAACTGCTGAACTCATTCTTTGCCTCTGTCTTCACACAAAAAGAAACTATAGCTCAACCCACCAAAAACATAACTGTAAAAGACAGACCAGAAATAAAAGTTAAAATAAGCAAAAAAAAAAGTAAGAGAACACCTGTCTGATCTTGATGAAAACAAACCCCCGGGGCCTGATGGATTACATCCCAGAGTTTTAAAGGAGCTACCAGAGGTCATATCAGAACCACTGCACCATATCTTTCAAAAATCCTGGAGCACTTTTCCAGAGGACTGGAAAAGAGCTGATGTGGTTCCTATCTTCAAAAAGGGAAAAAAACCAGACCCAGGAAACTATAGACCAATCAGCCTAATATCAATACCTGGGAAGATACTGGAAAAAATAATAAAAAAAAACCCGAATCTGCCAACATCTAGAAACAAGTAAAGTAATAACTAGCAGTAAGCACAGGTTTGTTAAAAACAGATCATGCCAAATCAATCTTATTTCATTCTTCAACTCAGTGACTAAATTAGTAGACCAGCAAAATACTGTGGACATAATATATTTAGATTTCAGCAAGCCATTCGACAAAGTAGACCACAACCTACTTCTTGGTAAGCTAGAAAAAACTGGAATAGATAGCACCACCACTAGATGGATTCGCAACTGGCTGGCAAACCGTACTCAACAAGTAGTCCTTAATGGGTCTAAGTCTGCATGGAGGGAAGTAAGCAGTGAGGTGCCACAAGGTTCCATCTTAGGCCCAGTACTCTTCAATATTTTCATTAATGACTTAGATGAGGGAATAGAAGGGGAACTTTCCAAATTTGCAGATGATACTAAGCTGGCAGGAATAGCTAACACCCAAGAAAATAGGCTCAAGATCCAGATGGATCTTGACAGAGTAGAACACTGGGCCATATCTAATAAAATGAAATTCAATGTAGAGAAAAGTAAAGTCCTACACTTAGGCAAGAAAAACCAAAAGTACACAAATAGACTGGGTGAAACCAGGCTCAATAGCAGTAACTGTGAGAGGGATCTTGGAGTCTTAGTGGACAACCAGCTAAATATGAGCCAGCAGTGTGCAGCAGCCGCCAAAAAAGCTAATGCAATCCTAAATTGTATTAACAGAGGGATACAGTCAAGATCAAGGGAAATACTAATACCACTCTATAAAGCCTTAGTAAAACCACACCTAGAGTACTGCATCCAGTTTTATTCACCACATTATAAAAAAGATGTTAAGGCTCTAGAAATAGTACAGAGAAGAGCAACCAGGATGTTTAGGGGACTGGAGGCTAAAACATACAACGAACGTTTGCAGGAACTGGGCTTGGCTAGTTTAGTAAAGAGAAGGACCAGGCGAGACATGATAACGGTCTTCCAATATTTGAGGGGCTGCCACAGGGAGGAAGGGGTCAAGCTATTTTCTAAAGCTACTGTAGGCCAGACAAGGAATAATGGATGGAACCTGAACAAGGGAAGATTTAACCTGGAAACAAGGAGAAACTTTCTGACAGTGAGAACCATCAACCAATGGAACAGCTTGCCCTCGGAAGTTATCACCATCAGTTGAGACTTTCAAGAAGAGATTGGGCTGCCATTTGTCAGAAATGGTGTAGGGTCTCCCATTTGGGCAGGGGTTTGGACTAGATGACCTATAACTTTGATTATCTGTATCTGTATCTGGATGGTGTTAAAAAATGTACTTTCTGTGAGAAAAGGGAACAAGCTTTGACGGAAATTGGGGGCTTGCCTCAATTAGCCCACCGCAGAATCAAACCTCCTATCCTGTAAGAAGTTGTATGCCTCTCTGACCATTTCTGTTTTGGCTGTCAGAACACCTGGTAACAAGAATTTTTGTTGTTGTTGTTGTTGTGAGGGAGGTAAGAGACAGGGGCTCAAATTCCATGAGATCAATATTTCCATTGTAAGTTCCTGCTAGGTAAGATTTCTCACCTTCGATTTAGTCATATTCCTTTCTTCCCAAAGTTGATCCACTCTCACCCTCTGAAGCAGCCAGTGTGAAACATAGAAATGAGGGTTTATCTGAGCTGATTTACAAGGTTTCTTCTAGCTGAATGGTGAACTAGATTGTCTATAAATGATAGTTGAGGTTTTAGGATGAGAAATTCCTGCTTAATTTACCTTAACCAGCCAAAGTGCAGTTTAACCATCTTTCTTTCGGTTAAACAAAATGTATAATGGTTCAGTCTGATGTCTTCTGAAAATGGATATATGAAAACAGTGGCAGAACCTCCACTTCTAACACTAGGCCAATTTCAGTCTACACTCACAGAATGAGTATAAGTTTTGTCTTTGTTGGCCGATCTTATGTCTTCACCATTTTGTTAGTAAATTGTGTTTAGAATTCCAAAATTCTTACCAATTATTGTACACGCATCAGTCTATTAAGCTTCAATTTGTGCCTTCAGAACTATAAAAGGAAAGAAAAAAGAACCCAAACAGCTACACAAGTAGAACAAGAAAAATCTCAAAAGCAGGAAGTGTCTGTGGTTTTTTTTTCTCAGTATGGATAGTTGGATAGTTCCTTTATCAAAGTACATTTGGTCTGCTTTTTACATTATAGATTTCTTGAAGTAGGAATTACTCAAAATGTGTTGGAGAATACACAGCCATATCCAATAAACCTGTTTCTGAGTTTGTTAGGTTTAACTGAAAGGATAAAATGGATATGAACAGGAAAGTCTATTCATTGAGCATGTTAATATATTAAACTCCTCCAGGTGCTTAATGATAATACATGTGCTGTCTCACCCTCTTCCCACACAATTCCTTAATCATATTTACCAACTCAGCTCTCATTAAAACAGTCATATGAAGCCATAGATTCTTCATATTTCTATTTGATATAATTCAAAATGCAACACCATGGTTAGTTAACTGTTACTCTATGCTTAACTACAAAGAAGCCACTAAACTGGCAAAGGAGCCGAAAGGAACAAAGTTAAGAGATAGAGTGTATATTTATAGTAATTACTGTGGATGGCTTAACATGGAAATGTAACCAATAACATGGCAAACATCTCTGAGTTCCAGAGGCTTCCAAAATTATTAAGTAATCTCTAATGCAATGTTATGACTAGGAAAGTGACATCCAAATTTATAACAGTGTCCTTTTACTCTAAGAATAAGCATGGCAGCATATTGGTGCATATGATTAATTACTTCTTCCTGACATGGAACATAAATCACTAAGAAAGCCAATTAGGAAGAAGATAGTACAAACTGAAAATACTCCTCTATGCTAAGAGTAATGTTAATAACAGGAGACAGATTTTGATGAAAAAAAAACTATTAAAGCAATGGGATCAAAGTTATAGAAAAGAAAAAGAAAAATAGAAATTATAGTCCATACATTGCAACAGAATAAATTTTACAAATTTTAAACAAAATTTTATTTTTTTTATAAATTTTACAGGCCACCTCAGCCTCCAGGAAGTAACAAATTCACATATAACAATAATCATTAAAAAAAAAATAGAACCATTCCAGCACCAATGATTTTGGACAATCGCATTCCAATGACCTTTGAAAACAAGCCATGAGAGTACAAGCTACTTTTGCTTCATAGAAAAAAAAAACTTTTCAGCTGGGGTTCCTCATAAAGGCTTCCATTTGCATGGAAATTTCCAGGTGATTTTCAAAGATATCCTTCTGCATAGAACAAACTGCCATGACATGACAAGGGCACAAATGTTCATCTCAGGCTTTGAAATTAAAACAGGTGTACTAGGACAGAGGTGGACAAAAGTCTTCTCCAGAAAGCTAGGACTTTTTATATTGTGTCCAAATGGAGGATAATTAAACCCTGTTCATTTGAACCTAACGTCAGAAATCTAGACTGATTTGTTTGATGATCCATTTGTTTGTTTCCTTGGCTGTCCATAGTATTCTCAGGAATCTTATCCAACACCAAAGTAGCTGTACTGTACAGATGTCTAGTATACTCCTTCCATTTTTGCTTAATGTGCTTTAAATGGGTAACTATATGTCCATTAGTGTTGGTTAGCATACCAGTTTGAGGTTGAACCTCCTTCTGAGTTAAGAAATGTTTCGAAAGGCTTCCATTGTTTTTCCCTGTTTCCATGCTCAATGTTTTTGCAGGTTGTCCTCTGCTTACTATTATGAAACTAGGAATGCCATTGCTAAGCAATGCAGTCATAAAACGCAAAGGTCATATGATTACATTACTTAGCAATAAGAATCCTGGCAGGCCCTGTTGCCATCATAACCTCAAATGAGCAGAGCTCATTAGGTGGAAAATCGTGAGATTCCTAGCTAAGGAGTGCAGGGATACTGGTGGTGGGGGGGTTGTAGTGGGAGGCCCAGCACAGGATTGGTTGTGTGAAGGGAGGCCAAGGAAAGGAGGGTGCAGCTCAGTGTGAGTGAATGGGAGCTGGAGGAAGCAGAGTACTGCACTAGGGAAGTGCAGGGAGGATAGGGTGTGGATTGACCAGAATGATTTCCAACCTTCCTTGGAGACTTCTTCATTGACTTTGCTAGTGGGAAGCCAACAGAGCAGGTTGCATGTGACCACAGAGTGTTCCAACTATCATAAGTGCAAGCTGGTTACCAAGAAGTTCTTGGTGGCATTCAAATGTTTTTACTACCGGTTCTGTGGGCATTGCTTGGTGGGTGTGGCAGGGGAAAGATACTGTAAAATCTCCAGTCAGAGGTGGTATTTGCCAGTTCTCCAAACTACTCAAAATTTCCGCTACCGGTTCTCCAGAACTGGTTAGAACCTGCTGAATATCACCTCTGCAGAACTGAAATCACAATCAAGTGACAAATGGGGATGGTGTGATGGCTTCGAGAACTGGTTCAAAAGTACCACTTGTTTAGTGCTATTGCAACTTAGTACTGTTTCTGAACAAGTGGTCAGTTAGTTAACAAGACCTACCTGTACAGGTGCTGTCTAAAACTTTTTAAAGTTCCTTTCTGAAATTTTTGCCTTTTGTAGCACTGATTTCTCTTCACTTCTTAGCAATTTCTACTTTCTTTTCTTTTCTTTCTTCAATTTTGGAAGCTTCTTTTTACATTCATTCTTAACAATTACTTTAAGTTTATTCCACAGCATTATAAGTGGGTTTATCTGTTCATCATGTCAGATAATAATGACATACTATTATAATGGACAAATGATTAAATATGAAAGCTTGTTTTATTTCAAACCATTATGCTGCTGTTCCACTAAAAGGTATTTTAGTTAGGAAATTAGTTAATTCTGGTGACATGCTGCAAAAGAAATAGACAAATCTTCAAATAAGAGGTTTACAACTTAAAATTGCTGTAGAAATCTCATACTGTATGGGGATGAAACATATAGCATGACATAGAAATCTGTTCATGAATGTTTGCTCATTTAAATTTAGGACCAGTTTATATTCCTATGCAGGCTCTCAGAAGTATCAGTTTGTGTTTTAGATGAGATCTTGCAAAATCATTATCTTAAGAATTGTTCCTTGATTTATCCAATCCCAGATAACCAGAGGGAGTATTCAACCGGTTCTCACTGGTTCAGGAGAACCGGTAGTGGTAATTAGGCGTGGATCGCCAAACCAGTAGTAAGGGGCTGGCCATGCCCCTGAACTGGTTCCCTGGTTGCCAGTTGCTCAGTTGCCCCACCCATCTGATGCTCACTTGCCCACCTGTCACTTGCCCTGCATAGTCACCCCTCCCTTCCTATGTACCATGCTGGGCCCTTGTAGCTTGCCTAACCTGACTTCCCCACGTGGTGCCTGCACCCCAACTGAGCAGCCCTCATCTGCCTGCTCACAGGTCAGCCTACAAGTCGCGTTAGGCCCTCACCCACTGCCCAGGGCCTTTCTGGGCCTCCCCCCACCTCCCAGGTCCTTTCTGGGCCTCTGCCCCACCACCCAGGACCTTTCCAGGTGAGAGGAGGCCAAGGTGGGGTGGCATTTTTGGACCATTCCAGAGGGTGGGTGGGGGGACAGCAGCGGCTGCAGTGCGGCTATGAGAAGCAGCACCAAGAGTTCCTAGCCTCCATTTCGGGGAACTTCCGCTGTCCCTCTCAGCCCCAGTAGAGCAGAGAAAGCGAACAGAAAGCTGTACACTTTCTCCCTCCCTTTTGGGGTGCCTCCACCACACCAATCAGCCCCAGCAGAGTAGAGAAAGTGAACGGAAAGCCATTCACTTTCTCCCTCCCTTTTGGGGCACCTCCTCCACCGTCTCAGCCCCAGCAGAGCAGAGAAAGCGAACAGAAAGCTGAATGCTTTCTCTGCTGTGCTGGGGCTGAGAGGGGCAGCTGAGGTGCCCCAAAAGGGAGGCCGGGAACTCCCGTGGTTGCTTCCCATAGCTGCACTGCTGCTGCTGCTGTCCCCCCCCCCCCGTTATGCCCTGAAAGGGAGACCAGGAACTCCTGGGGCTTCCCATCGCCGTGCCACCCCCGCTGCTGCCCATGTGCTTCGAAAGGGGGGGCAGATGGATGTTCTGGAGCTGCTGCTTTCTTCATTGTCCCGCTGCTCACTGCTCTGGAGTTCTCCCAATAAGTTCTTCCCAGAAAAGGTGTGTGTGTGTATGTGTGTGTGAGATAGAGACAAGGAAGGGAGGAAGGGCAAGAAGGAAAGAGCAAGAAAGAAAGAGGAAGGTACAGAAAGAAATATAGAGGAAAAAA
>NW_020769312.1:27873463-27893093 GCF_900518735.1 Pseudonaja textilis
TAGAATAGAATAGAATAGAATAGAATAGAATAGAATAGAATAGAATAGAATAGAATAGTTTATTGGCCAAGTGTGATTGGACACACAAGGGATTTGTCTTGGTGTAAATACTCTCAGTATACATAAAGAAAAGATACATTCATTAAGAGTCAAGAATCATTATGTACAAAACTTAATGATAGTCATAGGGTACAATCAACAATAAAATCATACTAGGAAACAGTCAATATAAATCGTAAGGATACAAGCGACAAAGTTACAGTCCTACAGTCACAAGTGGGAGGGGATGGGTGATAAGGAGTGATGAGAAGATTAACAGTAATAGTAGTGCACACTTTGTAAATAGTTGAACAGGGTTGAGGGAATTATTTGTTCAGCAGAGTGATGGCTTTTGGGAAAAAACTGTTTTTGTGTCTAGTTGTTCTGGTTTGCAGTGTTCTTTAGCGTCATTTTGAGGGAAGGAGTTGAAACAGTTTATGTCCGGGATGTGAGGGCTCTGTAAATATTTTCACAGCCCTCTTTTTGTCTTGTGCATTATACAGGTCCTCGATTGAAGGCAGGTGGGTAGTAATTGTTTTTTTCTGCAGTCCTAATTATCCTCTGAAGTCTGTGTCTGTCCTGTTGGGTTGCAGAACCAAACCAGGCAGTTATAGAGGTGCAGATGACAGACTGAATAATTCCTCTGTAGAACTGGATCAGCAGCTTCTTGGCCAGTTTGAGCTTTCTGAGTTGGCGCAGAAAGAAAATTCTTTGTTGTGCTTTTTTGATGACGTTTTTGAAGTTAGGTGTCCATTTTAGGTCATGTGATATAGTAGAACCTAGAAATTTGAAGGTCTCTACTGTTGATACTGTATTGTCTAGTATTGTAAGAGGTGGTAGTATGGGAAGATTTCTTCTAAAGTCTACCACCATTTCTACAGTTTGTTCTGGTTACATCACGAGGCAAGTTGTATAACCTTCTGTCTGTATGCAGATTCATCAGTGTCTCGAATGAGACCAATCATTGTTGTGTCATCAGCAAACTTCAGTATTTTAACAGATGGATCATTTGAGATGCAGTCATTGGTATATAGGGAGAAGAGAAGTGGAGATAGCACAGAGCCGTGGGGGGTTCTCGCCCAGTAAGGTCTAGTAACATGGACCGTTCATATGTCCCTGCAATCAGAGATTGCAGAGACTTACATGCTCCTATCCTCTTTAATAGTGTCCTCCACATTTAAGTGCTATTGTACTTTATGATCTTCAAAACATCTGTGAAGACTTGGCTTTTTCACCAAGCCTTGAGGAAAAGGCTGCTTTGGTTATCACTCTGGATAAGTAGTCATTTTAAATTGTCAAAATCATTCCGTGTACTGCAACTTAATAATATATGGTCTTGGTTTTAAGATTTGATTATTTTAAGGCAAATTTCAGATTTGAGGAGTTGTACATCACTTGATTGATTGGAGAAGGCCTGCCATTTTTTTAAAAAAATGTAATAAATAAAGATTTGAGCTGGTGAGATGTGATCCTGTTATTTGGCTTCGCGTTCGTGGTCGTGCCACATCTTCATGGTGGGCATCTGTTCGCTTCATGTATGGATCGGAGGGGTTTGAAGCGGGTAGTGATGCAGCTGCAGTACAGCTTCTGGTCTGTGGTCGTGTCTCATCTTCTGTGTGGGTGTGACCGCAGCTGCATCACTACCCGCTTCAAACCTCTCCGACCCATACATGAAGCGAACGGACGCCCACCATGAAGATGTGGCATGACCACAAACATGAAGCCAAACAACAGGATCACAGCTCACCAGCTCAAATCCCCCAGCAACTAAGACTAACCTGAGCACAACCAAGCCCCCACCTGAACAGAACACACCCCCAGCCAATCAGAACACAGCCAAACCCCCAACCAATGAGAACATACCCCCACCCAATCAGAACACAACCAAGCCCCCACCCAATCAAGTCACACCCCCACTAGCAGCTAAAAGGAAGAAGCAGCTGCAAGCTCACATTACTCCGAGAAGCACAAAGCCAAAGGCACAAGCCTGAAGATGATGAATGAGACTTCATCAAAACGTCGCCTAGATACTTCCAATTTTATGCGGGAGAAAACCCGAATAACCAAAGATCCACATACAAATACCCGTGAAAACCTCAGAAAACAAATATATATACATATATACATACATACATACATACATACATACATACATACAGGTACTTACATGTACGGTATTCAGCTTTGTTCGGGTATTTTCCCATGTCATTATAGTTGTGCTTTTAAAGTTGTAGCAACGTTGTACCAATACAGAAGCCTGATGATGGCAGATGAGATTCTGCCAAAATGTTGCTACAACTTTAAAAGCACAACTATAATGACGTGGGAAAATACCCGAACAAAGCTGAATACTGTATATGTATAGGTATATGTATATGTATCTCCCTCAGAGAGGGGGACATTTTATTTTATATTTTATTTTTATTTTTTTTAGTTTAGTTTAGTTTATTATTTTATTTTCCAATGTGGAAGCCAATAACAAAATATTCACCATATTCACCATTAGCAATACTAATGATCCCATCAAGGCAAATGGTTTTTTTCCTGTAACATTTATTTATTTATTTATTTATTTATTTATTTATTTATTTATAACTTGCCACTACTATGTAATCTCTCTTGGCTGCTTCCAAGGTTTACACTATAATAACAATTTAAACATTCACTGTAAAACACTAACATAAGTGGCAAGGGGAAAAATGCAATAAGGGGCCTTTGATGTTTAGAATTTACATTTTAAAACTTTGTTCCATTATTTTCAGTGGAAATGTCCAATCTTATAATAAGAGCACATTGTAGTATTCATGGTCCAAATTCACCAGTGGCCACCACTGAAGGATTTGGAAGTATGTTTTCTAGGATAAATAATGTGACTCTGATGTAGGTTTATTCTGTAACGCTTAATGCTGTCTTTGTTAAAAATGCATTATCTCAGTGTGTCCCATCTATTCCTAATGGTTATCCCTTTAAGAATGAGGGGGGGAAATGGCTTCGCGAAAATCAACGGGAGCTAAATTTGTTGCCATTTAATATATTCAATGTTCAACACTGCATGAATGCATGGAATTACATCTTGAAATGCTAAATTTTCAATCTCAAGCCTGCTTTGTGTGGAATGTACCGTAGGACAGAGGGGAAAAAATGTTTGAAACTGGGTTCATTTTTCCTTTCCCTTCTTGTCTTCCAGGGCAGAACTGTGGAGGTTTAGTACAAGGCCCCAATGGGACGATAGAAAGCCCAGGATTCCCTCATGGTTACCCAAATTATGCCAACTGCACATGGATCATAATTACAGGCGAACGTAACAGGATACAGTTATCATTCCATACCTTTGCCCTCGAAGAAGATTTTGATATTTTGTCCGTTTATGATGGGCAGCCGCAACAAGGGAACCTAAAAGTGAGGTAAAGTAAAATCTAGTCACTCCTTGTAAATAATATAGAATTCAAAGTTGTGATGTGAAGGTGGTTTATTCACTGCTCTGTTTGGCTGTTTCACATCTGAATTTCCCTGTAGAAGACAAAAACCTTTTGCTTTGTGCAACAGCAAAGAGATGTTTCCTCATGGTCATGGCTTGGTGGGCGGAAGGATACTGTAAAATCTCCATTCCCTCTCCACCCCACTAGCCTACTTTCCAGCTCCATTCTCCTGTGCAGGGCAAGAAAATTAGCTGGGACCGGGGAGGCAGAGAATAGATGGGGGCAGGACCACTTAGAGGTGGTATTTGCTGGTTCTCCAAACTACTCAAAATTTCCACTACCGGTTCTCCAGAACTGGTCAGAACCTGCTGAATACCACCTCTGACTTGGACCATTCAATCTCTGTTAGGCTGCTTGTTTGCTTGCATGCATGCTTATATATTTATTATTGTTCTGAAGCAATTGTGGCATTCCAGGATAAATGTATTGTTGGAAATGTTTTGTTTCTGTTCAAAACGAGAACTTTTGGTATTTCTTAAACCCATTTAGCTTTGCTATTAAAGATTGAGGGGGGAGGCATGGAGATGTCCATATTGGCTTGCTATTCAGCTCACAACCCGCTTGTAAGAAAATGTATTTCTTTCTTCAAGTCTGCTTCTTGTTGTTGAACAGAACAGATAATATCATCACAACAGTAAAATTCCTTTTAAGTCTAATTGATGTTCTTTTTAATATTTATACATTTTATGCGTTATTTTATATTCCTTTTACATAAAGGAAACAAGTTCTGCTTCAAAGACTTCTTAAAAGTGGGCTTATTTAGAAGAATGCTATATACTGTATTTTCATTCTAATACATTTTGATTTCATGTGTTACAGACTTACTTCTTATAGTCACATTATGTTAGAAAAATCTAAAACTTTCCTTAGTTATATTTATATGGTTTCTCAGAACTTTATCAAGGATGAAGATCCAAGAACAAATAATTTTCCCTCATTAGAAAACTTGTTGAATTGGGGAAAAAAGGGTCTTAATCTACAATGCAGTGAATTAGTATAGACCAAACATTATCCACTGAAGATTTTGCATAACTTGTATTTGAAACCAAAACTATATGTAAAGTAGGTGATCAAACTTCCAGTGGTTCGCCATTGTTAAGTATGGCCGGTGGGTCCCATGGATAGATGAGGCGTGAATAGTGAACAACAGCTCTTTATTAAGCAGATAGATTCTGAGACAACAACCCTAGCCGCGGCAGCTCTTTTTATAGAGCTGGCTGCTGCTAGGCAGCCAATGACAGATTTTCGAGCTTGCCGTGCTTGGTTTTACCCAATCGCGGCAAACCCCATACGAGCCAATCAAGAGTGCATACAGCATCCAATCACAGCCCGGCTTTCCCGGGCCAATAGGAATGCAGGTCTTCAAGCCTGCTAGTATGGAATAGCCATGGTTCTTCAAACCATATATGGATCACTGTTATTTTAAAAGAACTGTAGAATTTAGATTTGAATGAAATGATTGTCCTGAGAGAGGACTTAAGCCTCTTTTCTGAACCACAACATAGTCAGGCATGGCGGGCAAAGAATATCACTGGACTTCTAATTCTTAAGTTCCAAATGCTTTATTATTGATTCTCTTACTTCCATTTTCTGAATCACACTGGAGAAAGAAGGATCTGCAGTGGCTAGCATGATGAAGAATCTACTGTGGGAGTTTATGTCCCCTTATTTATGATGCCTTTTCACTAGAAATCTTAAATACTCTTTCCTGCCTCGACTTGAGTCGTGAATGGGGCAGCCAAACAAAATAACAAGGTGTCTGCCTCCATTTTGTCAGTGCTTCTCCCAGATTCTACTTCACCTTGGAAGGTTACTTGATTCCTTCTCCCTTTTAGTATTGCAACAGCATCTCAGTCCGCAGACTTCAGGATCTTCTTTTATAACAGCACTGTTTAGGTTGTTCTTTAAAAATATTGTGTAAATGTATGATGATCTGTGACTCAGCAGTGTCTTGCTGCCACATTCACTGTAATGAGCAAAATAGTCCTGATAATGAGTGCCATCACTAAAATAGCAAGTTCTAACTAAATAGAACAAAAAGCTCTAAGGAGACACTCTTCACATTTTATACTTCAAGCGGTTTATTTTAGACAATTAACAGCACTTATGACAATGCTGAAATATAAATACAATATTGAGGTCAGGAATGATGATATCTGTTGTGCAATTCTATGAAAATGTATTGCTCACTGCATAATGCATTACACGCACGTGTCTTAAAACTGTGAGGTTCCCTTTGAGACTAAACTTACACAATTTTAATAGTACAAATAATTACTTAAAGATATTATCATCATTTCAGCCAAAAACTAATTTTTGCAAATTGAATACTTTGGGGTAGTATTTGGCTCCCATTTTATTGATATAGACATTATTTATTTATTTAAAATATTTATACAGTCATCCATCTTACAACCAATTGTGGGCAGTTCCCAATTATCTTAAAGTAAAGGTAGCCCGCTCCATCTGAAAGTCTGAGCGACTTTTCCCTTTAGAAGATGTGCTGGCTTTGCGCATGTATGATATGCATCTATGTGAATATATGTATCTGTCAGAAATAGGTTCCAAACAATTTTACACTTCAAGCGGTTGAAGTGTAAATCAATGGAATCATAAGAGGATATTCTAGAAGTTAATTGCCTATCAAATAAAATATTAAATTCACATAATTAATTGATCCCAATATACATTTAGGAAATATTTTCTTCCCAATTATTTTCAGCACCAACTCACAAACAACAACAAAATAAAATAAAAAATAAAAAATGGGAGAGATATTCCATTTTTTAAAAACACAGAAATCATTGGAGATCTTCATTCAACTGTTTAAAAGAAATATCTACTTCATTTTATGTATAACAGTTTAAACAAATACAGTGAGAATTATTTCTCACCATAGGAACACACAAACTTTTGCTGTTTAAATATTCTTATCCTGGTTAGCTTTAGATTGTATCTTTCTGCTTGCGGATTGCTATACAGCAATTTACAGCTTCCAAACAAATTACAAAATATTAAACACAGCATAAAATCAGTATAATTAAGGGAGGTGAAAGTTCCTGCCAGCCTGCATTCTCCAAAGGCTTCCTCACCTTGCTTTCCAGCGCCCCTCCTGTGAAAGACAAACTAAGTGGGAATCATTTTTCCAGGCTGGATACTTCAGTGGGAAGTGCCTTCATGGCAATAGCCATCAGGAGTGAATCACCCTGTCACCATCCCTGCTTGACCTTCTCTCTGCCTGGGAGCCATCAGAGTCCAGTGCGGGATGCTGAAGGAGGTCCTTCTCCTCAAGCTTAGGTGTGATTGGAAGCTTGGCTTCTGGCTAGTAGAGTCAATTGAGAAGCTGCTTTGAAGGGATAAGAGTTTCTGCTCTGGCGGACTCCAAGTGCCAAAACCCTGGTCCTTCCACCTATTGGAAGCCGCCATTTTCTCCCTCTGGAAGCTTGAGAGGAGAAGGGAGAAATAGGGGTCTTATCCACCCCTCTCTTCCTTTCAAAGGAGAGTAAATCTTTGGAGAAGGAATTTAGGCTGGTGGGAATTTTTGCTACCTTTAAACTGGGTTAGCTTTGGAAACCACAGTGGAAAGGCCTGATTTAATTAAATAGACACCGGTGCACCTATGTTCCACAATTTCAGTGCAGCCATTTCCAGTTCTCCCAGTGTCTGCCTATGCAGTTTTCCCAAGTGGCACAGGTTCTCCTAGGGATCAGAGTTATGAGCTAATGATTTTAATAAAACAAATGTGGAAGAGGAGGATGGTTACCCAAATAATATTAAGAGAGGAATAGGTCTAGAGTCTAGTTATCTCACAGTGAGTTATTCTGTGTTGAATTGGTGATTTATCCCATGTCAAGTTGACACATCAAACTGTCCCACAGCAAGTTGGCTACGGCGAGTTGACTTAGACCCTAATTAGAATCACAGTATGATCAAAATTATTTAACAGTTAAAAGCTCAAGAAAAGAAATGAATGTTTTGCTGCTTTTTAAAATATTGGAATAGTGAGCTCTAAACCTACTTCTAGTGAAAGAATTCCATAGCTCAGGAGCCTCAAAGGCGATGGCCTTGTCCTGCATATCACATAAACAAGATTTTACAGCACAGTGTTACTCAACCTTGGCAATCTTAAGACAGGTGGACTTCAACTTCCAGAATTCCCTAGCAACTCATGCTGGCTGGAGAATTCTGGGACTTGAAATCACTTCTTCAAACCAGAAACAGGAAAATGTGTCTAAAGCCTGCATTCATGGTAGATCGAAGGTAAGAGCAGGATATCATCTGTTCATATCCTCCAAAAATGGTTCCTAGATCATACTAGTAACAGAGTAATTTGGCAGTGCAGATTAACTCTGTGACAACATATTAATATCAGAATGTTTTGCAATGCCTTTGCTTAACGGCTGATAACTGTTTTTGTAAAGAACCAGGCGGAGCTTCTAGTCCTTTTACACAAAACTTACCTCAAGTTTTCTGCATTTTTGCAATCAAATTTAGATTGGAAACTTGATTTAGCCATTGCTATTTATATTTAGCTGTTGTTGTTATCTTATTTTTAATTTTTTCTGACACATAGGCTTCTAAAAGTCATTCCAAATTCTAGTCTATTTCTGACTATCCCTCTATTAGAATGTGTAAGATTGTGGTTTATTTGGTTATTTTTCATTGAATATCAGACAGGATTTTTGTTGGTTGCTCAGCAACAAAACTAGAAATGGTGCTGCATATGGAATTCATTACCTGTTGTCAGTCTTAATTGACTTAAGCCCTGTGCAGATGTCAGATGTGCATTAATGAGCACAGGTAAATATGGTTAGTATTGCAGTCAATAGCCTTGTACCTGATGTCCCCTTGCAAGGCCCTTTTTATGTAGGGAGCTTTGCCGATAAATGTATTATCTAGACCAGGGCTGTCAAACTCATGGCCTGTGGGCCGGATGCATCATGCACTGGCCATGCCTGTGCCTGGTTTAGCGAAGGGGAAATAAGTCCCAATACATTACATGACACCACCGTGATGACATGAGTTTGACACCCCTGATCTAGAACCTTCATTTTAATTGGGCTTTTCCTATTTTCCCTTTCCATAGAAATTAGGGGAACCCAGAAAATATGTTGGGTAAGGCTGTAAATGCTAGATAAATTCAGTGTGTTATCTCACAGATTATGTTTTATTAATGGTTTTTATTTTTGAAACAAATTTTGTTATATTTTTGGTTATTGTGTTGTATAGGGTTTATGTTTTTAATTTGATATGCCCTTCAGAGTTACATATTTGAGATGGGTGGTTATATATTTTTACCAAATAGTTAAATAAACTAGGTAGCCATTCGTCTAGCCAAATGAACAGTAGTAATAGCAGCAGCTGATAGCAGGGTACGTTGTGGCCATTTGCTCAAAGCACACTGCCTAGAGCTCTTAGAGCACAGGTATGTTCAATCTTGGCAACTTTAAGTCCTGTGGCCTTCAACTCCCAGGACTTCAACTCCCAGCATGGCTGTCTGGAGAATTCTGGAATTTGAAATCCACAAGTCTTATAGCTGCCAAGGTTGGACATCCCTATCTTACAGCAAACTGGCTGGTAGATGGTTGGTTGTGGGTAACAGTTGGGAAGCTAGTTCATGCAACTTACCTACCATAGAAGAAATAAAAGGGTATTTCAAAGAATATTATCAGCTGTTCAAGGATTTGCATACCACTCTTAAATCCCCCACACACATCAAAATAGGTTTTAAACTAAGCTCAAACTAAGCAAAAACAAAGCAGTTTTTGTGAACACTTATTATCTCGCTCACATTGTCATTTATTTGATTATTCTGTTTGTTTGTTTATTTAGCAACATTTTTAAATTGCCACAGCTCAAATAGACTGGATCACGTATATGAGCAAGCTAGAATGCAAATATCTTAACTTTCATCATGAAATAATCGGCCAACATCATTAGATGGCTACCCCTCTTTCCTTTGCAAGTCAAGTCTTTTTTCATTCCAATTAAACATTACCCCAGCTGGGTTCATGCATCATGCCCAGCTAAAGCTGTTTATACTTTTTTTTTTGTCTTTTTGAATCATAGCAGTTAGTTTTACTCCCAGCTAAGCCACAGATCAATCACTTGTTTGCATGCGATTCTACCAAAAGTAAAGAAACCACAAGAAGCTACAGAACAGCTAGCATAATGGATGAACCTAGTCTGATAATTTTTCCACATACAACAGTTTAAAAATGCAAAATTAATTCTGTTTCTTTCTCTTAGTGAGTCAGAAGCCTGTGCTCAGTCACAGTTTGCCTCACAGAAGTATTAAATCTGTTCTCCACTGAACTACTTTCCCATTTTAAATAGCATAATAAATAACTGTCTCTTTGCTAGTGTGGGTCTCAGTTGTCCTCAGAGAGTTTGCCTTGTGATGTTTCATTTCTGTTATAAAGCCTTTACTTTATTTGCTGGTTGTGGATGGCAAGCCATGTATATTTAGAAGATAATTTCTCCAAGTAAGCAGCTTTTTCTTACCTATAACGTTTCTTGAATTCTTACTAAGATAAAAGAGAAATAGAGTATGTCTGTACACTTTCCATTTCTACAGTTCCTTCTTCAATGTATAAAGTTTGTAGAAGATTTTGAAAATGAAAAAGAACATTTAATTTTTTGCACTTTCCTCAAAGGCCTTAAAAATGCTTGTTATTCCCTAAATATACAGTGATATCATAAGTAGTATACCCATATTAAATAGTTATCCTATTGTGTCTAAATGATAGCCCAAGGAAATGATAAATAATGGAAACAGATAAAAATACTCACAACCATTCATTTAGTGACCATTGAAAGTGTTAACAGCAATGAAAAAAGTGACTTATGACCATTTTTCACATGTATGACTGTTGCAGCATCTCCATGATAACATGATCAAAATTCAAACCCTTGGCAACTGGTTTATAGTTATGATTGTTGCATTGTCCCGGGGTTACGCGATCACCTTTTGCAACCTTCAGTGGGAAAACCAGGTTCACTTAACAATCATGGTACTAAGTGAACAATAGAGTGATTCACTTAGCAATGGTGGCAAGAAAGGCTGTAAATGGGGGCAAAACTCATTTTACAACTGTCTCTTTTAGTAACATACATTTTTGACTACCTGTATGTGTTTGGAGTCTCTTTGATGCAGTTTCTTGAACAATTTGATTGTCTGGTAGGATTAAGTCATTATAATATGTGCCCTTTCCTATAAAGAAAATAAATTAGAATAACTATTGGCCTTTCTATGCTAGCCCACAGTCAAGAGGTAGACCTCTATAAAAATATAGGCGCACTGAATAAAAAAAATAGGATTAAATCAATACAAATCACCTAAAAGTATAGCATGAGAATTGTTCCCAATGTGCAGGGAGGAGAAATCCTTTTCCAGCACCCTCACTTGGGAAACAGAAACCCAAATTCCAAATTACCCATTGCTGAATATGGATTCATTTGCTCCTTTAAACATATTCAAGCCAATTTAATTTTCTACATAATCCTTAAAACATACTAGATCATAATTCTAGACACATTTACTTGGAAACAAATCTCCTTAAGCTCCCTGAAACATATATCTGAGTAAACATGCTTAAGACACAAGATGCAAGGCAGTGGCATGCAAAATCACATTCACATGAGAAACAACATCTTTGGTTTAGCATTGATTCACACACACACACACACACCAATAAATTCTAAAACAGTCAAAAAAAATACTCCTAAATTACTAATGTATATACTTTTTGCATACAGGAGAAAATCTTGCATTAAGTAGGATACATGTGTTTCCATTAGGATGTTATTGAATTCAGTAATTGTTTGCTTTTGGCTACTTACTGTTAAGCTTTCCTGTACAATTGACATGTTTGTAGCAAAATGGTTCTGCGGGATTTTTTTCTGCTTTATGTATATGAAGAAAGAGAGAGAGAAATCTTTTTACTTATTCTATAAATCTGCTGTTAAGAGCAGTGTTCCTGCAGTTTTCACTGATGGTGACAGATACAGCTGCTTAGAAAATGCACGTAGGAATCTGGTACATATATTATAATGAGAGAGTGTACCACAGATACAAAGAAATACTTCCATAACCTTTAATATCCATATTCCTTTAATATCCAGAAAAAAATGTTTTGTACTTTTATTTTTAAAAGTAGAAAGGCACATATCAATGCAAAGCATTTTGAAACTCAACATCTCCTTATCAGAATCAAAATGGGGAGTTATTTTTTTTCTTGGTGCTTAAGGATTGGGATGGGATAATTTGATGATTGGAGGTATGGGTGCTTGAAAGTTATAACTATTAATGCTCTACTACCATCTCAGTTTTGATGCTCAGTTCTGTGGATTTCATCTCTCTGATTTCCCAACTATCCATGGCAGTTTCTGAGATTTCTGGGAGTTGAAATTCATATAACTTAGAATATCCCAAGGCTGGAAAGACTGGTGTGTGAAATAGTTGAGGTTCCTTGGGATATTTATAGCTAAAACATATAATTTCCCCCTCATAGATACTCAAAAAAACTGATTGAAATAACTCCATTTATAGGCTATTTAAAAGTGTTAGTTCTTAGGCTCAAAACACAAGGTAATTGGGAAGAGTCCTTAAATGACAACTTGATGTAGTCTGATCAGTCTTTGGATCTCCATAGGAAAGGGGAGAAAAAGGACAAACGGCACAATGCATGTTATGAGGTGACTGTCCTCTGCTGGCTCCAAGAAGGACAACAGTTCTAGAATAGATGGAACTGTAGGAATTCCTGCATGGTTTCATCTCTTTTCCCTTTCAATATTTCTACAAAATTCTGGATTCCAGAATTCAGATTCTGGAGTTTTCTATAAAGTATTTGACCTAATGCTGGCTGCACTATAAACCAATACAGAGGTTTAGTGATTTGTATTTGTTCACATTGTTACTATTTTTTCACCTCTTTCTGCTTTTTTACCCTTCTACCCTTCCTACAGATCAAACTCTAGATTTGTAGTTCCTTGGCTGGCTATATTTATTCTGTAAAATGCCATGTTTATTGAGGGTTCCACATATGTTAATGAGCTTCAGTTTGGTCAAATATTTCTTATTAGCAATAATGATGGATGGATGGAAATCCCAGCACACTGGAGGGAGGTCATATGCAGATGGAGACTGCAAAGTATCAGATTACCTTTCAATATTGGGGGAAAAAAACTGATTATGCAGAACTGTAATTATTAAAATGGCGATGACTATCCCAGATAGTCACCGGGAGTCAACAATGTCTTGAAGGCACAAAAATAAATACATTTACTCAGAAGTGAACCTTGGTGCGTTTAAGAAGAAAGAAGTCGAAAAAAAATACCGGCAGCCTATGTTTCTATTCATACATATTGCAGCAGCTGTGTAACAAATTTAGCCATACTTTAGTAAGAAAAGAAGCCACATATAAAAGACAATAGATAAAACTGTTCTTCCTCGGGAGGGGGGGAAGAATGTCAAAATAGGATGAAAATGTTCTAATTTTATAAAAAAACATAAGTGGTCTCATTTTGGAAACAGTTTGGTCTCTAACACAGCAAGAAAAGTTAGGAAAAGGTCAAGATAATCAATTTATTATTTCCTTGTAGTATTACTTCCTTGTAGAAAGTAAAGAGAGATAAGACCTATTTTCATTCCCAAGCCAGGAGAACAAAAACAAACAAACAAAAAACCAGTGTATCAAATAAGAAATATTCCAAGAGAGGTAAACAAGTATTAGAAAAGAAAGAAAGAAAATGAAGCAAATGAAGTGTAGTAAAATATAAAACGATTTTGTAAATGGAATTAACTGATTTGGAAGGTTAAATCCTCAGGCCTAAAATAACAACTCTATGTTAAAGTCACATTGTAATAAGTTCAATGTGATTTGCTTGTTTTCTATTTAGTAAGAGGGACAACTATAGTGAATTAATCGATGAAATATAACAGGAGACAGAATTAAATGTGAATCCTAACCTCATTCATTTTTGTGGATAGTTTTATTTAAACACATTATTGATTCATGAATAAATGGAGAGGAAGCTCACTTTTATTTTAAATAAACCACCAAGTATACACTTTTGCCCTCTCAGAAATAGATGCAGAATTTTTTCTACTGCATTTATATGGCATGTCCATTTAAATTCTTCTGCTGGTCCATTGTTATTTCTGCCAGAGAATGATCTAGATAAGGCTACTCTATTGAAACAGAGAAGAATATGTGTAGGACATTATTTGGCTCAGATTAGACATTAAATGTGTTTTGATTTTTAACATAAACTGGCTTGCTTTGGGGGATGATAAGTATCAGCAGGAGATAAAGTAAATTACAGATAGCTTGATTGTGTTTATAATTCATTCTACTGCCAGGGGCCTATCCCAAAGTTTAATGGGTCGTATAGTACCCACGGCCTGGCATCCATCCCCAGATCATCAAAATGATAAAAAAATATCTTCCCCCTCTCAATGAAGATCTCATATTTCTAAAACAACTCCCACTGAAGATCTCCAGAAATATTTATGCTACTGCTGATGATGATGGCTATCCCCGCTTCCCCCCCAAAAGTTCTATCACAAGTAAAACTCTATCTTATTCCTACATCCTTCATCTCTGATGGAGTTCTGCTTTCTCATTTGTTATCATGTATGCTCTGATGCTTTCATAATATCAGTAACAACTAGTGATAGCACATTTAAAGATCTATCTGGTTGATCCAAAAGACTATATAATGGCCTGCTAATTATCTGACAATATGTTCTTCTTTCAATTGTTGGCATCTTCAGTGTTATGGAAAAATGATCTAAAGAATTCTTGATGGACTGGAGTTGGCTCAGTTAAAGATTGGGTACTTTTAAAATGGAATGACTTAATCCTGAAGAGAAATGGATATTTTAAGATAGATTTCTTCCTTTTAGAATAGAATAGAATACTTTATTGGCCAAGTGTGATTGGATACACAAAGAATTTGTCTTGGTGTAAATACTCTTAGTATACATAAAAGAAAAGATAAAAGGAACAGTCAATATAAATTGTAAGTATACAAGCAACAAAGTTGCAGTCATACAGTCACAAGTGGGAGAGGATGGGTGATAAGGAGTGATGACAAGATTACCAGTAGTGCAGACTTTGTAATAATTGAACAGGATTGAGGGAATTATTTGTTTAGCAGAGTGATGGCTTTCAGAGAAAAACTGTTCTTGTGTCTAGTTGTTCTGGTGTGCAATGCTGTATAGAGTCGTTTTGAGGGAAGGAGTTGAAACAGTTTATGTTCGGGATGTGAAGGGTCTGTAAATATTTTCACAGCCCTCTTTTTGATTTGTGCAGTATACAGGTCCTCGATTAAAGGCAGGTTGGTAGTAATTGTTTTTTCTGCAGTCCTAATTATCCTCTGAAGTCTGTGTCTGTCCTGTTGGGTTTCAAACCATGTGTAATATGATCTTAGTTACATGTTTGAATGATTGACCAACTGATCCAAACTATTTAAAAAACTAAAAAATGAAAATGAAATAACTTTTTCAATACAATTTTCTCTTTCAGTTTTTACTTTGCTGAATTAGCCAAACTGTTTATTTCACAGAATAACTGAAACATGTAACAGTCTAATAAATGTTAGTTTTGCTATACATATTTACTCCAATGTAAATCCCAGAATGAGGTTTATATTAAAGGATGTGAGTTTACAATTTGAAGTTTAATGATATTTCATTGTTTCTGATTATCATTTTTTAATTATATAGTTTTAAAAAGAATATAATAAATAAATAAATCCAGAATAAATTACAAAATACAAGTAGGTAACAACAGATTTGAAATATACAACTAATATATTAAAAGTACATCATTTAAGAGCTTATAATACTATGAGATATTTCATATCCATTTTCTAATTGAACAAGTCCTTATTAAACTTTAAGATAAAGGTACTTTCCAGTTTTCAGCAAAACCAGCCCATGACAAACCATTGGTTTGCTTAGAAACCAAAACATGCATTCAACAACTGCTGCAAAAAGGTTGCAACCTTGATAGTCGGGCTCCATTACAATCACAAGTCAAGGACTACCTGTATTTACTTTTGTATTTACTTTTTAAATACAATTTTTTTAGACATCAAAGCATATTTCACAATTTTATTAGCTATCAGAGATGTTTTCTAATAAAAAGCATACTGTATACATCCTTGCAGCTATTAATATACACAATGCTCATTCAGTGTATTTTGAAGGAATATGTGGTTTTAGAGAAGTACACAGGTTAAAAGTCTTTTTTTTTCCTTTTTTTGTTAGATATTTAATTATTTTATTCTCAAATTATAAAATAGAGTTGAATAATGAACTCCATATATTGTATGAATGCATAATAAATGAAATAAAAACAGATAAGACCAATAAAAATAGATTAAAGATTAAAATAATACTTCCTAATAATACATATGCAATTCCTTTGATTTAAACAATTGTTGTATAATACTATAATAGCACTACTGAAAGAAAACTGTATGAATTCTTGGACATTTGCTCACTTTATTGCATTCCTTTTAATTTAAATATGTATCACTTAGGATTGTTGTGTGCAGGTACTATGTTTGTAGTTTTAGGCTTCGGTCTCACTTATGTCATCTTTTTTACTTCAGCATTTCAATCACAACAGCTTACATTTTTAAAAAAAGTTTCAATATTTCCTGCAAGAAGAAAGCAAATAAAAAAGTGTCCATGATAATGAGATCTGAAATATACCAGGGAAGATAATATTTTATTTTAACTTAGCATTTTAAGCTTGCTGTACTGGTATTTTTTCTTCCCTTTTTAATGTTCAGTTTGAGGATTTCTTAGCAGAGCCCATCTGAATAAATCTTCTCAAGATCAAGAGCACAAAGAGATGATGACATCTTCATCATGAGAGAGGCTTAACACTTCCTTGTCTTTAAGGCTTTAAGGGTTTCACACTTATTGCTATTGTTGACTTAATTCTCAGTGCTGAGAGTCATTCCTCATGTGTCAAGAGACAGCTTCCATAAAAAGTGTTGCATATGCTTTGTGTTAAGCTTAAGTAAGGCCTGCTTCATCCCAAGAGAAAATTGTGGAAACAATTGTGGATTTTAAATATGCAATTTCTCTTAAATACAGGGATGGGATTCCACTGGATCGTTCTGGTTCGAGCAAACCGGTAGCTAGTTCAAGCTAGGAGCAAACTGGTTTGGTTTTCTCCTAGCTGTTCCTTGGAGCTACTGGTTCACTTGAACTGGACCAAACCAGTAGAATCCAGTTTGGTTTGTTCCAATGATCAGCTGTTGGGCCCGCCTGCCCTCCTGGGCTCTAGGCTGTGCTTTATATCTGTTTTTTAAGCTCACCTGATTCACACGGCACAGTGGATTGCCGCGCATCAGCTGTTTAACACACAGGGATTGCTGGAGAAGGTCAGTAGCAAACACTCTGCGCAAAGCAAACACTCACCAAACCGGTTGTTACACCAGTTGAATTGTACCCCTGCTTAAATGCCATATCTAAAAATAAATACACAGGGAGGAACATAAAATGTAGTCAGCATCAGAACTGGACTCAATTTGCAAGGAATAATGGATAAACAGGAGTTTTCCAACTCTTTCTGCAGCCAGTGATCCTTCTTGATGATTTGTAATCTTTTAATGTAATCTCAACATAGTTTTCTGTTTTGCGTTATAGCTAGCATATATATAGATATAGAAGTATAATATGCATGTGCCCCTTTTGTAAGGAAGTAATATGCATTGGAAATACAGTTGTAGCTAATTTAAAAAAAACATAAGTCTCTCTAACCCATTCCGGAACTTCCGGGAGGGCTGTTTTTCACCTTCTCAAGGGTCCAGAGGTTAAATTTAAGAGATGTTAACAGCAAAAACTTCCGAGGTAAAAGATATTCACAGGAAATTAAACTGAGGTAAGAAATATTGATAGGAGCTTAAGGTTAAACGAAGACAGATTAATAACAAGTAAAATATGAATGGATGATCATAGGAAATAGGAAGTTAAGGCTGAGGTAAGGGATATTTGCTAGAAGTTAGTATTGAATTAAAAGATACCCATAGAATTGGACATGTAGAAGAAGGACAGAAAAAATAGTTGTCATTTAAAATGTTCCTGACAGTTTTATAAATATGATAGCAAGGAAAACTTTCCCTAAGTACTTTTTGTTTTGAAGAAGTTATATAACAAATGATAGAAGATGATGACATAATACAGTATTCTTCACACCAGCTGAAGGGATTTTGAAAAAAAAAAGTTTTTTTTCAGAAAATTGAAGGCTTTTCCTATAAGAGGAAAAGAGAAATGGTAAAAAAATGAGGGGAAAAACAATATTAGGAATAATTCTGTGAAGGAAATTGATCTAACAAAATTAACTGAATAAAAAACCCAAACACTTCAGAAATAAAATACCAACTGGGGAGACAACATGTTGTTGGATAAAAAAGAAACTACTAAAGAAGGCTTCTGTGTACATATGTTTCTTCAGTGCAGAAAAAATTGGACAGATATTCATATCTAAATTAACATTTTAGAAAGAGAACCTGGTGAAGTGAGACAAATAGAAAAGAGAAATGATGAAATTTTAGAAAATTAAGGCAACATAATAATAATTGGGTCCAGATGGTATCCCTCTGGAAGTTTTACAAAACTTAAATGTAAAATCATTTATGTTTTAGCAAAAATATAAAATGCTGTTATAATCCAGCCAATGTACCAGGAGACTAAAAAGTGATAAAAGTGATTCTAAGGAGGAAATCTTGGCAGTAATTAAGGTAAAATAAATAATAAATATAAAACTAAGATATACAAAGATAAATCTGTCTGAAGATCAATCAATGCAAGTTCTGCAAAAATAAGCCCCTTCTCTCTTATTATTTGATGAAGATTATTGAAACTAGGTAAACATTATTTTCTTGGGCTTATATCACTTAGCAACTATGAATTATACAGTATAAATGAGATTGAAAGCCAGTTTGGGCTAGATCTTAAGGCATCAACTAGAAAATGGGAGACTATGCATTCTGTGTGTCCACTTTGGACACAAAGGCAACTTTAGGCCAGTTACTTTCTCTCAGCCTTGGGAAAAAGGAAATGGCAAACCATTCTGAAAATCTTGTCAAGAAAAACTACAGAGTTGACAGGAGTCAACACTGACTTGAAAATACAGACATTCACCCCACCCCACCACAATTGCAAGGGTTTGACTAGAAATTAGGAAGGGGAAAGATGGGCGATAATGCTTGCAATAAGTTGGGGGAGAAAAGGAAGTGTTGTCTTGGCATCAATGAGATCTGTTCCTCCATGAAGTAATGGTTCAAAAGTTTTTTTCCCACTTCTCTGCCAATAAGGCATTAGGAGTAGGGTGAAAACAATTCTTCTATTGCTCTATCATCACTGTAGGACTGTCACAGCTTTCCTGGGGTTGTGGGGGAACACTTTCTTTCTGCTGACAGAAATAATAAAAAAAAAACACTTTAAAACAAGAAGGAAGAGAAATAAATAGAAACATCAAAGCTCTTCTTAAGGGAGCTTTGCTGAAAATCTGTCCATCAGCTTCAGAAGGGGAATTTTTAGTTTCTTTTTGCTAACCCAACCAGTGAGCACCCCACAAATATATTCTAAAGAAATGGGGGGAAATGGAAGAGATCTGAAACATAAAGTTTTCATAGAGAGTATTTTGCTATTGCTGAATCTTGTAAATTACTTTTTAAACTGACAGTGTGTTTGTTTTTTTTTAAATTTCTACAATCCTCAGTTGGTCATGTTGCTCAAAATATGTATTTCAAACAAATCTTGGTTTTTCAGTTCTCAAATATTGATTCCCAATCTCACATCTCACAGCTGGTCACTCTGTATTCCTTGACAGCACTTGGTAATTTTTTTGATAGAATCTTATTTGTTCATGTTTTTGTTGATTTATGTAGACTACCTTGCTATGAGAGAGAAACCATAAGAATAAACCAACTCATTTTTTTAAATCTTCTGAAGGAAGTTTATATTAATGGAACAGGAAGAAAATAATCATAAAAAAATCATTTCACACAATGTCTTCATTATTCTTCTAAAAATACCACTTTACTTCTGTTTTCAAGATTTTCGAAGCCAGGAGAGTTGTAGG
>NW_020769312.1:27893103-27934592 GCF_900518735.1 Pseudonaja textilis
TTGTGCTGTTAGTGGTATTCATAAAATTGGAGAATAACAGCAAACACATTACTTCTTAATTTACCACTAAGTCGCTAACATATCAGCAGCATATAAAATAAATAAATAAAATGCATAGAAAATTACAGTAAACAATAAGACAACCATACACATGCAGATGTAGATTTGAAGATACATGTTTCTCCATTTTAATTCATCCTGTCTTTCACATGCACTCCCTAGCCTGGAATAAATATTGCATCTTCGAAACTTATAGGAGGAATTCCAACCCAATCATTAAGGTGTAATCTCTTTGAATAACTGGAAAATTTTCTCAGGTTTCTCTCCCCTTGGGCTAAATTGCTGTTTATGAGTTGAGCTACCAACTGACTTACCCTGATTCTTGATTCTGTGTTTGATTTTTCTTCCATTTCTTCCCAGCCTTCCCACAATGCCTCACATTAAGTGTGGGAATTAATGCTTCAAGGTTGTCTCTGTTCCCATTCTTGATGATTGTATGTGTGATGTATGATGATTACAGCTCCATTTTTCATCAGATAAATAAGTCATACATTCTAAACTGCAGATTATAAATCCTATATAGATCTGGAGCCTGGAAAATTAGAGGTTTCCTACTTGGAAAGCTATTACTTCTTTAAAAAATACTAGATTCTCTAACACAAAATGATAATGGTTTCTTGTCAATGCAAGATGTACATACAATAATTTGCTGTGTATAAAGAGAGATAAATGTAGAGTAAGTAATAATCTAGAAATGTCACAGACAAAAATAATATTTGCATATACATTAGTATAATATTTACATACATTTCTATAAAATAGATAAATAAATGTATTTCATAAATTCCAGCCATACCAAAGCTTCTTGATCTGATTTTAGAGCTGGTGTTACAATTCTACTATCTTCTAATGCTGGATAATCTGGGTGGGCTTGCACATTCATGGCTTCTATGGCAATCAACCTCAGGCTTAAATCGAGTAATCTTGGGTTTCATAAATATTGGCAATTCAACTGAAGACTTGATGGTTTGATGGTTTGGAAATGGTCTGAAATAGCTTTTTGCCTGGTCAGATCAGTTCCTGGTTGTGATAATGTCTGCAGGACATACCTGGAACTTCTGCAGGAGAAACAAATCAATTTGAATGGCCTATCATAAAGGCTTTATGGATTCTGATCGGTGTTGGGGAATATCCCCAATGAGATTCAGAGAGTTTCACTGATTAGCCACTGACAATAATACTCAATCTGAATTCTTGATGTGATTGCTCCTTGAGTGGTCTCTCTCTGTGCACCAATTCTAATAGGCCTTTTGATTTACTGAGGAGCTCCAGAAGGTGAAACAAAAAAAAGTGACACCTTCAGCTTTGGTAAAAGAAGACAAAAACTGAGTATGACCAATCATGGGCATGAACCCAAATTTGAACCTACATTATGATTTTGTCTTTTATAGCATCCGTGAACAGTTAACTAGCAGCTTCATATAGGGTTAACAATACCACATTAGGAAAGTATGTACCTGATACACTGTCACCATCCACCATCTTTTTTCATGATACATACAGGATGGATAATCTCCTGTCTTATTTCCCATCTGTATTCTGTTATGTGCATAAAAGGATTAAGCCTGGGATAGCCTTTACCTTTGGGCCTGTCTATTCTGATTAACCATAGTATTGTTTCCAAAGGCTCTGGGAAATTCTGTGCCTGTTTGCTGATAACAGCTACAGATAATGAAAATTATTTTCTGTGGCGCCCATCTCTATCACTCCAGATGATAGATATTGTCTCATTTTTACATTTAACTGGTTTTTGTTTGTGATACACACGTGTGTGACTGAGCGAATGAATGAATAAATGAATATGGCATGGATGCCTGCTCTGATCTGGATGTAGGGATTGATTGGGATGTGCTAGTTGCAAACTAAACTAAAAGTTGCCTAACAATTTGTGTAAAGTCTCATCTGACTAGATCCAAGGACCTATTAGTGCCATCATTGCCTGATGGATTGAAGTGGTACCTGTGGTCTTGAAAGAGACTGTAGCATACCTCTTTAGGGAGTCTTGATCTGGCCACATGTAATTACTATCAGTCTTTCTTTAACCTTCCCTTTCTAAGGAGGGTTATTGATTCAGGGAGCAGATTATTTGGATCTCTTTCATTTGACACTATACCAGCATTGGCCTCATTGGTGGAGGACACTTGTTGGTACTTGGATGTGACCAGTATATCCTTTTGGTCCTGTTAGAGCTTTCAGCAATTTCCAGTATTATCAACCATAGCATACCTTTGAACTATCTGAAAGTTGAGAATTGAGCACTATTTTGCAGTGAGCCCACACCTTCCTTGGAGAGCATTTCCAAATGTTGGCCAGGGAAGGAGAGGTCAGTCCTCCGTCCACTTGTGGCATACTGCATGTTTCAATTCCTTATTCCCCATTATTTAGATTCTGTATGGAGCTGCTAGAAGTCATTTCGGGATGTGGTATCATGAGTAGCAAATCATACCTGACTGTACATCATCACACTGTGCTATGCCAATTATGCCATGAAAATTTGGTTGCAGTGAATGAGTGTTTGGATGTGAAAAAAGAGACTGAAGCTGAACCTAAACAAGTCAAAGTTACTGCTTGTTCAATTTAAATTTCAGTTAGTGCCAGTGGTATTTCTCAGAGGCAGCAGGTCTGTGGCTTGAGAGTCTTCCTGGACTCACAGCTATAACTGGATGGGTAGGTGAAGGTTGCAGCCAAGAGGTCCTTTGTATGTTGTGGCCCTACCTAAAGCCTTCATTACTTTGTGTTTACATTACTGTAGAATGAATGAATGAATGAATGTGTCAGTATATTCATGAACTGGAATAACAAGGTAACAAGGTAACAAGGTCAGCCAATGAATAGGCATAGCAACTAAATCAGCCAATGAGGATAATTTGGAAACTGAAACTAGAATTAGTCTAGGCTGGAAACTGAAACTAAAAGTAGCCTAGGTATGGTAGCTGTGTTAAGCTCTGCAACTCTGCAGCTATGTGGAGCTCTGAGTCTGTCTATTGAGGTGAAACTGCTTCTCTCCTCTTGCTTGCTTGCTGATCTATTTAAGATGAAACTAACTTGCTTGCTTGCTGAAGACTGGAGCTCTGCTCTGAACTTGCATCATGTTTCTGTTTGAGTTTGCCCCATGTTGGAGAAATCTACAATGGTTTTTAAAATCTTACTATGTTTATAAAGATGTTAAATGAAGCATCAGCCATCTGTGTTTATTTTTCTGGTGCTGAATTATCGCTGCAAAACTCTCAATAGAATGAATGAATGAATGAATGAATGAATGAATGAATTCTTCGTTGGCCAAGTGTGATTAGACACATAAGGAATTTGTCTTGATGCATATGCTCTCAGTGTACATAAAAAGAAAAGATACATTAATCAAGAATCATAAGGTACAACACTTAATGTAGTCATAGGGTACAAATAAGCAATCAAATCATACTAGGAAACGGTAGTGTACTGTAGTACATTCTACAGAAGGCTGTTTTTTTTAAAAAACAACAACAACAGTTTGACACTGAAGTTGGTATAAAATGAGCAGTCCAATTGCTGGGAGGTAATAACAACTGGCAACATAAAACATCAGTGATGTGAGCCCTAACATGGCTACCATTAAATTCTGGATGCAATTCAAAGTGCTAGTTTTGACAGCACTTAGATTTTGTAATGCCTAAAGGGCTTTGAATCTAGGTGTTTGCAGGACCATATTCAACCTGTCTTACCCAATCATCCTGGAAAAGGCTACTGTTTATTTCTGACTTCGATTATGTGAAGGAACCAGGACCAGGGAGAACTGTTTCCTTTACAAATAAGTTCTGAAAGGATGTTAGAAAAGGAAACAAAGACAGAACTCTTTCAGATCATGTTTGTTGATTAATTTTTGCCATCAATGCTATATTTATTGTTATGTTGGTTGGTTGTTTTTTAATAGCTTATCACTTCATGTAATTATGTTTAGATTTTGTTAATTATTTTAATTATATTTATTGCTGATGGTTTTTAATTATTGTATTATATATTTTTCATATGTTAACTGGAATCTGCTGTGAGTCTTGGTAAATTCATTGATGTAGAAATATAATGTAATACAATTCGGTCCAATGTAATGTAATGCAATATGAATGTACATATGTATGTAATTTAATTAGTGCTATGAATGGTTTGAAATTCCTATTAACATATAGCCATAAAATCTGTTCCAGTATTTAAAATGTCAGTAAGTTTATATACTGCTTTAAAAAATACAGTTCCATAAAACTGGAAGAACCCTATATTTTCTGCAAAAAGCTCTTAAAACAACCAATATAATGGATTATATTTTTTTCTGGAATAAGCAACCTGTTTGCCTTTAAAAAATGTTGGCAATGTAGAAAAAACATGTTGCCAAGTTTTTACGTATCTTACTTCTCCATTTCATCATATGTTATGTAACATATATATAACATATGATGACAATTAAAGATAAAAGAAAACAATATTTTCTAGTATTCTCTTGGAATAAAGGAAAAATAAGTCACATTTAAGGCAAAATGAATATTGCTAAATAGGAAGCAAAAGTGTTAGATATTTTAGCTACTTTGAGTTGAATATATATATATATATTTTCTTAAGTTTTCGTGGGTACTTACATATATGGTATTCAGCTTTGTTCGGGTATTTTCCCATGTCATTGTAGTTGTGCTTTTAAAGTTGTAGCAACGTTTCGGCAGAATCTCATCTGCCATCATCAGGCTTCTGTATAGTGTTCATCTGTGAGTCAGGCTTTTATAGTGGTTTCAGATTTAAATCTGGGGCAGCCTATTGCTGTGCCAGAATGGTTTTTTCTTCATCCTGATTGGTTGGGAGTCTTGGTCTGTGTTTATTGGTCTTGGAGTTTGCTGTGTTCTGCTTGATTGGTGTTTCTAATATCTTTTGTCTGTTTTGGGGCTCTTTTTGTATCTTGATTGGCTGGCAACATTGTATTCCTTTATTGGAGGCCTTTAGTGCAGCTTGGCTCTGGGTAAATGGACGGCTATCATTTGTTAGGAAGTTAGGTTTCATCTGGGTGCCTGGTTGGGGTATGCCTGGCCTGGTACTAATCTACAAAAAAACAGATGGCACACTAGGACACACCGTATACCAGAAGAAAACACACACTAACCGCTACCTCAATGCCCAATCCCACCACCACCCAGCACAGATAAACTCCATGGCTAAAACACTAATTGCTAGAACCAAATCCCTGGCAGACAAGACACAAATAAAGACTGAACTATGCATCCCAACTAAAGCACTGACAGCCAACGGCTTCCACAAAAGCAAAATCACCAGCTTGATCCACAAAAACACACTGAGACATAATGGAGACCCAGAAGATGAACAGACCTATGGAGCAGCTGTCCTGCCCTACAAAAGAAGTACTACAGACAAAATCAGTAAGATACTACACAGACATCACATCAAGACTTCCTTCAAAACAGACAGAAAAATAGCAGCCATCCTAAGAAACCCCAAAGATAAAATTGACCTGGAAAACCAAGGCATATATGAAGTCCCCTGTGCATTTTGCCCAGCCACATACATAGGACAGACCAATGTACCCGCCTGGATGAACACAAAAATGCAGTCAAAAAGCTGTAACACACTTCCTCACTAGTCCAACACATGGAAGCCACAGGTCATAGTATCAACTTCAATGGCACCAAAATCCTAGCCACTATAGAAAACCCCAGCCACAGAATTATCAGAGAAGCCATAGAGATTGAAAAAAGACCAGAAAGCATGAATAGAAGAGATGATTCCACCAGACTGTCAATCATTTGGAAGCCTGCACTCACAAACAAAAAAATCTCCACACCACTAGCCAGAAAAGCACCTGGACACAAACAGATCCCCCCTGATACCTCCAGCTCAAACACACCCCAACCAGGCACCCAGATGAAACCTAACTTCCTAACAAATGATAGCCATCCATTTACCCAGAGCCAAGCTGCACTAAAGGCCTCCAATAAAGGAATACAATGTTGCCAGCCAATCAAGATACAAAAAGAGCCCCAAAACAGACAAAAGATATTAGAAACACCAATCAAGCAGAACACAGCAAACTCCAAGACCAATAAACACAGACCAAGACTCCCAACCAATCAGGATGAAGAAAAAACCACTCTGGCACAGCACTAGGCTGCCCCAAATCTAAATCTGAAACCACTATAAAAGCCTGACTCACAGACGAACACTATACAGAAGCCTGATGATGGCAGATGAGATTCTGCCGAAAGGTTGCTACAACTTACCATTACAATAATAACAATAATAATGTACACTATAGGCAGAATCTCCAGTTTCTGTTGAACCAGAAACTGGAAACGTTTGTACCAATCTATCAATGGAGAGACTGTAATGAACCAGTCAAAACCTGACAGAGAAACAATGCAGTTCTGGTTGCAGCTATGGGACAACACAAAGTAATACAACATGAATGCTGTTTAGATAAAATTGATAGATAAGAATTTTAAAAAAAAGTTGAAATGAAAGAACTTATAATAACAGCAGAAATAAAGGAGAAAAGGGAAGGAAAATCAAGAACTGGTCAGCATCAGGTGAAGATGAACTGCATGGTGTTTTGTTAAAAGATGTTTGAAGGAATCACACAGCCCCATGAAATAACACTAAGTGTCTGGATGAAGAAGATTACTACAAATATCTGGGCATCCTTCAGGCTGACAACATCAAGCACACTGAAGTCAAGAAGTAAGTTGGTAATAAATGCATCAGAAGATTGTAGAAGATCTTAAAGTTCAAAATCAGTGGAGGAAATATCATCAAGTCAATTAATATCTGGCCAATTCCAGTCATTAGATATAAAGCTGGAATAGTGGAGTGGACTCAAGCTGAATTAGAAGCCCTGGCTAGGAAGACCAGAAGAATAATGACAATGAATCATGCCTATACTTGCACAATGATGTTGATTGATTGTACTTACCAAGGAAAAAAAGGTGGACATGGAATATTGTAAGAACAGCAGACATTGAAGAAGATCAAAAGGGCATTGGATGAATATCTAAAGGCCATGAAGAAGATGCACTGAAGCTAGTATACCATGAAGACTTACTGAATACCAAAGAGATCAACTGGACCTAGAAGAAAGACCCAATGAAGAATAAAAAAAAACATGGCAAGGCAAAGTATACATGGCCAGTAAATTGAAAAAAAAATCTACCAGGCAAAACAGATAACAACACCTGGCAATAGCTAACAGCAGGAAAGCTGAAGAAAGAGACAGTGGGGCTAATTCTGGCTGCATAAGACCAAGCCTTAAAATAAATGCATAAAAGAGACAGCATTAAGAAAACAGCAATAGGCACTAAATGCCACCTCTGCAAAGAAGCTGAAGAAATGGCAGACCATCTACTTAGCTGCTGCAAGAGGATCATGCAGACTGATTACAAATGATAGCATGACTAAGTAGCAACAATGGTGCATTGGAATATTTGCAAGAAATACCATTTGCTTCTAAGCAAGAACTGATGGGGGAATCACAAAATAGACAAAGAAATAGAAAACAAAGAAATAAGATTCAGATGAGAGTGATGAGAATGTTAAAACATTTCTCAATAGTGGACATCACAATACCTGGGGACCAGAGAAGAGAAGAGAAAGAACTGGAGAAATTGACAAAATATAAAGATCTTGCAAATAGAAGAAAAACAAAGCAAAGATATACCAACACTGATTGGCACCTTGGGTACAATCCCAAAACATCTTTATACCATTGTCACTGACAAAATCACCATCAGTGAAATGCATGAGAGAGCTTTACCTGGAACAGCTTGTGTCTTGTGATGATATCTTTAATACTATTGAACAACAATATCTGTCTATCCTAGAACCTTTGGAAAGACTTGATAAGTAGACCAAACTGCCAGATTCAATCTCAACATTTGACTGATTGTGTCATGAACCACAACTTTTAGAAATGTTTCTCTAAATGTAGTAGAGAGAAGTACTGCTTAGAATAATTAAAAAGAAATTAAAAAGAAATCTACAAAACAATTCACTGGATAATTTCTTTACCACAACAGCAAGACAGGGAGTCAGTGGTGCACATTGTTTAATTAAGCTATAACACCAAGTTTAAAATAAGGATATTAATGTAACAGTGATTATACAAATCATATTAACATTCAGACCCTGCAGAGATTCTATTAACCTTGCCTTGCAGCATATGCCAAGGTGCCTCAACCCCATTTGTACACACACGTAAGCGGAATCTTTCCAAATCTGTAAATTTGAGTCTCTAGATTAAAACAGGGGTGGGAAAGCTCTAGCTTTCCAGATGTTTCTTGAATTCAACATCTGCAGCACCAGCAAGAAGGTGGGGGATTCTTTGGTATTATCTAGAGGACTTTTAATTCCCATTTTTGATACAAACCAAGACTTTTCTTTCTGAGATGGTTGTATGACAGCATAAAATATGGTATAACATGAGAATTTACACCATATCAGCAATATAGATGAAATTAAAATCAAGTGCTTCTTTAATATATGTTTGTTACCTTTTTAAAAGAAAATCAATGACAAAAGATTTTTAAGAGTAAAAAGTTAGATGATCTGACATTTCTCACCTGGGAAATGTGATAAAAGTGGTGATATCTTCTCCCAATTTTAAAGAGGAAGGCATTTTGTCTAAATGAAAAAAAAAACAGAGTCATATGTTTTTGGAAATGAAATCCCCCTCATTCTCTTATGTGATGTAATGGAATTAAATTGGCTTAATATATATATATATATATATATATGTGGAGGGTGCTCCCATATATACGGGGAGTATCTGAAACTGCTGCATGCATCCTCTTGGAGCATGGAGACAAGGTGATGCACAAACCAGACCAAACTCTAAGAATGAGAGTGATGCACCCAAAGGAAACACTACCCGCATCTACTTTAGTGACTGTAAAAGCAATTACGTAGGGGAAACAGCCAAGCTGCTACAGACCAGAATACAAGAACTGGCTGTCCGACTAGGCACGCACACCCCAAACTACCTCGATTCCAACCACAACTGGCCTTAAATGCAAGCTACTCAATGCAAGAAGCCTTGTAAATAAAATACCTGAATTTCTCCTCTTACTAAATACGGCTAAATTTGACATTATATTTCTCTTTGAAACATGGCTCAATGCATCTCTCCCTGACTCCATTATCATAGTAAGAGACTATCATGTTTACCAATCAGATCATGAAATCTGTAGAGGAGGTGGTTTTGCTTCTTCTATAAAAAGTCCCTACATCTAAAAAACATCCAAGTTACCCAAGAACTTGCTCTTCCTGAGACCATCATCTGTGAACTGTCCTTAAATATCACATTTCAGTTCTTACTATGTTACAGAGCCCCGGATTATGACATCGAACATGCAAACAAGCTAAATACACTACTAACATGGGCAGCATCCTGCCCACACATTTTTATCTTTCTTGGTGACTTCAATCTACCTCATATTAACTGGACCCTTAACGAATGTACAACTGAACCCACGCATGCAATCTTCTACAATGCAGTAACCAATCTGGGACTAGAACAACCAGTAACCAACAAGACTAGACTTAACAACTGCCTTGATCTCATCTTCTGCAATAATTTGAATTCAATTTACAGAATACAAACTAAAGAACCCCTTTCCAACAGTGACCACAACATCATTGTTTTTTGTCTCAACATACATCCACACAAAAATCATCAAAACAACGGAATCACCAATTATAACTTCAAAAAAGGCAACTATGATCTTATAAACAATGGTCTCTCATCCCTTGATTGGCAATTTCTATTCTCTGGATGCAATACTGTAGAAGACCATTACAACATATTTTTACTTGAAGTCAAAAGAGTCATCAAACTATATGTACCAATAACAACGCTCAAAACCAGAAAAAACAAATTACCCATAACAATAAGGCAGCTTCAATCCCAAAAGAAATCACTTTGACGGAAAAACAAATCTGGTCACGTAGCCTACTTCAAAAGCCGATTCAAAAATTTATGCCACCATATAAAGACTGACTGCACCAATTATCACATTAAACAAGAAGAAAACCTTCTATACACCAATTCTACCCACACTTTCTACAATTTTGTAAACAACAAACTAAAAGACTCAAGGTCCATCCCACCCCTGATAGGACCTAATGGTAAAGACTGCAACGACGACACTATTAAAGCCAACCTCTTTAACACATTCTTTAGCTCAGTATTTGTAAACAGCAATAGATCATGCCCAGTATTTCGAACCACAGACAACTACAATGATCTAATACATATTGACTTTACAGAAGACAATGTTGAAAAAGCACTATGCAATCTAAAACCATCTCTATCTATTGGACCGACGGAATATGTGCCTACTTCTTAAAAAAGCTATCCACTCCCATAGCCGAACCTCTAAGCATAATCTTTGAAAAATCTTTCAGGACCAGCTCCTTGCCAAAACTATGGTCACAAGCCACGGTCATCCCCATCTTCAAAAAGGGAGACCCCAGCCTAGTTGAAAATTACAGACCAATCTCTTTATGCTGCATCACCTGTAAAGTCATGGAATCAATTTTTAACCAATCCATCATCCTCCACTTAGAAACAAACAATCTACTCTCTAATAAACAATATGGTTTCAAGAAAAAAACTATCATGTAATCTGCAACTCTTACACTACAAAAACATATGGACTATACAACTCGATCAGGGCAAAGCAATAGATGCAATCTACATAGACTTCTGTAAAGCCTTTGATTCAGTGGTACATGACAAATTACTCCTAAAACTAAAATCTTACGACATCTGTCAGCCTTCAAGATTTTCTCCCTTTGCTTTGCATCTGTCAGCTGTCATAAGTAACAGGGAGGAGTGGGGATATGGTTATGGGAAGTTTGCTGGAGATGTTACAAAACAGAATTGTATAAGTTGGGGGGGAAGGTTCTTGCTTAGGCTTCTATCCTATGCTATGCGCAGCTGCAACTCTTTATCAAAATATGTCAAGGTCAACGGACAGAGGCCTCATCACCACCTTGAGATGCCCACATGATGATATACACAACTTTTAATTGGATGAGCTAATTGAACTATTGGGGAAGGGAATGTTGCCATCACTTTGTATATGTGATTTACGCGCCCATTTTCTCAGATTCAGAATTCTGTTGTTGCTACCACTTGATTTCCAGTAAAATATATCTTTGCTCTAATTAATGTAGTCTAAGTATTTCTTTCTTGGATTTTGAATGGAGCACCAGTTGACAATATGTCTGGACACCTGCATAACTGGATAGAAGCATTCCTGTCAAACAGACAACAAATGGTCAAAATTGGGAGCGTCCTATCAAATTCTGTACCTGTCAACAGTGGTGTCCCCCAAGGCAGTGTTTTAGGACCAACTCTTTGCATACTCTACATAAATGACCTCTATGATCATATTAAGAGCAACTGTGTTCTCTTCGCTGATGATGTAAAACTATTCAACACCACATACAATACTGCTACCCTTCAAAAAGACTTCAACTATGTGTCAGAATGGTCAAACAAATGACAACTTCAAATCTCAACAAATAAATGTTCTGTCTTACATATTGGCAAAAAAATAATAATCAGAAAATAAAATACAGACTGAATAGTCAAGACCTTGTTGGTGACCCAAACTTTGTCAAGGACCTTGGAATACTCATCTCTAATGATCTAAGTGCTAGAGCACACTGTAACTACATAGCCAAAAAGGCATTAAGAGTTGTTAACCTAATCTTACGTCGCTTTTTCTCTGGTAATATTACACTAATAACTAGAGCATACAAAACATTTGCTAGACCAATACTCGAATATGGCTCATCAGTCTGGAACCCACATTATGTATCTGATATTAACACAGTTGAGAAAGTCCAGAAATATTTCACAAGAAGAGTTCTCCATTCCTCTACTCATTGCAGAATGCCTTATGCCACCAGACTTGAAATTTTAGACCTAGAAAACCTAGAACTACGCCGTCTCCGGTCCTATCTAAGTATAGTATATAAAATCATACATTGCAATGAAAACTGTCAATGAAAACTTCAGCTTCAATCATAACAATACAAGAGCAAACTATAGATACAAACTTGAGGTTAATTGCACCAAACTTGATTGCAGGAAATACGACTTCAGCAACAGAGTGGTCAATGTCTGGAATACTCTACCTGACTCTGTGATTTCTTCCCCAAACCCCAAAAACTTTAACCTTAGACTGTCTACTATTGATCTCACCCCTTTCCTAAGAGGTCTGTAGGGGGCGTGCATAAGCACACCAACATGCCTACCATCCCTGTCCTATTCTTTTATTTTTTTATTTTTCTTATGTGTATCCATGTATTCATAACTATGTTTTTTACTTATACCTATTATCTTGCAAGCAATTGACAAAACAAACAAACAAACAAACAAACAAAAAACAAACAAAAACAAACAAACAAACAAATAAATAAATAAAAACAAAGAACAGCGCTCTCAGATCTGGGTACATATACAGGAGCATAATCACACATTCAGTTTTCAAGAGGCTGAAGTTGTTGTTGACCGTGATATAACTAAAGGAGAATGCATACTAAAAGAAGCCTGGTTTTCCAACAGCAATTCTCTCAATAGGCATATTGAACTACCACTGGCCTACCAAACATTGAAACACCAGGAAAGACCCTGCAGAAGGAGCAGAGACCACTTCCCATCGGGGAGCAGAGACCAATGGCACCCCCACCCACCCCTCACTCCTATGAATGCACAACCAGGCTTGTTCAAATACAGAGGAGCCTGGCAGAGCTGCCTCAACTATAACAGACAGGAATAATTAAGAACAAGCTGGGCTAACCACAAAGCCATGAGCAAAGCAACAAACTGCAATAACTAGCAGGTTAACATCACTTCTTAGAGATAAGCAGTCCAGGCCGGGTCTCTCAAGGGAGGAAAGAACAAGAGTTAAACCTCCATTGGCCAACATGACTAAAGCAAAACCAACAAGGTTAATTACAGGTGGGAGGTGGTTGGCAGGGCCTATTACGCATGCAAGGGCTAAATTTATTAATGATATATAAAGGCATAGATCTCTGTAATGGTAGCTTAATACTCTGATGATGTCAGCAGAGGCTGAGGTGCTCATATTGCAGCACTGGTCCAAAGGGCCCAGCAGAGATTATACTACCTGAGACTTCTCAGAAAACAACTGAATGAAAAACTGCTGGTGACCTGCTATCGCTGCGCCATAGAGAGTATCTTAACTTACTGCACCTCTGTATGGTTTGCCAATTGCACAGTGGCAGATAGGAAAGTACTCCAGAGAGTTAATGTCATTGCCCAGAAGATCATTGGTTGCCCTCTCCGCTCTTTGGAAGAGCTTTATAGCTTCTGCTGCCTTAAAAAAGTTCAAAATATTCTCAAAGATTCATCTCATCCCGGGCACCCTTTTTTTTTTTTTTTGAACTATTGCCATCTGGCAGATGGTACAGAATATTACAAACAAGCACAAATAGGCTGAAAAACAGCTTCTATCCCAAGGCAGTAACTCTTTTGAATTCTACTGTATAGTGAAGTATTGGTGCGGTGTTGCAGGTTTTCAGTTCAATATGTAGAGTATGAAGGATGTGTGTGTTTATTTTCATGGTCATGATGTGCACTGAAGATGGTGTTTGATTTTGTTGTACAAGGTGCAGTGACAATAAAGTAAATAAAATATAATTTTAGTTCCGGAGATCACAAGTTGTCTGTTTCTTCTCTTACACACATACACACACACACACACACACACATTTTTTTGTGTGTGTGTGTTTGTAAGTTCATTCAGAAGCCAATCATATTTTTAAAACTTTTTTTTTCATTTTAAATAGAGTTTAAAATGCCAGTTTCCTCTCTTTATTCTAGTGACATAAATCTTTTGTAATTAAAGTCATCAAATTTGTTTAGAGAGAGGAGTAATATAAATCAATTGACATAAATATGTTAACTTATGAAAGTTTTATCATTTTCAAAATACATTATAGACACAGTATTATAATCTACCAGTCCACTTCATTCACATATTCTTTAGGATGCAAGGTATTTTACCAATCAGTCTGGATTTCATCCTGGAATTTACAGCCCTATTCAGAATTTGTCTTAACGTTTAGCCCAAACATTAATTAATGATGATCACTAGACTGACCTCTAATTTATATGCTGCCCATCTGACTGTTACAGAGACTCTGGGTAACTTACAACATGATAAAAAGGTAAAAAAACATAATAAGGTTAAACAATTAAAATTAAAAGGATTAAATAGCTAAAAATCAAGATGATGGGCAATGAATGGCTGGGGATCTATTCTCCCATGAGCTGCTCAGAGCATCCAGTAGTGGGAGGTGCTTCAGTCTCTGCTTATCTAGGCTGGGCTTAATTTGCGGAACGCTCCTCCTCCTCCACGGGACTCCTCCCCAGCTTTCCCCAGTTTTGGTTCAGCCTTGTGAGAGATAGGCAGTGCTTCTGATTAATCCTTGGCCGAAACAGGAGAATTCGCTTTAAGGTTTGCAGATAGTCAATTGTTCTTTTCTTACCAACGCTGCCCTTGACATCTGGCCGTCGGGGATCGCATTATCAGGAAGCACTCCTAAGCGCAGGCAGACTTCACATGCATTTCACACACCCCAACCGCTAGCCCTACCCTTGCCATTATGATCACGGAGCTGTTTTATCATTTAAACGGTGAGGCATTTTTTCTCTCTCTCTCACTCTCTCCTGAGTCGTATCACAGTTTCTCCTTTCCCCCAAGAATGCCATTTGGGGTGAAGGTGTAATTGCCTCATTATTTCCCCCCTCCCCGCTGGTTTAGCCCTAAGGGAAGGCTGTTGGAGCTTATCTCTTTTTCTTGGCGGGAGATTGCTGCTGGTGCGCACGCCACATATAACATCCAGTCGCCATTTTTTTTTTTTTTTACTGTCAGGAGACCGCATTGAGTGCTAATTCAATAGACTGTGTGAGGTAATCCTTATTCCGGATTGAAGGGGTTTTTCACACAAAATACCCCGAGGAATCATTACAACCTCATTTTCAACATATTCGAGGCTTTTGTTAATTTGTGTTGTTGGCTCAACCCTCACAGTTCTCCCTATCCAGTGCACAACAGCGAGCACCTAGGCCAGTGTCCTCCTGTGCAGGGAAGCTGTTGAAGGCCTGTGAGTGATTGTTAACCCAAGGACCCCTTCAACATTCGTACCCTCAATGGTTGCACCTGAACATCTGCAGGTTGAGCGGAGTCGTCTGAAGAGTGAAAAGTTTTCTAACAGAGTTATTGCCACCATCCAAGCTGCCAGATGCCCCTCAACAACTCGCATCTACAATGCCACGTGGTCCAGTTTCTGCAAATGGTATACCAAGTCTCAAATTGATCTCATTTCTCCATCTCTGGTGCAGATCCTAGAGTTCTTACAAGAGGGGCTTGACAAGGGATTATCACCTAATACGTTGAAAAGACAAGTGGCGGCCTTGGAGTCAGTCATCACTTATGAAGGTCTCCTATCCCTTTCCCATCATCCACACATACAGTGTTTCCTTCGAGGAGCCACAAACTTACGCTCGCCAACAGTTCACCGTTATCCCACTTGGGACCTTAACAAGGTCCTTCTTGCACTCACTAAGTGCCCTTTCGAGCCTTTTCAATTGTCAAGTCTCCAATTTCTGACGTATAAAGTAGTTTTTCTTGTAGCGATCTCTTTCGCTCATTGTATTTCAGAACTGGCAGCTTTGTCGATCAGACAAGATCTTTGTGTCTTCCATTCCTACAGGGTCATCCTTCGTCCCGATCCTACGTTCATACCCTAAGTTAATTCAGCTTTTCACAGGGCACAAGAACTGATACTTCCTAATTTTTGTCCCAGGCCATCCCAAGGGCTGGAATGACAATGGCATCGGCTGGACGTGAGGTGAGCGTTACGAATATATATTCACCGCACGGCGTCTTTTAGAAAAACGGAGGCTTTATTTGTGTCTTTTCAGCCCAACAATCAGGGATGCAAGGTCTCATCTTCCACAATAGGCCGTTGGCTATGGGCCGCAATAGTGAAAATGTATCAGACTCAAGCACTTCAGGTGCCCAAGGGCATAACACCTCATTCAACAAGGAGCGCCACAACATAGGCAGCATGGGCCACGCAGGCACCAATCACTGACATCTGTCATGCCACAACCTGGGCCTCTCCATTGCCTTTCATTGGGTATTATAAAATAGATGTGTTTGCATCACCCGAGGCCTCCTTTGGCAGAAGGGTTCTGCAACGGGTCCACAGGGACCAAGAGGGGATCCCAAGACAGACAGAATCCCTTCCGTAGGACAGGCCAAGCTTTGGTATGTCCCACTACTGGATTCTTTGAGCAGCTCGTGGGAGAAAGGGAGTTGGTGCTTACCTGACACGCCCGTTCTCCTTGAGCTGCAAAGAGCATCCAGCCCCACCCTCTTCTGTCTGGTGGGATCCTGTTTCGACCAATTAATTTTTACATTATTGAGGGCGAGGGTGTTTGTTTCTCTCATCTTCGCCAAAACTGGGGGATGCTGGGGAGGAGTCCCGTGGAGGAGGAGGAGGAGGAGCGTTCCGCAAATTAAGCCCAGCCTAGATAAGCAGAGACTGAAGCACCTCCCACTACTGGATGCTCTTCGCAGCTCAAGGAGAACGGGCGTGTCAGGTAAGCTCCAATGCTCTTTCTCCACCCAATAACCACTCACAACGTATTGGGCCCCTATTGGGGCCAAGGCCAGCAGGTAAAGCCAGGTTTTAAGGCTCTTCTGGAAGGCCAGGAGTGTGAGGTCTGATCTCACCTCCAGTAGGAGAATATTCCAGAAGATGGGGCCACAGCAAAAAAAGTATCTTCCCTTGGACCCCACTGGCCCAAATTCTTTGGTAGGCAAGATCTGAAGTAAGCCTTTTCTGCTGGAGAATGTGGGAAAGGCTAGTCATTGGAATGTGGTGATTCCTCAGATAGCCTGGACCCATGCCATAATTTTAACAGAAGTTGGGCAAAAAAAGAGACAGGCCAGAAGAACTGCCCTTCTCCCTGATTTGGAAACAGTTGTCTAATGTATAATCCTTCCATTAGGTTGAATTCCTTGCCAAATCTCTGTATATAGTTTCTTCCTTACTAATTATTTCTATAATGTTTTACTTAGGTCACTAATTTACACCACCAGGCTGATAAGTGTCAAAGATTACAGTTCCCTGGGGTGCTTTATTATCCATGCAATTTCCTAAAAAGTATTGAAATGTTAATGTTCCCTTAATGTGGATTGTTTATGCTGAGACAATCTCCATTCTGTGTGTCTTAACTGCCTTACTACATGGCTCTAAAAAATAGAATGATATAAAACAAGTTTAATCAACTACTAAGATTTATTATTGTTCAAATATAGTTTCTGCACTGGCTATTAAAGACAAATAATTTTGAAATCAAAGCCTTCAGTACTTCATCAAGACCACAGCTACAGACAAATATGTGTTCCTCAAGTCAGTCCAGTATTGTTTCTCAACCTTCCCTTAACCATGACTAATTTACTTTTAATGATATGGATTATGTTTTTATATTTTTATTTCATGGTTTTGTATATTGGTTTAGTTGGGTGGCCATATAAACATTCTAAATAAATAAATAAACTCATCCCATTCCCTAAAATCAATCCTCCATGGTAGGATATTCTTTTGTATGTGCATATTACATTTATCTTCTTCCAGAAATTTATCTTCAGAAAGTAACTATGTATGTGCATATCTGCATATGTGTGCGCACATAGGCACACTTTCAAATTAATGTTGGCTTCTAATGATTGTCTGAATAAATATCTGCAGTCTTCTTGGCATCAATTTTGTAAGTGGTTTGGCCTTACTTTTTTCCTAGGGCTAAAATAGAGTGACTGGCACAAAGTCACCCAGCTGGCTTATGCCCAGGGGTGGGATTCTACCAGTTCGCACCTATTCGCTAGAACTGGTTGTTAACATTCTAAGCAGTTCAGAGAACTGGTTGTTAGAAGAAATCACTGGCCTAATCCTGTAAGGAAGGCAGGAAGGAAACATTCTGGTATTGCTTACAGAAACTGCCCCTCCGCTAACCCTTATTACATTCTTGGCAGGACTAGACTTCCTGTCTCTGGAACTTCTCTGGAGTTTTTATCCCTCCTTTGCTGGTACTTTGCTTGTGTGGAGTGACCATTCAAGGTTACAATGGCACTGAAAAAAGTGACTTATGACTATTTTTCACACTTACGACTGTTGCAGCATCCCCACAGTCATGAGAGGCCAGGTGAGGAGATGCGTGCCTCAATGTGAGTGATATTGAGTTGGCCACACCCAGCCAATATAACCACCAAGCCACGCCCACCACCTAAGCCATGCCCACAGAACCGGTTGTTAAAATATTTGAATCCCACCCCTGCTTATGCCTAACATGAAACTACAACTCACAAGCTCCCAATTTCTAAGATTGAGCCTTAACCATTACACCAAATTGGCCCTCTTTGCTAATTATCCATAGAAATGTATTGCAAAGAAATAACATTTTTTTGCTATTGATGTAGTTAAAAAATAAGTTGTTAGGGTAATTAGTTTTATGTTGCTTGTGTTTGGTGTTGGCCTAAACTTTTTTGCTGTAAGAATACCTTTTTATTTATTTTACAATTACTTGGGGTTTTTTTTTGGGGGGGGGTGTTGCTCCCAGTCAAAATTATATATTTTCACCTTCATAAGAAATGGTCAGCAGAAACTAGCCAAATTAAACCTTTTGAAACTCTATCTTTTTCAAGAAAAAAAAAATCTTGTTCTCAACTCTTTACAAAAGCTATTGCTGTTTGAAATGCAGATTAAAAAAAAGAATGACAATGTAAATAAAAAAAATAATGTCATTGGTAGCCTTCTTTTCCTAGAAAACAAAAACTCCATGTTACAGCACGAGACAATTTGGTTTACAGTAAAAATGCATTTCTTGGTTATGGAAAATCTTTCCCCCAAACATTTGGATTGTTTATGTATGATGCCCCAATATTTGCAGAAAACAAAAATATAATTATCAAGAAATCATTTTCTAGTGATTAATTAATTACAAGTATATTAATTATATTAGTATATTATTGCTCAAATTTATATGTCAGATGTTAACATTTTGAACTCTTTATCACATACCTGCTATGCATCAAAAACTCACAAAATGTATTTCATAAAGTTATTTAATATTCATATTCCTGAAATCACTATTCTAAATTTTAAAAATCAAGAATCAGTGTAGAATAACGTTACGTCAAAATTCTGATCATTTCAACCCTAAATTAAAAGATCAAAGGGCCATAGTTCAGACATTTCTAGTGATTTAAAAGCTTAATAGTTAAATTTATACTTAACAAAGTATTTTTGAATCTTGTTGGTTTTAAATAAAGAGTCAAGATTTTATATTGCTACTAATGCATAAACCACAGCTTTATAACTTTGGCGAATTTTGAATTCAGAGTTTTGAGAAAATTGGATGAAATCATGAACAAAATTTTCACCATGGGAGGCTTTCTTAGTCACAAAAGTTGTATGGTGGGGTGAATTAGTCATAAAACATTCATTTATAAAAGGTTAATTTCTCAGTTTGGAGCCTCTATAGCTTTCCATTTGGAAAGTGTTGAGTGGTTCGAAAGGGATCAACATCTTAATACATGGAAGCACAGTTTAAAAGGCTGAGAGGAACTGGCCAAAGCACCTCCAGGCTGGGAAACTTCAGCTAATGCTCCGAGCATTCCCAAACTTGACCATTTTGGCCAGCATTGGAGAAGATTGAGATGATGCTTCTGCTGCAGCACTAGAAATGAATGACCTAAGGCCACTTCGGTCGCTTTAGGAAAGAAAATTTCATGGCTTTGATTAGCTTGGGCAAATGAATCACGCCACCTCCATGTCTCCAGTGGTCTCATTAAAGGCAATCTATACTACTTCACAAAATATTTTTGATTGGTTTTCTATGGGATACAAATATCTGTGTCTTTTAAAACAAGCTAGTCAGTTTGTACAGTGTTGAATTACAGACACGTGCTTGCCTACGTTTTGTTCAGATAACACGTTATAAAATAGGTTCAAAATCTAGTCAATGAAAGAGAAGAAGCAGGAGATTATATATAGAACAAGTGATGAAAGATAAACAGGAAAAAATGAGAGATTACAGGGACAATGCCAGCTAGAAAATGAAATATGAAAATCATAAATATGTTCTAAGAATATTTATTAACACAATAATGGGGAAATAAAATGGCCAAGTTAAAACAATTGCAAACTCACATTTGAAGATAAAGAGAAAAGGGAATAGAAACTCTCCTAACTTATTAGACATGGAATGCATGGCTGGCCAGGCGTAGAAAAATCATGACATAAAAGCTGTGGCTTGGGGGAAAAAAAACCCTCACTGGTTATGGTATAATTAAAGAAGCTGTTGTCACCTTTTCAAACCTATCATTAACTGTGCTAAAGAAGAATTTATATGTTCACTGATTGGATAGTCATAATATTTCCTTTAATGATACTATAATTATTCATTAACATTTACTTGATCAATCCTCTCACAGCATTTCATGACTATTGAGAATTCCTACTGTGCTTAACCATCCTTTTAAGATAGAGAGTAAGAAAAATGTTATTGAGAAGCTATTTATATTTTTCTATTTCTACCTGCTTCTTTCTTTCATCTTCCTTACCTTAGGTTATACAATGTATCTAAAACAACATACATAAAAAGATTTACTTTCAGTTTGAATGATGAGTCATAAATATTTGCATAAAATATATTTGATCTAATTCTGACTTCTCAAAAAAAAAATCACATCAAACGCTATTGGTTTATGAAAACATATGGAAGCAAGAGGACAGAGTGTTATATGATCTAGTTTCCTAAATCTGTCATAAATATTTAAAGGAAAAAGTCAGAAGGATGCAAAGGTAGGACAGTCATTTGTCTGGGATGGTCTGAAGATTGCTGGCCTGGAGTTGAAGTTCTCCAAGGTTCCTTCCAAACCTAGTCCTGAATCTCGGTTTGGGAGTTAAATTAACTAAAGATTGAGGAATAAACTTTGAAGAACACTTAACAGGAGTCCATGTACTAAACTGGACAACTATGATGGCTATAAACCAGCATAGTAGGCCTAGGCAGGAAATTATGTTATCACAGGCATGCTGTTGAAAAGACTACTGGATCCAGGCTGTAAAGAAATCCTCATCCTTTGCTGATATTTAGTAGATAATTTTACATTCTGCCTCAGTCAACAGAGATCCAGGTTCTATGTATGAACCCTTTTCCAGGGTACAAGGGCTGCCAGAGAAAGAAGTGACAAGAAGGTTAACTTTCTCCAGCTTTTTTCTCTGTTTTTTCCCCATTCTGAACAGAACCTTTTCTGATTGCTCTCACAAAACGCAGTAGAGGAGGGTTTGCTTCAATATTAGCTATAGGCCCAAAACACATTTCTGTAAATCAAATTTTAGAGTAATTGTAGTTGTTTTTTTTAAGTGTCATTTGCATAAACCATGAATACTTTTCATCCATTTTTGACTTACTGCAGACACCTTCTGGATAGTGCAGTAATAAACCAAAATATGCTTTTGTAAATCTAGCTTTAAAGTAATTATATAATTTTTACCAGAAAGAAAAAATTGTTTTGGTAATTTTTGAGATAGTTTTCCCATTAGTTTGTGTACTGACTCTCTAGTATTGCTTTACTAGAGAAATAATTTTAAAAAGATGTGCATAACAGTAACTGAATCACTGAATTATACTAAGAATGCATTAATACAACTTATAGGCATTTTGGAAGGGCAGCACATATTATATCAGCGTCACTGTGTTCTGTACTGAAAGGAACTGAAAGTTGAATGAAATATTAAGGAACAATATATTTTACTCATTCCAAGAAACTAATTTTGTGTGTGTGTGTGTGTGTGCCTGCCTTCGAGTCAGTTTGGACTATTGGTAGCTGCCTGAACAAGTCTCTGAAGTTTTCTTGACAAGATTTTGGAAGTGGTTTGCCCTTAGCTGCTTCTTAGTTAGCCCAAGGCTGATCCTGCTGGCTTGGTGTCTAAGGCAGGACAAGAATGCATGGTCTCCTAGTTTACAGCTAAATACTTTCACCAGTACATCGAACTGGCTTTCTAACAGTATTATTAATTAGTATTATAATTTGTTAATATAATTTATATTCATTATAATTTCTTAATTATTATTAAGAAAGCATAATCATTGCATTATATAAGATGTCCTAATTTGGCAACTGATTCATTTAGTGACCATTTACGGTCATGAAAGTATAACTTTGCAACCAACCTGCATTTATGACCTTCGGACATCTGTAAAGCAAAGGAAAGCTGAAGTAAATTTGTTGTGTTTTACTTAGCTACCTTTTCACGTAATGATTTATTTGTCCTAATTATAGCCATTAAATGAGAATTACCCATAATGCAATGCTTGGATAAAAACAGGCGATCTTCTGCTTTCCTAAGAGTCATTTGTATTACCAAGAATTTAACCTTGAACTCAAATGAAAAAAAGAATCTCTGCGAAAACAACTATTTTAGAACCAGTGAGAGCAAAGATAGGACCTTGAAATGAGATCCTTTGGGCTCCATTAGTTATGCCAATCTAGATCTCATGTAGTTAATTCTCCTCTTTTTGAATTTTAGTAAAGGAAAATTTGAATGGACCTTTTGTTTTGTTTTTTAAAAAATGGATCACTCAACCCCTGACAATTATTGTAACAGTTTCTATGTGCTCCTTCTACATATTTAGTCATATTTTGCTGTTATGCTGAGGTACTTCTTTTCTCCAAATGGCTACATACAGCCTACTCCCTGAGTAAACCAAGATCTATGCATGTGTACCAGAAAAAGACAATGGAGATAACTCTCTAAAAATGAGATACAGTATTACTTCCCCAAAGCTATCTTTTCTCTTTTTGATCAAAATAAATCTTGATATACCAAATTATTTTGTCACTTTTTAAACCAGGGTAAACAGCCTTTAGGGACCCATCAAACACTAGGTTAGTTTAAGAAGAGTTATGTACATGTTACCCAACAGCCTATGAAGATTTAAAGGTAATATATGAATTGTGACTGAACATCAGAATAAACATACGGAATGCGTGAGAAAGAAGTCTGGCTTGCAGTGATACAAATTTCTGAGGAGGCATAGTGAATGATGTTGGTGTAAACTCGGTTTAACAATTATTTCCCTCTTTTTTTCCTTATCCAAACTGAAATTCCTTTGGTTTACTGTGTCTGACTACTTTTTTGCTAACATTGCTCACCTTAAGAGGAAGTAGCATAATAGCTATGTAGCCATATAATGCATATAATCTGCATGTAGAAATAAACATAGAAGTAACCACTTTTGGACAATCCCATACCCTATATGCGATCTTCACATAGGCACATTCAGTTACCTTTCTCATAAAAGAGAATTTTGTATCACATTCAAGTAAAAGTAGAGTTGGTTTTCTAACATAAATTGTACTGGCATCACACACAATGCTCTGAACATTCTCCTACGCAATCATTACACTTCTTTCCTCTTCTGAGTTCATTGTGTTTACTTAAAAACAGTTGAGAGATAAAGATGCCAGATGGCAGTTCTACGTTTATTCTCAAAAATGTTTCTGGGCCCATAGGCATTCTGGGAATTGATGAGTATGGTAGATTAGTTCTACATAGTGCTCACTGTGTAAACTCTGTCCTCACATCCTTACAGGTTATCTGTTTAAAATAATTATTCATACATTCAGTATCAAGTTCTTTAGGGAATCTGATAACATACTCAGATCAACTTGACACATATTTTGGTATAGTTTTCAAACCCATATGCTGGTACATTATTTAGTGTTGTGCATGAACAGGCAACCAAGTCGCTTTTATTGTACTTATTGTTGATATGTTTTTACTGTCTGTGCCTCTATCTGATAGGTTCTCCTAACTTCTAAAAAGCTATTTGGAAAGAAATTAACACATTTCTTTTTTTTTTCCATTGCCCATCTCACTACTGTGTCATTAAAGATTCAGATACTTAATTTGCAGTCATGGGAACTGTAGGAATCTAAGGCTCACATTGTTTTATATATTTTTACATTTGGTTTACAATCCTCAACAAGGTTATAGGACACACATACCAGTGGAATGCCCATTTCAAGTTTTTAAGTCTTTACATTTGAAAAAAACTAAAATATAATGAAAATCTTTAAATGTTGAAGATGACAAAAATCATATTTTTTTTGATACACTTAAATAATAATTCTGAATAACTGTGGAAGAGTCCTGTTCCACTGGCATAAATGTGCATACTTAACTATTTTTTTCTTAGTTATAGCTGTATATTTCTCTCAAACATTAAGTATTCTTAGGAGATGTAGGGACAGACATTTGATAAGATAAACAATTGTTATTTTATTTATAATGCAGCTTGGATATGATTGCCAGGTAGATATCTCAGGAAGACAGTTAAAACAAAATCCCAAAAAGAAATTATTACTGTAGACATTACTGATGAGTCACAGATTTCACAACTTAAATGTGAAAGTCAGTGTGCTCAGCCAACCTTTTTTAGAAACTTACTGCAATGAATCTTCAGCTTAACACATTTGTATGAACTAAGTTACTAAGACATTTGCACAGTGAAATATTACTAAAAATGACCCATTTTGTAGTTCTTTCACCTTGAATGAACCAAATTAATTTCACATCTGGAAGGCAGAGAAGAAGAACGTTAGAGATGTTGGATCTTATAAATTTGATTTGTTTTGCTTAGTTTATCACAGGTTTAATCTTCTCAGCTCCTGGGTTGGCTTTTAGATATTTTTCTTCCTTTTACAACATATAACTTCTGGTGATTTGAAAGAACAATGCAATATTCTTTTCCAATGTGTTGCTTTATTATAGCTTCTACTATCATTCATGTGCTGCTGAGTATGAATAAATGTTTTCCTCCTTTCTATCTTGCTGTTTATTAATATTACTACATTAATTAAAAACTCACAGCAGTGATACTTACCTCAAAGGTACCCACTCAGATTTCTGTTTTCATTAACTTGTCCTTTTAGAAGCCAGTTTCTCAGATAGGGTTCAGGAGGAGTAGAGACACAGCCTAACAAATTGGAACTGGGATTGTGCATTCACTCCAATAACCCCAAGCTTGTGCAATTAAAACAAAATCAATCCCATTAATAAAATCATCTTTGCAAATGCAAGGCATTGTCGGTACTATTGAAAGTGCAGAGGAACTGACGGCTATAATTACAACTAACCATGTGATTGAACTGAATGAAACTCCAGGATTGTAATACAAGGTGTCTTGTAAAGAGTGTGGTTGTTAAAAAAATAAATTGGCCTGCCGGCAAGGGTAATTAAATTAAAAAACTTTTTCCCCTTACTAATATAGAATAACTAATGAGAAAATGAGCACCCTGGATCCAAGAGGATGAACCCTGCCTCTTTTGAAAGCTCCAGTGAATTGGTGTGAAGTGCTTATCTGTTTATTGTAAATATTTTCTGCAGATGGAAGGTGCGTTGCTTTTCAATGAATTTAACAGAGAATTATTAAGATTTCAACGCTGTAATGATCAACATTCTAGACTAAAAATAGAGCTGGTTTTTTTTTTTTGCCATCTCTGTTTCCTTTTGACTACTACCATAGGGAAAATGGTAAGAGATCAGTGAAAAGAAAGATTTCATACACAGTACTCAACCAACCTGTTGTAAGTGAAACTAATCTCTGTATTTAAAAGACAGATGGAAAATTTCTCTTTTTCTTTCTCTATTGTACTTTCCTCTCTTCAACAAGCAGTTAAGGTAGAAGTGAGATTCTTTGTTCATATATTTCTTTTAAAATGCAGCTTTTTACTTCAAATATGGTGAATTCCAGCATTTATTGATAGATGGGCTAAGCTTTATCTTTTTGAAACAATGATATTACTGTTTTAATGAGCATTAATTTAATGAGATGTCCTGCTATCAAAGTAAGTAAATAAGCCTTCAGTACTCTGTATATGTTCAGAAGCAAATCCTTTGAGAAGAGCTCCAACAGGCAGTGTTCAATTTTTGATTCTTGTCTCTGATGAATCAAAGCACATTTTTGTCTTTTTATGTGTGAATATTTTGTTTCCACAAAACAAAAACTTTGGGTTTTTTTCCCCTAGATATAGAGAAAACAGAATGTAAGTGTTTAGCTGATCAATGAAAAATTAATTTTAAAAGGAACTACCTTGCTATTTTGAAGTTATTTGCCAATTTGACATGTGCATTAATAACCCATGTATTAATTTCTTACATATATTTACCTTTGAATTTAATACACTCGTTATAATCTAGAAAAGAAAAATATGTACTTTTGCAAGGACTACAATGAGACACTCCGTCTACTGAAGCATTTTAGTTAGAACTAAAGTAGCTCTGCCTTTGGTATTAATAGATGTGGTAATGTTGTATTCTGAGGTCTATTATTCATTTTGTCAGCTGATCATTCCTTTGTAACTCAGCTGTCCCATTAAAACACAGTTGCTTTTTCATTTCTTTCCCTGGAGGAGCATTTCTAGCACTGAATACTTTTTGTTTTCTTATTTTCCTGATGGATTTGCTGCTGATTGTAAGTTTTGTTTTTGATGAGCGCCATCATTTCATAAAAAATAATGGGTTATTTTATCTACCCTTTACAAGAATATTTTTATCCTTAATTATAATTTATGGGGTTGTATTCTAATGTATATTTTAGAAGTTTTGTGTTGTTACCATTGCCAAACGTAGCTTAGTTACATTAAGACTCTATTTTCTGAAAATTGTGTTTGTAGCATTTTGGAAACTGAAAAAGTAAGGCTCAGAAAAATTACCACTACAAGATGCTTCTTTATCATTCTGCAGTATAAATTATCCTGCCTTGCCATCTTTTGTAGAATATTTATAGAAATGTGTGAAATTACCCAGAGTAATTTTGCAACAGTTGGGATTTCCTTTCACAGAAGACAAATAATTTCTAAAGTGAGGATAGGTCTGGTTCACTGCATATTCAGAATCAAAGTTGTTGCAATTGTAAGAAGGGAATAAATGTTTATATGGCACAATGACTTTTAATAGAAAGCAAGAATTACTTTCAATCTTACACATGCATATCTAACAAAAACAGAAATGAAAACCTATGAGGCCACTTTTGATCCATAATTTTATCCCCCACCAATTTGACGGTATTTGCATCTCATAAAAAGATAAGGAGAGTGTATTTTTGAGGTTCATTAATATAATTAATATTCATCACTCATGTTCTCTGTAGATTAATTATACCTATTGTTAGGTATAATTGGATGGTTTGCCCTAAGCACCAAATGGATTCTAGAATGAATTCCATGCAATTATAGAATTTCTCCCATGAGCTGTTCAGAGAATCCAAAAGTGGGAGGTGCTTCAGTCTCTTCTGGAAAGGCTGGGCTTAAAACTCCGGGACGCTCCTCCTCCTCCATGGGACACATCCCCAGCATCCCCCAGTTTTAGCTCAGCCTTCAGGGTAAGAGGTTGTGCACTCCCTGACTGGAATGGTTTTCTGATTCAGGTTTTCTCTTGGGTTATTTCGGCTTGTAAAAATCTTCCCCATTTAATTTGGCTTTTTTCAGGCTTGTGCCTCTATTAGGTTGCCTTGATCAGTTTAAAAACAGTTTCTTTGTAACTAGCGGAGCCTGCCACTCCGCGGACAGCCTGAGGCGACTGCCTCAGGCAATTACCTTATCTAATTTTCCGATCGTCTTCTCTGCGATCGTAGTGGAGCGCTCGCAGCCGTGGCTCACTTCGCCTTGCTGTTTCTTCTGACAGGAGCATTTAACTCGCAAGTTAGAGCCTCAGCAGCAGTGGCTCGTTAGACTTCTCAGACATTAGCAGCGGAGATTCTGGCTTCCCGCCTTTTTCAACAGCTGGCTCAAGTTCGCGCCTAAATATCACAGGCGCCATTCCCCGCTAGTTTCCCTTTTTGGGGACCGGGGCAGTACCTTCCCACTTCGTTCTCCCTGGGTTTAGCTCTCCCTTGTCTGGCTGACGTTGGATAAGCAGGCTAGTCATTAAACAGGAATTTCCTTGTAATTGCCTTTGGATCATTTCTTTGGAGTGAAGCCACAAGTGCCATTTTAAACAGCGGGGCGTTTTGTTTTGACAGGAAAGAATTCACCTCGGATCCTGTATAGCTGGTTTCCCTTGTTCGGGACCAGGGATCCAGAAAGTTCTCGCTTGGAGCGCTTGGGGGTTTCCCTTGTTGGGGACCCTTAGATACTGTTTACCATATGCACAGTTTTACATATAGATATAGGCATATGTATATGTATATGGGCGTGTATATATAGATTATATATAGAGAGAGAGACTTACTCTCCTGGAGGAGCGTTCTACTTTCAACCACAGGGGAAGGCATCACCCCAAAGTACAAATATTAATAACAACAACAATAATAGTTAAAAAATAATTAAAAATTAAAGTCAGAGGCAAGAGAATTAGTCATCCACAATGGAAGGTGACAACGCTTTCCGCTCCAAGAGAAATAAGTCCCAAGATAAGCCAGTGGGCCCCCAAAAGGCCTCTAAGGCAGCGGATGAGGATGCCCTTAGATGGCACCTAGCTTTGGAAAGGCAATTGCAGAAACGAGCTAGGGAGGCAGACAAGATGGCTATGACACAACAATCTGATCAGGACCCAAGTCCATTGTTGGGGCCCTTGGATTTATCTACTCAGCCCAGGCAGGCTGTTTCTGGACAACCTCCCATAGGCACATCTCCTCCAATGAGCACTGCCCGGCTAATCCCAGAGGCAACCTTCACCCTTACAGTCACCGGAGGAGGAGGGATTACCTGAGACTATCCCCATCAAAATGAGGCAATGGATGGAGATGGTGATTCAAAGGGGCATTGTGGCTGGAGTTCAGCAATCCATCAGGACCAGACACTTCTCGGCCGCTTCGGATGCGGGATCCCTGTCTGCTCGATCCTTTGCACATATGAGACAACATCAAACTCAGGTATTCCCCAATATTCCTAACATACCAGCCCAGGGTCTTCGGGAGGAGGTGGAATTTGAGGATCAGAATGTTCCCATGGAGGTGGGGTCGATCCATCAGATGGACTTGGGGTTGTCAGAGGCTGACCCACTAGAACGAGGAATGTCGGACGACGAAGGCCTCATTCTGGACCAACCTACCTTTTCTGGCCTTTTTCGCCCGCACCTCTTTAAATCCTTACTGTTCAAAGCAAAGAACACCGCTAAACTAGGCACATCAAACCCTCATCCATTGTCAACAGGGTCTCAGGATGAATCCAAGGATCTAATATTCTCACAACCGGCTAATGAGGCAGAAAATATTCCTGTCCCTCGTATGTTTGCTGAATTAGTACAAAATCAACGGGCATCAGCAGCATCATACCCAGCCCCAACAGGGTCGATAAACGATATTATAATTTGGCACCACAGTTTTCAAATTTTCTCAAAACGCTGGAGGTGGATGAGCCCATTGTGGCACTGGCCTCTTCTTCAACCTTTCCCAATGAGGCCAAGGAAGCCCTGAGACTGGAAGAAAAGAGAGCAGAGTTGGCACTCCGTAGGACACACGTTTCTGACACCTGGGCCATTAGGGCAGCTACAGCTGCATCCTTTTTTACACGGTCCTCTCTATGATGGCTCTTCCACTTGAGGGATATATTGCCAGCGTCAAATGTCAGAGCCCACCAGGACATAGTTAAAATTATTGCAGCAGCAGAATTCTCCACCAACGCCACATTTAATGCAGTCAAATTCTTGTCTAGGGCCATAGCATCTCACGTATCAGCACGGAGACTGCTATAACTCAGACATTGGCAGGCAGATACCAAGCATAAATGCAAGTTGGCATCAGCCCCAATATCTGGGGATAAATTATTTGGCAGTGTCTTGGAGCCCCTCCTTATAGAGAATAGAAACATGAAAAAAGTGCTTCCCCCTCTTTTTGGAAGGTCTGCAAACAGAACGCCCCAGTCGTTTCGAAGAGGTTCCTTTCAGCCCTACTATCAAGGCCCATACGTTCCCAGATCTCAGAGAACATCAGGCTACAGGCCCAGTTTTAGACAGGATAGGTCTGAATCTTCCAATAGAGGTCAGTGGGGAGGTCAAAACAGAAGAAACCCCAGAGGCACCGGAGGCCAATTTTTTTCGTTGCCCCAAGTGAGTCCTTGACAGCAGTTCCCATTGGAGTGCAGCTAAAATTCTTTGCTGATCAACGGGACAGCTCCATCTCTCATGTGTGGGTCAAGGACACTATTAGGTTTAGTTTGGTGCTAGAGTTTCAATCCTCCCCCCCAAACTTTTTAATTAGGAGCCCTAGGTCCACAGACCCCATTAAGAGGGCGTTGATGCAGGAGGCTATCAATCATCTTCTACATATTTGGGCTGTTAGAGAGGTCCCATCTGAACAGCGGGGTCAAGGCTGTTACTCTCTGTTGTTTGTGGTCCCAAAGAGTTCGGGAGGCTGGAGGGCAATTCTGGACCTCAAACGTCTGAACAGATCATTGGTTTATCGAAAATTCAAGATGACTACTCTCCAGTCCATTCTGCTCAGCATCAGAGAGAACGATGTCCTGACCTCTATAGATCTCACAGATGCTTATCTACATATACCAATTAGACCTGCTCACTACAAATATCTTAGATTTTGCTATTGTGATCGGCACTACGAATATATTGCCCTACCATTTGGTCTGGCTTCGGCCCCTAGGACTTTTACCAAGGTCCTAGCGGCTTTGGCTGCCTCACTCAGGATCAAATCTATTCACTTACAATGTTATCTGGATGATATTTTAATTTTGTCATCTTCCAGACATCAAGCAAAATTGGATACCAAGATTACTCTGGAGACCCTTTAGGGTCATGCCTTTTCCATAAATTGGGATAAAAGCCATTTGATCTCCTCAACTAGGTTAGTTCATTTAGGGGCAGTGATAGATACCATGGAGGGCAAGGTCTTTCTCTCTCAGGACAGGTTAAACAGTATCCAGTCTTTGGCCAGAGAGATCGGAGCCTTAAAGAGGGTTTCCCTGGCAGTGCTGTCTCAACTGTTAGGGAAACTGATTTCTTGTATTTCCATTGTGCCTTGGGCTCGATTCCATTCTAGAGAGCTGCAATAGTTTCTGCTACCTTTTCAGCGATCCGGAAGAGCCACTTCCAACGTCCGGATAAAGGTACCACACAATGTTCTCCGATCGCTCCGCTGGTGGTCAGAAAAAACGATAAACAAGGGGTGTCCTTTCAAGGAACCTTACAGGGCAACGATCACAACCGATGCCAGCCTGGTAGGATGGGGAGCTCACTTCCAATCCCACACTCTGCAGGGAATTTGGGCTATTTCTGAACAATCACAAAGCATCAACCTGTTGGAGCTGCGAGCAGTTCACCTGGCCTTATGCAGTTTTCTACCCCTTTTCCAATCACGCCACGTTCTGGTCTTGACAAACAATATTACAACCAAGGCCCACGTAAACAGGCAGGGGGGTACCCATTCCAAACTTCTGATGCTGGAGATGGCCAAGTTGTTCAAATGGGCCGAGGCCAATCTGTTTTTGCTCAAGGCAGAACACATAGCAGGGGCCTTAAACACACAAGCGGACTGGCTTAGCAGGGCCACAATAGATCAGGCAGAGTGGTGCCTACAACCGTCTGTCTTCTAGGAAGCAGTGCGGAGGTTTGGGCAACCGGTGATCGATCTATTTGCCTCTCCTCTCAATTCCTCCTCTCTATTGCCCAGGTATATTTCAACGTACCCGACTTGGGGCGGAGGCCATCAATGCTCTACGATGTCAGTGGTCTCCCGGACTTCTATATGCATTTCCTCCACTCCCGGTAATACCCAGATTGATCCAGAAGTTATTGGAGGAACGAGCAGAATTGGTATTGGTCACCCCTTACTGGCCCGGGCGAACGTGGTTCGCAGACTTACAGGACCTGTTGAGAGAACAACCTTGGAAAATTCCACCATCAAAGGTTTCCCTCTCCCAAGGGCTGATACTTCACCCGAACCCACAATGGCTCAGTCTAGCCATATGGAGGTTGAGGGGAGCCATTTAAGGGCCCAACAGATTTCAGAGGATGCTATTGCGACCATTCAAACATCCAGACGGTCCACAACAAACTTGGTCCGCTTTCTGTCGCTGATGCCAGAGGTCTAAGATCGACCCAACTGCCCCATCAATAGGACAATTATTGGACTTTTTACAGGAGCAATTGACCAAGGGCCTATCTCCAAATACTTTACGCAGACAGGTGGCAGCTTTAGCCTCGGTGATAGCCTGGGGTGACCTCCGTTCCATAGCGCACCATCCACATGTCCGCAGCTTTCTTAAGAGTGCTGCAAACTTACGACCTCCTGTAATTCATTGTTATCCCACCTGGGACCTCAACAAGGTGTTAACCGCACTTACAACTGGCCCGTTGGAGCCTTTAAGAACTGCTAATCTTAAATTCCTGACATATAAGGTGGCCTTCCTAATTGCAATCACATCAACAAGGAGGATTTCCGAATTGGCAGCATTGTCAATGAGAAAGGACCTGTGTATGTTTCATATGGACAGAGTGATTCTCTGACTGGATCCATCGTTCACTCCTAAAGTAAATTTAGCCTTCCACAGAGCGCAGGAATTGGTGCTTCCAAATTTTTGTCTGAAACCATCTCATAGACTGGAGCATCAATGGAGCATCACCTATCCTTCAACCCATCCACTTTAGGACAAAAGGTGTCGTCGACGACCATCGGTAGATGGTTGAGAGCCATTATAGCTAAAAGTTATGAATGCCAATCCATCTCAGTTCCTAAGGGCATTACAGCCCACTCAACAAAGAGTGTGGGAACATCAGCAGCATGGGCCACATGGGCTTCCATAGATGAAATTTGCAGAGCGGCAACTTGGGCTTCACCATCTCCCTTTGTCAGAAATTATCAAATTGATGTCTATGCCTCAGCGGATGCTTCACTTGGCAGAAGAGTCCTGCAGAGGGTCCACAGAGTTTAGGAGTGGATTTCGATCCAGATGGAGTCCCTCCCTAAGGACAGGCCAAGCTTTGGTATGTCCCATTTCTGGATGCTCTGAACAGCTTATGGGAGAAAGGGCGTTGGTACTTACCTGATACGCCTGTTCTCTGTGAGCTGTGAAGAGCATCCAGCCCCACCCATTTCTTTCCATCTGGGGGGTTCCGTTCCAGTCAGGGATCCAGATTAGGTGATGAGTTCCGGACTTTGGCACTCAGTCTTCGCAAAACTTGGGGAAGCTGGGGAGGTGTCCGGTGGAGGAGGAGGAGCGTCCCAGAGTTTTAAGCCCAGCCTTTCCAGAAGAGACTGAAGCACCTCCCACTTCTGGATGCTCTTCACAGCTCACAGAGAACGGGTGTATCAGGTAAGTACCAACGCCCTTTCTCAGCTCTACTGCAAGCAGTTCTGTTTCGTGTTTGTGAACAACTGGCAACAGGAGGGCAAACTGGCCACTGGACATAATTGATTTCAAATTACTTCTTTCTGGTAGTGGATTCCAATCATTGTCTTTGTTTAGTAAATCCCTGCCTAAGAGGAAGCACCAATATTATGCCTGGAGAAAGTAGAGAAAGTAAAAAAATAAATTGACCCAACATTGCCATGTTCGAACTTACCCCTTAGTGATAAGGAAAGTGAGGTATGCCTATCCTCCTCCCTCACTAACTGCATTGGTGGCTTGTCACCCAGCAGCCTTTTTTAGGGTTACCAATTCTCTATTGGGCAGTCTCAAGATTACCTGACCAGCCACTGTGACCAGTTTGCACACCACTTTGTCAATAAAATCATTTAGATCAGGGGTGGGATTCTACAGGTTCTGTCCGGCTCTGTAGAGCAGCAGACCTAGAACCGGTTCTATGTCTGCTGCTGCTTTGGCCCATCTGCCCACCCGGGCTCTTACCTGACCTTTATTTCCTGCTTTTTCAACCTCAGCTGCTTTGTGCGGCACAGCTGCAGTTGAAAAAGCAGTTAAAAAATGCTTTTTCAAATGCTGCACACCTGCATGCAGCACTGCTCAGCTGCCCAGGCAGCAAGCTGATGATGTTTCTCACACGTGCACAAAACATAAATCACCTAACCAGTAGTTATACTGCCCCTGATATAGATTTACCATAGCATTGATTCAGCATCAACAAAATCTTTGGTAGTGAGTGAGCCACTATGTTATCTCATTACCTGGCACTAATTTTGGCCTGGGACCTCGAAAGAAGTGGATAGGTTATCCTGGACTTAGGCTCCTGCCCAAACAAGCTGCAGTAACTCATACTCTCACTACCATCTACCTAGACTACTGCAATTCCCTACATGAGTCTAGCTTTGAAGGCAACTCAGAAATCACAACTGATCCATGCGATCCACTGATTCTTGTTATTGGGATTATATAAGACTATTTTTGTGAGCCCCAGTTGGTTTTTTGGGTACAATTTAAGGTGCTAGTTTTGACCTATAGACCTTTGTATGGCTTGGCACTTGGGTACTTCAGCATCACCTATTCTAATTAGACTTTGTCCCATCTATTAGAACATCTAATAGGCCCCCAAATCATTCTTTTCTTTTAATTTTTATTATACATACCATTTAAAAACATTGAATATGGTGAAGTCATTTTGACATAACTTTTGGTTCTCATTCTAGTATAGTATAAGTATATACATTCTTATATACATTTGTTCATATATTTGCAGATACATACATTTAATCATCCTTACATTACATTCTCCGACATAGTATCATGTTAGTCTCACAGTTTCAGTTATCCTCTCAACAGCTCTTTTCCCACTTAAGTCCTTCCTTTCTGTCCCCACAGATAAAATCTATTCCAAGTCATCCTTATTTTTCATTTCTAAGGTTAGCCTATCCATTTCAGCGCATATTACAATTTTATTTATTACTTTGTCCTCACTAGGGATTTCCTTCTTTTCCTTCTGTTTGTCCTATTCTGGGCAAATACCATCCCTGCCACAGTGATAATATGTATTATCAAATATAGTTCTTCCTTATTATTACATTTGTTTTTGGTAAAATTCCCAATAAGAAACACTCAGGTCTATTTTAAATCCCAACATTTCTTCCAGCCATTTCCCAATCCAGAACTCTTGCACTTTTTTACAGCTCCATCAAGCATGATAGTATGTACCCAGTTCCACTGAGTATTTCCAACATTTGCCCCAAAATCATTTTTAAAGATACAGTAACTGCTCACAAGATTGATCAAGTCTCCTGTTCCGCATATTTGGAAGTAGTTGTACATTCTTCTAACAATAGGAATCCCCATGGCAACTACATTGCTAAAATAACAGAGAAACTCATCTGCCATCCTTAAATTCTTCAAGGCAGGAGGTAGCCATTATATTCCTGTAGCATTTAAATTATTTGAAAGCTAGCCAATAGCACAGTTTCTTTATGGTACTCAGCTGGACCCCTTCTCCAGCTTTGCACCACTAGAATTTGATCAGTCTGAATTTCCAAGATCATCCTTTCAAGTCCCCAAAATGTGTCTCAATACCACCATGACACCAGAGACAGGCCTCATGAAAGTAGAGGCTAGAGAGTGGGTATATAATGTTCTTTTTTTCCTCCTGGCCTTGCTGATTAATTATGATGGATGATTTTTAGTCCACGTGGAAAAAGTGACAACTGAAATCTGTTATGTTCAGGTCTTCTACTCAGCGTGGGATATGATCAGGCCAAGTTCACATTAAACAGCATATAGTGGATACCAAGTGCCAATTATACCTAGCCAGGTGAACCCAACAGGTACTGTCTTCCGTTATGGCATATTTAACAAATGCTGAAGTACCTAATAATTTAAGGCCCTTTGGCATGATGTCACACTGTCTCCTCAGTTTTCTTTGAAGGGCAATGTAGAAAAATCCCTTATCCAGAGAGACAATGTCCCTATGACTCTGGACATGTAGAAACAATGAGACATGTATGTACTTTTCCAGTGTTTATACAGAATTTGTAATAACCTCATTTTACCTCTATTGTATAAATACCACAGCACACAGGACAGTTTCACTCCACTCTGTTACTTTCAGATACCAACCCTGCTATAGAATAAAGTGTTGTTATGTTTTGTGCAGTAATATCAAAGTATGTCAGAAGAGGTCCTGTGCTATACATTTCTATTAATAACTAGACAGTTATTATAGAGTATTTTGCATTATTATAGATTTAGTTTTTTTAATGTTTTTTTTATTATTTAGACTCTTGTTTTTCTATATATTTTGCAACTTAGTCTCATCAAAGAAACCAGATCTACATATTAGAACATCATCTTGTATGGGTTACCGATGATCACAAGTAGTTCCGTCTAAAATTAAGAAGAAAATCAATTTTGTTTGCATTTAAGCTGGTAATAAAAGTATAAGAAAGCACTAAAATAAGAGATGATATAAGCAGTGAAGTAAAATCAGAAATCTATCTTAAAAGCTATCCTGAAAATAGGAAAAAATAAAAGCAGCAGTGCTATGATATGAAATGTTGTGATAGATAAAACTGTGCTATATTCCTTTCACAACTCTTTGGTCAAAATGAACAAACCTAATAATTGAAGCTAGCTCTGAATATTAATGTCATTGTACTGATTATATTAAATATCGCAGCACATTACAAAATTGTGATTTTTATTGTTTTTCAAAACTTAGACATAAACAAAACAGAAATTAAACGAACATAAAATTACAAATAGTACATTATGAGTTAACTGCTATAAACCATCCCATCATTTGTATGATATTTTAAGATTACTTTTATAGCATAGACACTGAATGATAATTATAGATAGTTGCTAGTATCCTTTGATAAGCATAAACCCTCGCTTTGTGGAACCAGGGCAGTCATCCCTACAAATTTGCATTCTGGATCCAGTCTCCAGTTCCAGTTTTCAGTGTAGTTCTTCAGTCCACTGTGTCTGATTATTCATGCTGAGTTCCGTTTCTCTGATTAGCAGTCTCATTCTCACAAGCTGTAGTTTCCTGGTACTCTCATAGGGAGCCCTATGGCAGGCAGTGATTGTCCAAGAGGACCAATCTGCCTAACTCCCAGGTAATAGTGATCTGATTTCCACCACTATTGAGATCCCAAAGACTAGGATATAAATTGGCATCCCTGTAAAGAGCAAAGGAGTTCAATCCCTGACTTCCTTTTGCAATTTTTCTCAGCTGTTCTTTTTACTCTCATCAAGATGAGATTTTGGAGAAAAGAACACAAATCAATTTAGCCCTCCAAAAAAGACTTCCTGTTTCAGCAATATTGTAAACATAGTCCTTATCTGTTTAAATTAGGGCTAGGATCTCCTGGAGCTGGGGTGTCAAACTTGCAGCATCATGTTGTTGTCACATGACATATCATGACTTTCCCCTTTGCTAAAACAAGGGTGAGTGTGTCCAGCGTGTGACACATCTGGCCTGTGGGCTGCAGGTTTGACAGCCCTGTCCTAGAGTTTTATTGACTGTCTCATGTTAAAACCCTAACCCTAACCGTTGCAGCATCTCCATGGTCACATGATCAAAATTCAGATGCTTGATAACTGACTCATATTTATGATGGTTGCAATGTCTTGGGGTCATGTGATCACCTTTTGCAACATTGTAACAAAGTCAATGGATAAATCAGATTCACTTAACAACTGTGTTACTAATTTAACAACCGTAGTTAGCAATTGCAATTCACTTAACCATCATGGCAAGAAAGGTAGTAAAACAGAGCAAAATTCACTTAACAATTGTCTCACTTGGCAACAGAAAGTTTGGGCTCAATTGTAAGTCAAGGACTACCTGTAATTTCTCTAAATAGCTTATGTGAGACTTTTGAAATTAGGCCAAGCGTTGTTGTGGCCTATGGGTTGCCCACCCTTTCATTGGAAGAGTGTTAAGCTTTTTTTTTTTACTTCTTTATTTCACACTACAATTTCCTCTCTTTCAGGGAACTATAAATAAAGCCATGCTGAAATATTATTGTTGCAATATTCCATCTAGCTTTTCTTGCTTGCTTATATCTATTGGCAACATTATTGATATCATTGCCCTTAGGAAAACCCCATTGCTTTGCAAGTAATTTTCTGTTCCACAAGCTGAATGCCAATCTCACCATTATGGTTTTTTTAACATCAGTGAATGCTGCTATTTTATGTCTGTGGGAGTGAAAAATGAAAATGGCAGATTTATGACAACATGATTCATTGACTCTACCCACATGAATATCATTTGTGTCATATTCCATCTTCTTGTCTTGTGGCAAGTTGATTTTTTTAGCAAGCACAAAATTAATTGAGAAGCCTTGTTTTATTTTTGCTTAGATGATGTCATTTTTGTTCTTTAAATTCCAATTATAACACGATTCTAAAAGAAAAAAAAGAATAGTGCTGTGTATTTGTGCGCAGATATCACAGCGGAGATACAAGAGGTTCTTCAATTTATATCTGCTATAAATCGTGTATTATTATTATCTTATTATGCCTTCTACCCTGCTTTTTCTTGAATGAAAAAAAGGAAAAAATAGGAAAAGAAAATATTGCTAAAGTTTCATAATTTGCCAAATAGACAAAGCCCTATATTCCAGCTAATTTTAATCTGCATCACAAATAGAGACAGCAGACTAGCGGCAAATATTCCTTCCTTTAGAGTTGCAAAATTTCTGTCTCATCTACATACCCCAGAACAAAGGCACCTCTATCTGCCATTAGTTTCTTGAGCTGATATATTCCATTTTCTCAGTCAAAGTCAAATCAGTGATTCTACTTTCATTGTCTTGATTCCTGGATGTTCTTAGAAGAAGACATATTGCTCAACCTTCTCATACAATTAGGAAGATATAAATTACAAGACTGCTGATATGTTTGCTATTAGATAAACAAAACAATGTATGATATTTCCTCTTGATGCATTTAACAGCTGTTGAAATGAAACAAAAGAACACACCAGAAAATCAGAGCTAACATACAGAATGTTTAAATGTTACTTAAGAGACATGAGTCACTTTTAAATGTTTCATAACACACAATTAAGCTGTGGAACTTCTTTATTCAATCTGACAGCCTCCTGTTAAGATTGCAGCACCCAGAATTCCCTCTTAGCATATCAGGACTTTAACAGATTGCAAAATATTATCTAAGGCCTCCGTGATGATATGCTTCAGCAATCAAATAATTTAATATATATTTTTGCCTTAGCTTTCAAAACATGACTGCTTTGCCAAGTAGCAATGGATGATTATATCCATTTCAGATGAAGCAACAAAGTTACAGTCCTACAGTCACAAGTGGGAGGGGATGGGTGATAAGGAGTGATGAGAAGATAACAGTAATAGTAGTGTACACTTTGTAAATAGTTGAACAGTGTTGAGGGAATTATTTGTTTAGCAGAGGGATGGCTTTCGGGAAAAAACTGCTCTTGTGTCTAGTTGTTTTGGTGTGCAGTGCTCTATAGCATCATTTTGAGGGAAGGAGTTGAAACAGTTTATGTCCGGGATGTGAGGGGTCTGTAAATATTTTCACAGCCCTCTTTTTGACTCATGCAGTATACAGGTCCTCAGGTGGCAGGTGGGTAGTAATTGTTTTTTCTGCAGTCCTAATTATCCTCTGAAGTCTGTGTCTATCCTGTTGGGTTGCAGAGCCAAACCAGACTGTTATAGTGCAGATGACAGACTCAATAATTCCTCTGTAGAATTGAATCAGCAGCTTTTTGGGTAGTTTGAGCTTTCTGAGATGGCACAGGAAGAACATTCTTTGTTGTTATTTTTTGATGATGTTTTTGATGTTAGGTGTCCATTTTAGATCATGTGATATAGTAGAACCTAGAAATTTGAAGGTCTCTACTGTTGATACTGTGTCGTCTAGTATTGTAAGAGGTGGTAGTATAGCAGGGTTTCTTCTAACCACCATTTCTACGGTTTTGAGTGTGTTCAGTTCCAGATTGTTCTGGTTACACCACGAGGCAAGTTGTACAACCTCCTGTCTGTATGCAGATTCATCGTTGTCTCGAATGAGACCAATCACTGTTGTGTCATCAGCAAACTTCAGTATTTTAACAGATGGATCATTTGAGATGCAGTCATTGGTATATAGGGAGAAGAGAAGTGGAGATAGCACACAGCCCTGGGGGAACCCTGTGCTGATTGTACAGGTATCAGATGTGCCTTAATTGTGCCTCAATTGTGCCTTCACCTGCTGCTTCCTGTCTGTTAGGAAGCTTATGATCCACTTACAAGTGTGTTCAGGTACTGCTAGTTGGTTTAATTTACTTAGAAGAGTGTCTGGAATGATGGTATTGAATGGTGAACTGAAGTCTACAAAGAGGACCCTTGCATAGGTATTTGGAGATTCAAGGTGTTGTAGGATGTAATGCAGAGCCATGTTAACAGCATCATGTGTCGATCTATTTGCTCGGTATGCAAACTGCATGGGATCTAACACCAGATCCGTGATGGTTTTCAGGTGGGACAGCACAAGCCTTTCAAAGATTTTCATAACTACAGATGTTAGAGCAACTGGTCTGTAGTCATTCAGTTCCTTGATGGAGGGCTTCTTTGGTATTGGGATGATGGTAGAACATTTGAAGAAGGAAGGAACATAACACATCTCTAGTGATCTATTGAAGATTCAGGTGAGGATGGGGGTCAGTTGGTCAGCACAGACTTTTAAGCAAGAAGGAGTTATCTTGTCTGGCCCTGGTGCTTTTCCTGGCTTCTGTCTGTGTAATTGATCTTCATAGGTCAAAATGAAGGTTAATACTAGACTAATTGTCAAAATGTAAACAATCCCCTAATCAAAGAACTACCAACCCAAATAGTAAACAACAGCTTAAACAAGGAACCATAAAGAATACTCTCATCAATATTGAAAGAGAGCAAACCCCACTCACTTCTAGCACCGATGATGCTACCCAGTTGGATAATGAAACATGCAAGAAAATAACTAAGCTCAGAGAGCACCAAGAGCTCCACACATGTCTTTTTCTTAACCTAATCACAAAACTCAATATGTAGTGTGAACTTTGCTGTCAATGCTTGATTTTATTAAAAAGTGATACATAAAAACCCAGGAATGCTTATAAATTTGGGCTTTAGGAATATTGACATTAGTCAAGCAGCAACATTAATCAAACAGCAACTTAGAAAACAATATAAATATACACACACATATACATATAGTACTGCTAAAGTACTGACAGCCAACGGCTTCCACAAAAGCAAAATCACTGGCTTGATCCACAAAAACACACTGAGATATAATGGAGACCTAGAAGATGAACAGACCCATGGAACAGTTGTCCTGCCCTACATAAGAGGTACTACAGACAAAATCAGTAAGATACTACACAGGCATCACATCAAGACTGCCTTCAAAACAGACAGAAAAATAGCAGCCATCCTAAGAAACCCCAAA
>NW_020769312.1:27949592-27961463 GCF_900518735.1 Pseudonaja textilis
AACTACAATGACGTGGGAAAATACAGTAAAATCTTATGTGGGAGTAGAGAGTAGTTGTGGCAGTAAGGTTGTGACAAAAACGTCAAGATGGCAACCAGACCATGTAAACAAAGCTTTGCCCTCAAAGTATTCATCATAAAAAAGAGGACAATAGAGTAATTCTGCCCACCATCCAGATTTATCAGCCCCATTCAAAAAAAACGTTTATTGCTGCCACCAAAATAAATATTGCATTATACACATTCCATAGGGAGATGTCCCATTCTGCAGGTGGTTAGTACATTATGCTCAATGTTTTAATGCTTTTAACTTCTAATTATTTTATATTGTTATTTTATGATGTTGTAAGCAATTCAGAGTTGGTTGGTAGTGATATGGATGGTTATTAGTAAATAAATAGCTAGGTTTTTTTAGTATATTCATGGAGTTAAGGCTGCTGCAGTAGTAAGAAATAGTAATAATCTAGAAAGAGCTTTACTGAAGTATTTAGCATAAATCCAGATCAGAACGCTGGGGAAGAATTCAGATCACACCCCAGAGGGAGCCATTCTGGTAGCATTTTTATGGTCCATACCAAGAAATGGGACCAAGGAAATTGTCTCTAGTTACCCTTCGTATATGAAGAATTCTGAAGACATGTCTATCCCCTCTGCCTGTTCATGCTCAAAAGAGCTCTGAACATGATTTGCCCTTTCTAGGCCTTGGATTAGACTCCCATATATTTGATTGCCTTTCAATGGTTGTTTCTTTTGAGTGTTTTGATTCTCAGTTGTATTGTATAATTGTTTCTATGCAGCAACACTTGTTGCTTTGGAAATTTCATGCGTTTATAAATTTAACAAATAAATACCTGAAAGGTTTCAGATACATTTGGATCTTACAGGATGAGTGATTATCTTGTAAACAAATGTCAACTCTGTCACAAACAAACAAATAAATTTAAAAGACATAAAAATCAGAGAATGGTCAGATACAATAGTTTACTTTTCTCTGCTTATCTGTTTCCATTTGTTGTATTATTAAAAATGCTTCTAAACATTTTTGTTGGGCATTTTAAATTTCAATAAGTTACTGAATTTTTATCAACCTTTATAAAGATTAACATTATGTTTTTTATCTGCCTTTAAAAGAGGAAAAGAACAGTTCATTTGACATGGCTGTCTAAGAGTAAGTAAATTCTGCTTCAGGTGTTAGATCTCAAGAGTAAAGTACTGACAATTGGCAAGAGTTATAAAAGTCAAATAACTATAAGTCATTTTTATTTTTGTTTTTACTGCTTTAGTACACAGAAAAGAAGAAATAAAAGGTAAAAAAGAAAAATTTCTAAAGGAAATTAAAAAAAAACACGCATGTTGTGTATATGCACATGTGTTTATGTGTTTGTATACTGTATATATAAAACCTTGAAGCATGTTCACATGTTTAAACCATATTTACCATCAACCTTAAGGTCAGTACATACCTACCTGAATTTTAAGATTTTCTAATAAAGCCCTCTTCAAGTTCACCCTATCAAATAAGGTGAGATGGCTCTTTAGAAAGGAGAATCATTATGAGTTGGGCAGCCTATAAATTTGATTTATAAATAAACAAAATAATTCAAACCAAAATGGAACAATAGTGAGATATATAAACATTCCATCAATTTATATTTTTGTCATGATGAAATTAACAATCAGCCCTTTTTAAATTCTTGGAGGTGTCCAATTCCTTGAGCCTCTTAACCAATTAATAAGGGATATTTCAACTGTTCTAAAATTCTTTCAAATAACTCATGTTAACCTTATCAACACTTTATAATTGTCCATTTAAAATATAGAAACATTCAAACTACATGTGGTAGGCAATTCAGGAGACTTGGAGAGCACTGGTCAATTATATCCTTTCTAGATTTTCATCTACAGCATGTCAGTTGGTGTTTTTGAAGTCTGAAACCACACTGAATTATTTATAAGAACTATTGTGGTTGGAAATTTAAAAAATAATTTGAAATCTTGCAAGTACAATTTTTCATTCAGTGAAATGCTTTTGATTTCTCAGCTTCATATATACATACATACATACATACATACATACATACATACATACATATATATATAAATTCTGCTTTCAGCATTTATACATGACTGATGAAATAATTTATGCATTTAATAAAAGTAAATGTTTTACACATTCAAAGAATGCAGTTTCTTAGGATTCAGACACTGAGCTGGTGTTACTCTTGAACAACATTTTAGTTTGGTTGAAATAGATCTTTCAGATCTTTTTCCTCCCTAGTGAATAGGTTCATGAGCACTCAAATGTATGCTCATCAGGAAGGACCCCCTGGATTTGTTTTTACATAAAAGCAAACTTTATGGTTTCTAAACCCCTGCCTTTACAAATGTCTACAAGGTTATGAAAGTCAGAGCCCTTTCTATCAGGTAGGTCTGCAGCTTTCTTTTAATAACTAAATAAAACTTCTGGGAGAAGTCTTCCATTGTTTGGCATTAAGGTATCAGTATGTTGTTGGGAGATGATGGGGACAGCCTGAACCAAAGGGCCACTGTGGTGTAGTGGTTAAGATGATGAATTAGGAGGAGGGAGAGCCAAGTTCTAGTCCACTCTCAGCCATGGAATCTCACAAGGTGACTTTCCACTCATTCCTCTACCTCAATTCAACATACCTCATAGGGTGGTTGTTATGAAGAAAAATGTGATGCCACCTTGAGGTTAAGTTTAGAAAACAGGATATAAATCTAAAAATCAAGGACTCCTAGGGCAGAACAAATCCAGATTGAATCTATCCAAAACTGCTATTCATCAATAAACATTGAGATAACCTGCTGATATAGTTCCTGGTAATTATTCTAAGAAAATGATGTGTAAAGACTGTGTACGTCATCCTTCAAGGTCTTTAGCAGTAAAGAGAATCCAGGATCATTGTTTCTTTCCCCTAGCCATCAACATATTGGAACAATGTTATTGGTTATCCTGGCCAGAGACATTATGGTTTTTCTGCTGCTTATCAGTTCGTCTTCAGTTTTACAAATAATTTCTGCTTTAGAAATTATTTAGAAGAAAAACAGAATTTTAGTGAAATTTTTATGGGTGATCTGTGGTGCAGGTGGCTGAAAGCATTGTAAGATTATCATCATGATGAGCCACAGTGTTTAGAGTGCAGTACTGCAAGCTACTTCTGCTGCCTGTTGGCTGCCTGCAATTTGGCAGTTCAAATCCTACCAGGCTCAAGGTTGACTCAGCCTTCCATCCTTCTGAGGTGGGTAAAATGGGGACCCAAAATTGTTGGGGGAAATATGCTGACTCTGTAAACTGCTTAGAGAGGGCTATAAAGTACTATGAATCAGTATATAAGTCTAAATGCTATTGCTGTTGCTATCATGTCTCCTACAATCACTGCTGCAATAGCCTGCCATATTCTTTGGCTTCTCATCCATACACTAAATTCCAAGGGAAAATATCATGACGAAACCCCTCCAATTGGTTTGTGTTCAGTTATGATGTCATTGTTGTTGCTAAATGGGGAATTGTGTCCTTGAGAATCTCTCAGGAGAAATTTAGAAAATAACTAGCATCTATTCAGTTACTTTGCTTACAAAGTTGGTGCTGGGTTTCAGAGGACTGTCTGGTGGCCAACTAGTTAGAACAGGGTTCCCTAAACTTGGCAACTTTAAGACTTGTGGACTTCAACTCCCAGAATTCCTCAGCCAGGTATGCTGGCTGGAGAATTCTGGGAGTTGAAGTCCATAAGTCTTAAAGTTTGCCAAGTTTGGAGACCACTGCGTTAGAAGATAAAGTTGTATTCATGCAAGCAATACCAGACTAGATCTCAGGTTTTATATTAATTCAGGGGAAACTGATATACAACAATGCTGTACAATATACAAATTGATATATGTTGGGCAGAGCAGCAATACAGAGTAGCACTGGGGACTTTATTTCAACCATTTAACATCCAAAATGGTTTATGATTAATATAAGAAAAAATTCTTTTGAAGGTGTATTTCATATCAGTGCTCCTACTTCATTGCTCTTAACATACAAATTATTTGCTCAATAGGCCAAAGCAGCATCTCCAAAGGACTATAAAGTTCTATGCAGAAAATCTTTACATAGAGATATTTCTCTTTAAAAAATTAACTTGCAACAGCAGCTTACAATTGAATAGTGCCCCAGGAGAGAAGTGCTTGACATGGATGCCTGCCATTTGTTTTATCAATCACTTCTGCATAGCTGTTCTGAGGTTAGTGAAAAACGCATTAATGAGTATGATTAGTTTGCTGCCTTAAAATAATGAAAAGGGAAAGAAGCACTAGTTTCATTGGAAGTAAAAGCTAAATCGATCTACTTTGGTGTCGTGGTTAAAGTGCTGGTTTAGAAACCAGGAGACTGGGAGTTCTAGCCCTACGCTAGGGTTGTTGTTTTTTGTGGAGAAAACAGGAATAACAAGGCGTATTAGGTATCTGCACCATCTTGAGTTATTTATAAAGTAATAAAGGCATGGGGGGGGAACCCAATAAATAAGCAAATATAAAATTAGCATTTAATTGTAGGAATCAAGGAGAGGTATTTAACACTATTATAATCAGTTTGATAGTGTCTGAATGATCATGATTCAAATGATTCTAGCCACCTGAGGTGTTTTATGGTTTCCTATCATTTTTCCTACAGCAGATCTGTAAAAGGAGAGGAGAAAGTTTCAAGGGTGACAGTGGACTTCTTCTACATACTGCCTGGGTCATGGTATCACAACAGCTTTGATTAATTTCTTTTATTAATTTTATCTATTTCAGCAAAAACTAAGCAGGATTGGATTTAGTACTTAGATAAGGATGAGATTGCTTGTTTTCTTGCAGATATTTCATCATCCTAGTCAGGTAACATCATCAGTGCTAGTCCTAGTATTTAGACAGGAGACCACCAGGAAATTCCAAAGTGATAGGTGTGATTAGAATACCCTTCCTTAAAAAAGGCAGCAGTAAACTGTTTCCATATGTTTGCCAACAGTCAAGCTTGATTTTATCTGTTCTATACAAATGTTGAGGAAGAAGGAAATGTAGACTTTAAAATATTACATTGATGATAAAGGTTTTTTTTTTATTTTACCTATTACATGTTATATTGGAATAAATTTCATAAAACTTCAGGAGCAATCTGAAAAATAAAATGGATTATTTGCTATATTTTATATTCTGAAGCTGCAGAGTTGTGGCTTCAAGACAGTGCTTATGTCATCAAATTTGAGATGGTTTAATGAATTTTCCTCCCTTAATGAATGGATGAGACAATTCAAGAATGCTATTTTCAGACCCTGACTATCTCTGGTTTTTTTCCCACTCTTCATCATGGATGACTGATTTTTAACCAACTTGTAGTTAATGATTGCACATCTATGCTTGGTCAATTCTGGAAAGAAACTTTTGTCTGATCTGGTGAGACATCTTTTTGTCCTTAAGATTAGGCATGAGTAGTTAGTTCTTTCTTTGATACAGATTATCCAAATTGCAATCCTCTTTTTAAATAGATTAAAGAAAATCTGATATATTTTTTTTTAAAAAAAGGGTGAATGGTACGGTGATTCAACCATCTGTGTGAAGGATCTTTGACAACTTGGGGCTTCAAAATCAGCATTTGACCATTTGAGTATTCCAATCAAGAGCTGGGACTTTATTTTTGCTGGCTGAATCTCATCTCAGACAGCTGAAGATACAGTTTGGTTTGCTCTACCATAGAAGAGCTATACCAGGATTCTGCAAACTTAAACACTCAAAGAGCCATTTGGACCAGTTTCCCACAGAAAAGAAAACACCGGGAGCCAATAATTTAACAACTGGTGTGACTGGGTGGGTGTGGCCAACTCATGTCACCCCTCTCACCCAGTCACCTCCTGCTCTGGAATATGAAGCGAGTCTCCATCCTGTCATGCCTCTATTGGAATCTGATTCTGAGGGGGAATTCGAGCAGCTGACAGGGAGTGAGACTGTGACTCCAGTGGCTGTGGAAGAAATAGGGGAAGGGCACAGTCTGGCAGGGCAGAGCAGGACAGAGGTAGAGCAAGGCAGAGGGAATTCAGAGGAAGACCCAGGCCTACCCGCTCTTCATCCTAGGGCACGCAGGGAGGAACAGAGAAGGGAGCAATGTGAGTTGCGTGGCTTAGGGTGGAGGAAAGGGCCCTGATTTCCTTCATTAGCTGCAGCTGGGAAAACAGTGTTTGTAATGTACGGCAAAGTTGCTGGAAGCAAACTGTGAGTTATCTATGTTTGTCGAGGCTTATCTGGGTTCCTGGTGTCTTCCCAACTGTGTATATTTTGTTGGCCTTCGAAGTCTGCAATTCCTTATCCTGCCCTGTTCAGTAAATTGCCGCAGCGTGGTTTGTGTGGATTTTTATTTACAGTTTATATGTACTTTGTTTTTGGACTAAATTTCCTCCACTTAAAGACTGTTCTTAGGAGAGTTTTTTCTTCAGCCAAAGGTAACTGGACACTGTGGGCAAAGTTGGAGGTATTAAAGGGACTTTTATTACTTATGTGACTGTGTTGCCTTTGTGCCCCATCCCGGGTCATCACACATCCACCGCCATCATCCTTACCTTCTCAGGCCAGTTGAGGAGTGATGCAGAGGGGAGGGATGGGGCCACCCATTAGTGGGATCAGCTGACAGGGAGCCACAGCAGAGGGCCAAAAGAGCCACATGTGGCTCCAGAGCCACAGGTTGCAGACCCCTGGGCTATACCTTTGAACAGGTCTCATTAAGACATACTTCATTGCTTGAATAGAACAGAAGGGGGAAAAAGCCTTGTTGATTATTCCATTTAAAAAAATGTGCAAGAAATTAAAAGTAACAGAACTTTCTAGTTCTACTAAAGATGATGATAGATCCAGCTGCAATACTTCATAAGCAAACTTATCTAATCAATTTCTTAAAAAAATAAAAGGCTTAAACAGTGTGTTGCTCTTAATTGCAACATGGTTGATTATTCTCGTGCTACGCTACTTAAAATAGCTTTGCTGAGCAGCAGTTATGCAGAGAATGATTTGTTTTATATAGGCATGCAAGCACTGTCAACGTTCTACAAAGTATTTCAGTTTGTTAAGGTTTTATATTAATGAAGGAGGTGACAAATGTGCAATAAAAGGATCTAATTTCTAAGACTTCATTTTTATTATTATATACATTCAATAATCCATCAAGCTTTTTTCTAGAGATTCAAAGTTTTTGGGGTGGTAGTGACATTATGATTTTAAAGGAGGTTAAGATCAACCCATAAAAAGAAACAGGGTGGGGGGGATCACCAGTCAATATTATTTCAACAGTATTTAACCTTTTTCCATTTTGTTCTGATGTGCCTTATTCCTGTATTAAATGTGCGATTTGTATTACAATTATATCTATTTTCTATCACAAAGACTGGTATATACCTTGGTGTTAATGTTAAGTGATTCCTAAAGCTAGAGAGCTCCTGTTGCCCAGAGCAGGAAACTGCTAGTGTTTGACATTTAAAACGACCTTAAACATAACTCCAAACACAACTGAGTCAACCCTCATTTCTCCCTCTGCCCTGACCAAATCTTTCATTAAGAACATTGTCAGGTTAAGAAAACAAGAAGGTGAGCCTCTAAACAGGCTAAAGCAAATCTGCTTGAGTTTATAGGAACATGCCAACTTGTTGCATTGCCTGATACAGAAGTCTCTTTCGTCAGAGTCAGCTAAACAACAACACAAGAAGTCCATGCTATTTTAAATAGCATATGTGTCTTGAGTAACAGGGGGAAGGGTCTCTTTCCCAGAGAGCAAAGAGACAGCTGAGTTTGGAAGAGGGAGAAGGTGGATACAACCCACCCCCAACAATTCATAGAATATATATAATAGTCATGCACATAGTTGCTTTAGTCTGTCAAGATTAATACCAGGCCCAAGAAACCAAAAAATGTTGATCAGGATCCTGATTATTCTGATATTTGGTCAAAAGGTTCTTATGTAGAAATGACAGAAATAAAGTTCAGGCCTTAGCAGGTTTTTGGCCTTGTAGAAAGTTCCTCAAGAAACCCCAAATCTACGAGTCATACCTTCTAGTGAATCTTCATCCTTTACCAATATATAGTTTCCCACATGAGCATGGTATAGTGCCTGGATCTTCAAATTTGGCAACTTTAAGACTTGTGGATTTCAACTCCCAGAATTCCTTATCTAGCCAAACTGGCATGCCATGACTTACCCATAAAGAAATAACAATTAGATTAAAAATATAATAATATAAATAAAGGCCTATAAAGTGCACGTTAGGCACATGCTCAGATTTTATCATGATAAAATCAAAGGTGTTGATGGGACTTAGAAAAAATAACACATTTTTTATTATCTCACTTTAGAAATTTCATCATCTCACATTTCTGTGGGTTTGGATCTTTAGAATCACAGAACTCATTTAACAATAAAATCTCAGTATTTCCTTATAAATGTATCCATTATCCACTGCATCTTAAAATGACACATAAATTTAGATGCTTCTTGCAGAAGCTGCACACAGAAATTCTAAAGATGAACTAGCAGAAAGCATTCCAGCATTTCCCAAATATACATTGAAACAAGAAACATTACATTATCATTATAGCAAGTTGCCAGGAAATACAGGGTAAATTATGCAGCTTGATAATTATAAATATTATGAGAATTGAAGGCTTGGAAATATTGCAATTCATCACTGTAAACATTCACCTTAAGTACAGGTTTGAAATTATTTTATCCCCTTTAGATAGTTCCATTCCTGGCTAAATTCCAAAAGTAGCAAATTATTCTCCTTGCTGGTGTGTGTGGGAAAATCACACAATGTTCTGTGCAAAACAAAGCAATCTTGTAAGCAAAATTTTGCATATTTTCTGTAAAGGTTATAACTATTTTGTAACTCATTGGTTAATTATGTAATGTTTACTAATGAATGCTACAAATTTGTGGGCAGCTGGTCAGATTTAATGAAAAGCAGAAGAACATGTGAATAGCATATTTGTAGCTCAGGGTTGAACTGTGGTGTTCTCCGACCTTGATATTCTTGAAGTTGTTTCATTACCTACCCAGGTAATGTCTTTAGTGCCAGCAAGCTCACTCAGATAAACAAGGATTAATTCCAGGATTGTTACAAAACAAACAATCAAGCAATAAACAATACCCCAATTAAGGAACTATCAATTCAGACAAACAATAAATCACCGCCTGATGGAATAACTACCAAGATTATTCCCACTAACACTGACATGGCAAGCCATTGTTATATAAACTGAAAGCAAACATCATTCCCTTCTGGCACTGATGATGTTACCTAGTTGAGCAATACAATGCTGGCAGGAAAACAAACAAGCTCAGAGAGGATCAAGGATTATACAGAAGCCCATGTTTCTCAATGAATATTTTATCTTTTGGAAGATATTAGAGCTTTATTTTACAGGGACACGGTGGCTCAGTGGCTAAGATGCTGAGCTTGTCGATCAGAAAGGATGGCGGTTTGGTGGTTTGAATCCCTAGCACCGCCTAATGGAGTGAGCTCCGGTTACTTGTCCCAGCTTCTGCCATCCTAGCAGTTCTAAAGCAAGTAAAAATGCAAATGGAAAAATAGGGACCACTTTGGTGGGAAAGTAACAGTGTTCTGTGCACCTTTGGCATTTAGTCATGCCAGCCACATGACCACGGAGACGTCTTTGGACAGCGCTGGCTCTTCGGCTTTGTAATGGAGATGAATACCACCCCCTAGAGCCGGAAACAACTAGCACATATGTGCAAGGGGAACCCTTACCTTTAGAGCTGTATTTTATCATTGTTCGCTGTGCCTGTGGCTCCCTATAAATGAAATCTCAGAAGTTAAAAAAAAAAAAAAGCTATATATGCTCATGGCTTGCCTCTTACTGATTCTGGGCAATGCTGCCATGCATAATGTATATTTGGCCAAATATATTTATGTTATACCTACAGTGGTGCTGAAAAAAATTGTGAACATGGCAGTGGACAGTGAAGTTCAAAATCTTTGTAAATTTTGTAAGTTTTTCCACCCTGGAAAGCATATACATTTTTTTTAAAGGTCCTATGAAGTCTCTTTTCTTTCAGACATGGTACACATTTACATACTGGGCTGCAAAGATCAGCCTTGGATAGTGAATACACCAGAATTCTGTGCTTTAATTAAGGCAGGACCTCCCACACTCACATCTGATTATTATCCTATTGATTGAAACATCTGACTGTAATTATCTGTTCAAATGAACCAATAATCCTAGAGATTCACATACTTTTGCCACAAACAAAATTGTAGCATTGGATCTTTTTCCTCAATGAATAAATGGACAAGCATAACTTTTTTGATTGATTTGTTTAATTGGGTTCTTTATACTTAGTTTGATGACTTGTGTTGAGGATATGTCACATTTTAGGTCATATTTGGAAGGCTAAATTATATGATGAACATTTAAGGGAAATAGGTATGTTTAAAGGCTAGGGGTAACATTATAACCATCTTCTAATACTTGAAGGGCTCTCACAGGGAAGAGGGCATCAGCTTTATTAAGTAATGGTCCTTCTTAGCTGCCGACAACATCAACAATAGCCACTACTTCTTCAAATGGTTTGGGGTGTTTTGGACTTTAGTGGAACTTCAGCCAAGTGGAACCAGTGTTTTGTGGAAAACACATCCATCACTGGATGTACCCAATTGGCAAAAGGATAAGCATAATAGCAATAAATAACTGCAGAATGCTGAACTGCATGTCTGAGAACAGGGATAAATAATCTACAGGTTGGTTTAGTTCCCCAGTTACTTTATTTGTATCTTGATCAAGTAGCTTATTTTATTTATCATATTTAAAAACTACCCATCTCTCTCGCAGAGGGACTCTAGGTGAAGTACAATCAAATTTCAAAAGCATAAATCAATTTGCAAAATTTTAAAGTCAAGGATTATTAAAATTAAAAGGCAGGGTGAGGGCATCAGGCATCAAACAGCCCCACAGCTATGTGCCCCAAGCAAGGCTGCAGAGCCATGTTTTTACAAATTCCTGAGGGTCAGAAGAACATTCCACATGGCAAAGGTTGATGGCAGAGAAATGAATATCAATAGCAATTAGACTTATATACCGCTTTACAGTGCTTTACAGCCCTCTCTAAGCAGGTTTACATAGTTAGCATATTGCCCCCAACAATTTTGGGTCCTCATTTTACCCACCTTGGAAGGATGAGTCAACCTTGAGCCTAGTGAGATTTGAACTGCCAAATTGTAGGCAGCAGAATTAGCCTGCAGTACTGTGCTCTAAGCACTGCACCACCAAGGCTCATGTTCTCTTCCTGCCCACACTCCCATTGGAGTTCTTTGGCTGACTGGGATATCTTCCCTACCTGACCAGATGGGCTGGGCTGATGTAATGTGATGAAGATGGTTGCATTGGTTACCTGGCCGCATGATTTGTAAGCTTTAAAAGTCATACCCATCACATTGAGTTGGACCCAGAACCAGACCAGTAACCAAGGCAGCTTTTGCAGCAGAGGGGTTACATGCATTCAGATGCACAAGGAACTTGTGTACATATATAAAGTCCTGACATCTGGAATGCTTTAGAAATGAAATCACCCAAGTAACAGTTATCCAGATGTCAAGATGTCAGGACATTGTACATGTTTTATCATTACTGTGCTTCTTTTTTTTTGTTTAATTTTTCTATGTGTTTAATAAGAATGGCTAGATAGACATGCAATTTTCATTTGAAGTCTATGATTTAGAACCTTGGAATCTTCAACGTAAGTTAATAAGCTGGGTTTTTTGTGTTGTAAATAACTTTTCTGAAAGAGAAAGGAAGGAAGGAAGGAAGGAAGGAAGGAAGGAAGGAAGGAAGGAAG
>NW_020769312.1:27961473-28005548 GCF_900518735.1 Pseudonaja textilis
AAGGAAGGAAGGAAGGAAGGAAGGAAGGAAGGAAGGAAGGAAGGAAGGAAGGAAGGAAGGAAGGAATCAAAATTAGACAGGAGCATCTTCTGCATGGAAAGTTTTGAAGGGGGCATGGGGTGAGAATATGTCATTCCACAGTTCTCAAATCCAGTTTCCTAATGGTAGTACAGAGTAGAGAAAAATACTGTAGGGATCAAATATAAGTTGGAGCTGAATCTGTATAGAGGACAAATTCATTGGATTGTAGCATTTATAGGAGTGCAATCAATTTTCAAAATATATAGATGAACCCACATACAGTTACATGCCAAACACATATTTCTTGCAGTTTTTGGTTACCACTCACACTCTATGAAAACCGGATATTAATGCATTCTAAAAGAAAAGTAATAGAATTTTAGTTGTCCCTAGGCAAGCTGGTGTACCTCCACACGATATACTGCTTCAAGTCGCTAGTAAAGACTTTCATGGTGGAACTGCCCCACTCAAAAATTGGCGCTTCCATGAAGGAAGGAGGCATCTTACATAGGCATATATTTTTTTTAAAAAATGCAGCAGATCCATGCAACTAAGAAGCCATGTTTCCTTGATAAGAAGTTACTGCTTCTTATCAAGGCTTTCTTTGCGGAACATTTGTTCTAATGATTTGAAGAAACTAGCTACATCATGCTCAATATTATGCATGGAGAGATATTGTGCGATGACAATTGGACCTCTCATAGAAATAAATGTAGATGTAGTTATGGAGGGCTGTGCATGCTTCAGATATGATTACCAATTATGTATGTGTTGCTGTAAATGCTTATACATAGTGCTAATGATATTTAAATTGCAGAATATATTCAAAGAAAATTTTCCTTCTGGGATGTTTGAATGCAAAATTAATTGTTTGTCTCAAATTCCATCATTTGGAATGTAAAATAACTTACACCTTTTATTAATAATATTTGTTAATAAGGTGAGTGTATTCAGAGGCTTTACATGCCAGCTATTTTTCTTTCCTGAGGCTCTATAACTATAATTTGCCTTCAGCAGTTTGTTCAAGTTTGTTGAACAACACTTGAAATGCTTCTGTGTTACAGTGTCATCAATATTGCTCAAGAGAAGTTTATTAAAATGAAAACTGTTGTGACAAGGCTTGATAAAATTATATTTTAAAAGAAAAAGGGCATATCTGAGTTTCTTGCAAAGAGTCTTTGAAGTGGGTTTTTTTTTTCATCTAAATAAAGTCATAAATTACAGAATCAACTTATTACTAGCAACTGTTGAATGCAGATTAGAACATCAAGAAACAGCTTGCAGTTCCCATTCTGATTAATAGGCTGTTTTATTTCAGGCTTTATCTGTTTTTCCCAACCTTAAACATGAGTTTGCTGGCACAAGGATGCTTTGCAGAAAACTTAAAAAGAGGGAGAAAGGAAGAGAGAGAGGCAGGAGGGGAAGAGGGAAGAGGGAGTTACAACAATCCAATTACAAAATGCATCTGAATGGTGTATGTGTCTCTATTGTCACCCTTTAAAACATAAATAACATGAATTTCACCTATAAAATATATGTACCTACCACTGTCACAGTGTGCCTGGGATTGCCACAATTTTCCAGCTGCAAAAGCATGCCCTGGAAAAAAATTCCAGGCCACATATATTTCCCTAGACTACATTAATTTTTCAACCTCTGGGGTTGCTTCGGGGTCTACTTATTGAATCATATTTTCTTAATTGAGCATTTACCTTCCTCCTATTGCTGGAAGCAAGATCTGCTTCAGGCCAATTAAGGGCAAAAGCAACCTTATAATGGTAAACCAGCATGCTTACAGTCAAGTGCTTCATCACTGCAAGGTAGAGTTTTCCTGGTGGCATTCACCTAGTAAAGGCTGATGCTAAGTTGCCTCCTGGAAAAGCACCTTTGGGACAACCATAACCTGGATAACTGAGAATCTCTACAGACTTTTAGCTATTCAATTTGAGATGAACCCTTTTTGAATGGTGTGGGAGTAGGAATAGATTTCCAGAGGAAAAATTGCAGATGACAGGAACCAAGAAGTAGCCTTAGGTAACCCCGAGGACACAGATAAACCTCCAAGTGCTTCAACGACTGTCTAAAAGGGTGCAAATGACCAGCTGTCTTCCAAAAATATAAATCCTTCCATTCCCCACTATCCTGTCAGAGCTGAAGAAGTTTATTGTTTGAGAAGTGAGATGTCTTCAAAGAAAAAACAAAAAGGTCCAGTTGCCTCCTGAAAAAAACACCTTTGCGACAACCATGACCTGGATGACTGAGAATCTCTATAGACCAGGGATGTCAAACTCGCGGCTTGTGGCCCGGATGCATCACATGCTGGCCCTGCCCCCACCTGGTTTAGCGAAGTGGAAAAAAGTCCTGATACTTCATGTGACAACAACGTGACAACGTGAGTTTGACACCCCTGCTACAGACTAAAGGTAAGAAGTGGGGAGAAGAAGTCAAGGTGAAGGAATGGTGTTGTTTTATCAGAAACCACTGGAAAATTTGTGAAGAATACTAATTCTGCTGGTGATGTTGGGTTTGAAAAATGCACTTCACTGAACTTAGTTGAACTTGTATCTGAATTGGCACATGCAAAATCATGCTTAGTAAATAGCAATTTGCCCAGGCATTAAAAAGAATATGAAAAAAAAAAATGTGCTTGTGCAGGTATATTGACCAGATAAATAGTGGTAGTAATGTTGGTGGACAAATGTTCCTGTGATTTATCATATATCTCTATTAAGGAAACTGCAATCTTATATTTGTTTATTTGGGATTAAGCCTCCTTAGTGAGACTCACACCAGCTATTCCTATATTAAAGCTCTCCAAAGGTAGAAACAAATAATAAAATGACTACAAATCCTTCATGATAGCTTTTGCATGATAGCTTTTACATTACTTCTCCCGATGGCCTCCAATATTCCCTAATGACACTAAGAGTTGAGTTGAACTTATCACTATCTCAAAAGCTCCCTTTCCTGTTCTAGATCTTGAGAGATAGAATAGATCCGGATGGGTGGGAGTGGGAAAAACTATTCACTGACTGTGTGCCATCAAGTTATCTTGGACTGAAGCAGGGAAAAAAATGCTCATTTTACTATGTGAGGCACCTTGAAGTAATAATGTCCAATTCAGCCTGAGGGATAATACTTACACACACTCTATCAATTCTCAATAATAATAGAGAGGGCAGTGTTTTGTATTGCAGTTGTGCAAGCCCAATCTACTAAGACTTGCTTCTGATCTAGTTTGAAAAGCAAGGAGCATTATTAAGGGAGTAAGGCTCTTGACAGACATGTTATCCAAGAGGTGAAACTAACAGTGTCAGCTTATTTACCTTTTCAGTGAACTTGAATACAGCTGGTGTAAATCTAACAACAACTTCCTATAAATCAAGCTACTTGAACCAATTTCTTAATACCCATAATAGCCAAATTCCTCACCTGATCATTTGTGGCCTCCTCAAGGACAAATTCAGTACTCTTACCCATCTTTCTGACACAAAATCTGTGGAGGTTGAATCTTTTTGAAAGTTTTAGCATTTTCCATTTTTTCAAATAGGCGATTTGGTTCATGAATTGCTCTGTAGCTGTCAATGACTGCTTCTTGGCAGTTTCAGAAAATATGTCAAATTTCTGTTAGAAAATATTGCTGGTCAGGTGAAGCCAAACATCCGGTTCATTTTCTGCCTAGGTTGCTACTTCATATTCCAAGTAATTAAAAGTGGGTAAAGTAGAAAGTTCAGTATTTGGAGAAATGACATTATGATGATCTCGTTCAGTCCAGTTTCTAGAAGTAAAGCAAACCAAAATGAGAAAATGGAAGATGAGTGAGTCTTCTGCCCATCTGCTTGCGTTAGCTTCTGCGGGTTATTTTGGCAAAGAAGAGTGAAGGATAATGTGCTATGAAACCATAATGCACCTCAGTTGTATTGAGTACACATTTGCTGTAAGGTTTCACTTAGATGGGAAAGACTTAGATGTAAAAGAGAGTGGGGTTATTATGGAAGTTCTAGCCATCTTCTAGATCGATTACTATTCTGAATGGACTTTATCCTTTCCAACTCAACAGAAGGTTGGAAATAACTTATGTAAAAGTGGCTTGCAATTCTATCTGCATATCCATCTGTTGGTGAGCAGGATTACTCTGAAGAAGCTAAGTTCAATAGGATAAAAAGTGATCTGACAGGAGAGGGAGGCAAAAGAAAGATTAAAAATGAATCAAATCCAGAAAGAATCCAGAGAACTTTCCCAGAAGGGCAGTGACTTAGAAAGCTACTCATTGCTTCTTCAAAACTCTGACCTTTCCTCCTGTGAAGTGGAGTTTATGTAAAGGTTGGAAGCAATTCTGCAAGCCATTCTTTGAATAATTTCCCTACCTGGTTGAAGGATGTAACAACATGCACGTTGCAAATGACCCCAGTCCAACATTCAAGATTATGTTTTCATTTTGATTTTCATTTCAGAAAACCAGTTTGGTCACAATCAAGATTGTGAGTACTAGTCACACTTTAGGCAAAAAAGCAGGCTGGGTGACCTTGGCCAGTTACTTTTTCTTAGTCCATCCATCTCACAGGGTTATCGTTGTGGGAAAATAGGAGAGGGAAGGAATATTGTGTGTTCACTGTCTTGAGTTATTTATAAAAATAATAAAGCTGGGATATAAATAAATACATTTTTCAGTGTACTTCTCTTTTGTGTCTTGTCTTGTGTTTTGTATCATGGGAGGAATCTTAATTACTAAAATTTGTATCAAGGTGTAGGGTAGGGGATATTCTTACAATTTTATTTTCCTCTGGGAGGATTTTGTTTTTCAGGCAAAATTAGCAGATTTAGAATACATTATGAAAACTATACATTGAGTATATTGTAAGCATGACACAGCTGTGTCTTCATCTTCCAAGTCAAACATGTTTCCTCCTGGATAAAGCACAGAGGAGAATGCCCCATGTTTAGATTTTAGAGAGAAGATATATTGAAAAGCCATAGCATGCATGGCTGCAAATCAGGAATTCTGGGAACTATAGCCCAGTCTTCTAAATTTGCAAAACTGTAGCCTAATCTTCATTCCCTACTATAGCATTTATCAGATGATTTGCTGCCCTTGTGAATAATGTTTCTTCCAGAAATCAAATAAATATACATTTCCAGTATCAAGTAGCTTTGGCTCTAGCATACATACATGTTAGCATACATGCTTACTTATTGAAAAGAAAATGAAAACCTTTAGATAACATATAACAGATAATCAGAGTTGGAAGGGAACTTGTAGGTCATCTAGTCCAACCCCCCCCCACCCAAGCAGGACACCCTACACCATTTCTGACAGATGGCAGTCCAATCTCTTCTTGAAAGTCTCAAGTGTTGGCACTCCCACAACTTCCGAGAGCAAGCTGTTCCATTGGTTGATTGTTCTCACTGTCAGAAAGTTTATCCTTATTTCCAGGTTAAATCTCTCCTTGTTCAGTTTCCATCCATCATTCCTTGTCTGGCCTACAGGCGCTTTAGAAAATAGCTTGACCTCTTCATCCCTGTGGCAGCCCCTCAAATATTGGAAAACTGTTATGTCTCCACTGGTCCTTCTCTTTATTAAACTAGCCAAGCCCAGTTCCTGCAACCATTCATTGTATGTTTTAGCCTCCAGGCCCCTAATCATCCTGGTTGCTCTTCTCTGTACTTTTTCTAGAGCCTCAACATCTTTTTTATAATGTGGTGATCAAAACTGAAAGAGAACATCTGAAGCAAAGATTTGAACCTTGTGAATATTCACCCCCAACTCCAGTTACAACTAATCTGACAATTGTTTGGATTGGACCTGCAAAGAAATTGAGAACATTCTACTGTCATAATGAAATTTAATAATAAAGACTTAGCAGATAGTTAAAAGCCATTCAAAATAATAAACAATTGTCTAGTAGTAGGATGTACAGTCCTAGTTTGGAGTTGAATTTCTCTGGGTTATTGTACAATATTCCTAGACATGGATAAAATCATCCTGACAGATACAACACTGACCCTGTTATAATGCTTTCAGTGTCCTGCTATAATTTCTCCTCTGCAGCTTGAGCACAGAGTATTTCTCTGCTAATAGCTGACAAGTCTAGAAAAGCTCAAAAGCATGACAACAGGAGCTTGTTCTGAATTTAATATGACTTTGCTTGCATTGTGTGCAGTAAGCAGTATCCATTAAGAACATGACATACAAGATACAGAGATAAGAATGAGGAGAAGTAAATTATTGGGGGGGGAATATGAGTCTGCAATTCTCACTCTAAATTCTTCCATGAATAATGCAATTCATGGGCAAAGTTGGTATAATGCTTGCACATTTGAAGAAGAGAAAGGATCTTGGGCAGTTTTTCAGTTTAGTTAATGGGCATGAAAAGGATTCCCTTCTAAAGGAGCATAAACTTCAGATGGAGGATGATCATAAAATATGGATCACAACTTCATTACACAAAGTATATAATCTATGTACTTGCCTCCAACGTCAAAATACAAATTTAGACGACTAGGATTGAATTTGACATTGAAACAGCTGTAGTCATTTTTTTGTGTCTTTATGATTTGTACCTATGAGAAAGGGCTTGGTTCTAAAGTTCAAGACATAAATCATGGTTAATGATATTACAAATACTGTAATTGCTATAGCGAACTCAATGTTATAACTGTAGTTGTTTGAAAATAAAACTAAGCTTCTCAGTTTTTAAAGTTGGATTTTTCCATTGAAGTCAATTTAGCATGGGAATAAGGATCAATTTTTAGATGTTATATCCTGTAGCCTTTTAAATGGTATAAATGTTTCCAGACAGGTCTATTGCATTTAGATCCTGTCAATCCTACCCAATATGCTATATAGGTGTATTCCAAAGTTGCCCAAATCAGAAAATTAACATCAGTTGTTGGCTTCCAGTATTTAATACAGGCAATCTTGATGATATAGCTCTAGATGATTTAGACTGACAGTTAATCAGTGGAACAGCTTGCCTCCAGAAGTCATGAATGTTCCAACACTGGAAGTTTTAAAGAAGAGTTTGGACAACTATTTGTCTGAAATGGTACAGGGTTTCCTGCCTGAGCAGGGGGTTGGACTAGAAGACCTCCAAGATCTTTTCCAACTCTGTTATTCTGTTCTGTTCTGTTCTAGTCTACTCTAGTCTAATCTAATCCACTCCACTCCATTCCATTTCTATTCTATATTCAGAAAAAATAATTTCTCCATCATTAATCGGTGATTGCATTTTCTATAAAGATATTCTTGGAATTAAAGAACCCCATAAAAATTGTAAAAGTGTTTATTTTCTAAAAAAAATTCCATATATTTGAACAGAAATTCATCTCAGAAAATAAATTAATCTAATATTCATTCTAAAAGCATTCACCTTTCTCCTGAATATGCAATTATAAACTCCCATTTACCATATCTGAAGAAACCTTTTTATATATGTCATTTATGCTAAGTTACTGAGTTATATTTTTAGTATAAGTATTTGATTCAGTACAAATACGTAATTGGTATTCCTGAAATGAATGGGTAACCAAATTTTTACCTCTGGCATGAACTCAGATTTGGAGCAGTTAATAGAATATCCTGCTATTTTACTAAAAACTTCAATCATTTGCATTAACACTGCAATAGAAGTATGAGGTTTAAAAATAAACAGAGTAATATCATCTGCAAATAAAATCAATTTATTTTCAACAAAATTATTTACTGCTCTATAAATCCCCCTATGTTGACTAATAATCAAGGGTTCCACGCAAATATCAAAAAGCAAGGGTGAAAGTGAACATTGTTGCCTGGTTCCTCTAAATAAAGAGAAAGTAGCAGAAAATATGCCATTAACCTTTATTTTAGATGTGGGTGACTCATTTAATATCTTGATCCATTTTATGAATTTCAATCTGAACTTTTTTTAACACATCAAACATGTAGGGTCTATATATTTTGTCAAATGCTTTTTCAGCATCTAACTATAAGAATACAAACTGGTTTATATTTTTGCTTAAGTCTATTAAACCTACAACTAACTTAATATTTTCTGCTGCTTGCCCAGTTTTTGTAAAACCTATTTGATCATTCTTAATAACAAATATTAACACTTGCTATAATCTGTTTGCTAGCACTGCAGTTATGATCTCTATACCTGTTAAGTTTGAGCAATGAGAGGCTGAACCAGAGCATGAGTGCAACAATACTTTATTAAATAATAAAGGGCTGACTGTGCTTGCCAAGCCTGGAACTGGCTCGCAGCAATCAGCGACTGGTTGGACCCCGCAGCCTGCTTTTATAGCTGGCTGCTGGGGAGAACCAACCAATGAGGAAAGGGGGAAGAACGCCCACTCAAAGTGAGTGGACCTGAGTGAGAACTCCTAGAGTTCTCAGGACATAACACCCCTACCCCCCAGCTGTGAACATGCATAGTCTTTGAGGTAGGCAGGAGGTTTATGTTGGCGCCCGGAACGGCGTAGTTCTGGAACATTGTCTGTCCGTCCGTGGTCTGCCTGGGCAGGCAGAGGCGGCAAAGTGTCACCAGTGTGCCCCTCGGGTTGGGCCTGCCCTGAGCTCGTAGGGTTGCTCACTGGGGATGTGCTCTCGAAGGCTGGATCGGGCTGGTCAACTGTCTGGGCGCTGCTGTCTGTGCTCGGGCTTTCGGAACCAGTTGTAGGTGTGAACTGATCGCCGGGCGTGATGTGGATGTGAGGCTGAGGATGAAGCCTCCCCTCGTCTAGGGTCTCTGGGTCCCTGCTGGCGATCGTGCTGAGGCATCTGCGCAGTTGGTCTATGTGCCTTCTCCAGTCGTGGCCATCCTCCAGTCTGACCCGATACGACCGCGGCCCGGTGATGGCTATGATCTCACCCGGGATCCACAGGGGGTCTCCAGTGAAGTTCCTCGCGAAAACTGGCTCCTGTAAGATAAAATGTCTGACCCCCGATGAGGAAGCGAGGGGAGAGTCAGGGCAGTATTGTGGGTGTAGTCTGTCCAATACAGTCCTCAGGCACCTGCCCATCAGGAGCTCAGCTGGGGACTTATTGGTGACTGAACAAGGAGTTGAGTGCTGGCTCATCAGGAACCGTGAGAGTTTGTGGTGCCAGTCATCTTTGTTGAACCTTGCCAGGGCTTCTTTAGTGGTCCTGACGGCCCTTTCAGCCAGCCCGTTACTGGCAGGGTGAAATGGGGCTGTGAAAATGTGGCGGATACCCAGGTTGGCAGCGAAGCGGCTGAACTCAGTCGATGCGAACTGTGGGCCATTATCGGAGACGATGGAGTCGGGTAGCCCGTGCGTAACGAACAGGCGTGTCAACACGTTGGTGATTGCTAGTGTGGTGGTCGTGGATAGCTGTGCTACGTCAATCCACTTGGAATAAGCGTCCACGACCACCAGGAACATCTTCCCATGCAGAGGGCCCGCTAGGTCGATGTGGATTCTAGACCAAGGAGCGCTGGCGTTTTCCCATCTAGCAGGGGTGGCAATGGGGGGAGCAGGACGGGATTCCTGGCAAATGTTGCAGGAACTTACCCAATTGACAATGTCCTCATCTAGACCCGGCCACCACACGTAGCTACGTGCTAACGCTTTCATTCTCACGATGCCAGGATGTCCCTCGTGCAACGCTTCCAGAATTCGGGTACGCAGTGAGGCCGGGATGACCACTCGAGTGCCCCATAGTAGACAGCCCTGCAGACTTGACAATTCCTGCATGCGAGTCTTAAAAGGTGTGAATTTGTTATCAACATTGCCACCCGGCCACCCCCTCCTCACCCAGTCGAGCACCTGGGCGAGTGTTCGGTCTGTGTTGGTTTTAGCAGCAATGTCCATGGCCGTGATGGGTAAGTCCAACTGGGTGATTTCGAAAATAGCGTGGACAGGAGCAGGGTCTTCAGCCGGGGCCGGCAAGGGGCAGTGACTGAGGGCGTCAGCGTGGGACAGTGTTTTGCCCGGGCGGTGTACCAGTCTGTAGGAGTAGGCTGCTAGGAAGAGAGTCCACCTTGTCATCCTAGGGGAGAGGACTTGAGGGGTCTGCTTGTCCCCGGCTAGGAGGCCCAGGAGGGGTTTGTGGTCAGTGACCAGCTCGAAAAAATGGCCGAAAAGGAATTCGTGAAATTTTTTCACGGCTGCAACAGCTGCTAGGGCTTCCTTATCAATCTGGCTATAATTGCGCTCCGTGGTAGAGAGCGTCCTTGAGAAAAAGGCGATGGGAGCTTCGGCGCCATTGGGAAGCCTGTGACTTAGTACCGCCCCGATTCCAAAAGGGGAGGCGTCAGCTGCTAGTACTAAAGGGAGGCTAGGGTCGAATTGAATAAGTACCGCCTCTGACGTGATTAGTGATTTGACGGCGTTAAAGGCATGGTCTTCCTTGTCCCCCCAGTGCCATGGTGACTTTTTATCCAGTAATCTGTGTAGGGGTTCAGCTACTGATGCTTTATGGGGCAAAAAGGATGCGTAAAAGTTCAATAGCCCCAAGAACGCCTGCAGTTCTGTTTTGGAGGTTGGAGTGGGTGCCTCGTGGATTGCCTTAACCTTGGACTCCAGGGGATGAATGCCAGAGGCGTCAATTTTATAACCCAGAAAGTCCACCTGTCTAGTGGCAATGGTACATTTTTCTTTTTTCAACTTGAGGCCATGCTGTCTGAACCTCTCTAACACAGCTCAAACTCTTTGGAAGAGTTGGGGTCTGTCCCTGGCCGAGACTAAGATGTCGTCGAAGTAGGGTACTACACCAGGGAGGCCCTGCAAAATCCGCTCCATGAGGGATTGAAAAATACCCAGGGCCACACTTACGCCAAATTGGAGACGCTTGCATCGGAAGGCACCCCTGTGAGTGACAATTGTCTGGAGTTCCGCTGTTTGGTTATCTACAGGGAACTGCTAATATGCTTGAGACATGTCCAATTTAGCAAAAATGGTGCCTGGTTCGAATGTGTGTAATAAGTGTTGGATGACGGGCACAGGATAAGCGCTAACTTGTAGAAATTTATTGATTGTCGTCTTGTAGTCCGAGCAAATTCTCAGGCTACCGTCTTTTTTGAGGGGTGTGACAATGGGTGTCTCCCACTTGGCGAAATCTGTTGGCTCAATGACCCCTTGTTTTAATAGTTTATCCAATTCTGAATCTAGTTTTGGCCGAATAGCGAATGGGACCCTACGCGGTTTTAGTCTGATTGGGACTGCTTGGGGGTCAACCGAGAATGAGATGGGGGTACCATTATAACACCCCAGCTCTTCGCTGAATACGTCTGAGTAATCAGCGAATAAGGAGTCAGTGTCTGAGGTTGAGACAGCATGGACTCCTGTTAGCCCTAGGCCGAGATGGGGAAACCAATCGAGCCCCAATAAGGTGGGTAGATTGCCGTTAACTACCACTAGAGGTAGGTGGCCTTTAAAAGCTTTAAAACTGACAAGGAACTTGCCTCTGCCGATTACAGGAATGGTCTTCCCCTGGTAGTCCTTCAGGCCAAACTGGCATCTCTGGAGCCGGCTAGTGGATAGGCTTGGTTGGAGCCTCTTAAGGGTGTTCCACGAGATAATTGAGAGCGCTGACCCTGTGTCAACCTCCATGCGGCACGGTTTACCTTCTAGGGAAACGGAGAGAGAAATTTTACTAACAGTGTGGCACGTGTGCTTGGCAAGGTGGTGCGTGCGACAGTTCAGTACTTGCCTCTGTGGTCCCGAGTGCGAGGGAGGGTGCCTTTGTGCTGCGCTTTGGGGGGCTTGGCAGACTCTCGTGATGTGTCCCCTTTTATGGCAGTTATTGCAGGTGGCTCCTTTAAACTTGCAGGTGGCCCTCTGATGAGATCCCCCACAGGCTAGGCACAGGGTGATGTGCTTGGGAGGACCGCTGTTTTCTTGTCTGGCTCCTACCTGCGGCCGTCTGTCATTAGATAGGCGGTGGACTTCGTTTTCATCACTGATGGGTTCCTCTGCTACCACCTCCTCGGAGTGGACTGGGAGTGATGTCAGCTTGGTGCTAGGGCCCTGGATTTCGGTGGCTGATGTTGTTGCCAACTCGGCTGCCAAGGCTTCCTCGACTGCTTGTGCGAGGTTGAGGTCTTTCTTTGCGAGAAGTCGCCTTTGCAGGTGGAGGTCCTTGACCCCGCAGACTAATTGATCGAGGAGCATGTCCTCCAGGTAGGTTCCAAACCCACAATGCAGTGCTGCTGTTCTGAGAGCGGCCATATATTGATTGATGGTCTCCTTGCTCGATTGCTTCCTCATACGGAAGGTGAATCTTCTGGCAATCTGTGAGGGCCTGGGGGAATAGTGGTTAGTGAGAATTTCAAGTAACTCTGACCACGGAATGTTTTTCAACTCATGAGGGGCCACGAGCGCTGCAGCCGTATCGTAGACGGTGGCCCCGCAGTAGATTAGGAAATACGATTTTTTCCGATGCTCCCCCCACATCCGCCAGGCCAACTGCATCGATATAATGATTGAAGCGGTTCTTATACGATTCCCACTTCTCCTCGTCTGGTTTAAATGCCGGGAAGACTGGATTGGAACTCATGGTGCTGGAACCGGTTGAATAACCTGAGGAAAAAATCTCTCTGGGGCAGCAGACAATGTTTTAGGGCCCGTGGTGGGCAAGTGATTTCAGCTCGGGAGAGGCTGTTTTAAATCCTCTCTTTCTCTCTGGGTTAACCACGTTAGACTGTTAGCCGTTGATGGCGTTTGAGTTCGCGCCTGAGTGGGCGTCAGTGACTGGCTACAGTGCTGTGCTGTACCTTTTAGGTTTGAAATTCAAATGACAACCGTTTGAATTTCGCGCCTGATACAGAGCGGCTGCGGCTCGCAGCGCTTCACTTTCCCTGTAGCTGGGCTAACAAGCGGCTACAGACACTTCTAACTTTCGATTCTGACCGCTCTCTCTGGCTGCGGATCAGCGTTCCCTTATCGCCGGCCGATCGCTCTCTCTGGGCTGCGGATCGGCGGCTAGTGACTCAGCGGTTGCATGGTGCTACTGGTAGCCATCCCATCCTCGTCGCCAGTGTTAAGTTTGAGCAATGAGAGGCTGAACCAGAGCATGAGTGCAACAATACTTTATTAAATAATAAAGGGCTGACCGTGCTTGCCAAGCCTGGAACTGGCTCGCAGCAATCAGCGACTGGTTGGACCCCGCAGCCTGCTTTTATAGCTGGCTGCTGGGGAGAACCAACCAATGAGGAAAGGGGGAAGAACGCCCACTCAAAGTGAGTGGACCTGAGTGAGAACTCCTAGAGTTCTCAGGACATAACAATACCAACATTAATTAATGAGATTGGACAATAATTAGCACATTGAATATAATGATTACCTGATTTTGGTAGAATTGTAATATGTCTGATTAAATGCCTCTGATAATATTCCTTTGTCAAATATGTCATCAAACGTTTGACAAATTATTGGCACCAAAAATTCTACCAGTCTGTAGGGAATACATTCAATCTTAGTGTTTTCGCCACTTGCCATTTTTAAAATTATTTCCTTAATCTATACTTCAGGCAAATGAAAGTTGTTGTGTATCATCCAGAGGTGGTATTCAGCAGGATCTGACCAGTTCTGGAGAACCAGTAGCAGAAATTTTGAGTACTTCGGAGAACTGGTGTTAACCTTTCCCCAGGAGTAGGGAGGGAGTGGAGATTTTACAGTATCCTTCCCCTGCCATGCCCACCCTGCCACACCCACCAAACCATGCCACACCCACAGAACCGGTAGTAAAAAAAAATTGAATCCCACCACTGGTATGTTTATATTTATAATATAAAGTTTATATTTCTTTTCTGTGACACTAGAAATGGTATATCAACTCTACAAGATGTCTGGAACTTCCTGTTTTTTCCTCCCTAGTTTAAACATGTGACATGTAGGAATCAAAGTTTAATGGTTCATGAAACCTAGTTATGCAGTAACACTTACTGACCAGTGGATGACTTCTGAATAGTTCTCTTTGAATGAATGAATCAATCAATCAAATCAGTTAATGCATATTTATTTAACTTTGACCATAAAAGAAACCTGCAGATGTAAATGATAGGTCAGTGCAAAGGAGCAGTTTGTAACATGTGTTTTCAAACCATTAAAGAAGCTACTTCTTCTAGAAGGGACCTGTGCTGCTTTGAAAGTTTTTTCTGGTAAACATGCATGTGTACACAAACTCTTGTCCAGCTTTCTCTGCAGGAGTGTTTTCTATGTATTCCTAGAAACAACAAAGGAAAATATTTGAAGGTTACCAACACTTTCATAAATGAACTTTTTCACATGCAATTTCAGAATTCACACCATCTTTTGAATATAAACTGTTTCCTCTTTGGTTTCCAGTATTTCAAGTTATTTTTAACTATATTGTTATTTTTAACAATTATTTAAATAAACCCACTTCTTTTAAAATATGCTCTCAAAGTTTTTTAAAAAAAATATATTTATCAACTACAATTTTTGAGGTAACTGAGAATATATATTTCAACATGTGTAAGAGCAATCCAGAAAAAAAGCTATCCCTATACATTCATAGAAGCATTTAATTCTGCATTTTGCACTTTAGTTTCATTGTTTTGAATGAAAGCTACTTTCAGCAAGGACATCTGGTGTTCTTACCGTATTATGCATGAGTTCTGCCAACATGTGCTTTGTTCTCACCTCTATTTGTAAAATAATCCTTCATCCTGGCAACCTTATATTGACATCTGGTTATCTATGCAGAAATAGCATGTTCTATAAGTTCTCAGTATAAGTGTGCTGAGTACATCTGCTGAAATGTATAATGCACAGTTATTGTTAGTCATGTCCTTAATGTTAGAATATGTTCTCTTATTGAATGAACAAGCTGCAAAGATGTTGATTGCATTGTTCTGCCTTGTCATAGATTAATAGGGATTTCCTCAACTATTCCAATAACTGAACATTATTGAAATAACTGTTCAGAGATGTAGAATAATAATGTAATATGCCAGCAGTACCCAAACATGGCAGCAGACTTGCTCCCATTCCTGGGAGGAAGACTTAAAATAAATAATTAAGAAGGGCTTCTAAGAACAACTTTTTGATCTAAATAAAAGCATCTGTCCCCAAATACTATGACTAACAGATAGTATAGTTATCTGGAGTGATATAGAATAAGTTCCCATCAATGCATATTAAAAGAATAATACCAGTGTTGCTTGAACATCAGAAATTTGGAAGCTGTTTTATAATATCATGATAGTCTTTGCCTCAAGGTTTTGTCCATAATTTTCTGTTTTACTTGCTGGTTTCAGGAATTGAAGGTGAACCTTTTTGTATGTAGTACCTATAGTACTGAGCAAAAACTGATAACCACATGAGAAGAACCATGGTTGATGGTTGTCTCATCTACTCTGGATTTCTATAGGAGCCGACTATTTGCATTCAAAAAGTACATGAATATGGGGTGCTTTTTCAAAAGGCAACGGGACTTTCAGAAAGTCCCGTTGCCTCTTGAAAAAGCACCTATGGGACAAGCATGACCTGGATGACTGAGAATTGCCATAGATGTGAATATGGGCCGTTGCATGATAGTACCCTTTCAGTGACATTCCTCACCCAGGTTGTCTCTTTTGTTATAATTCACCAAAAGGGTGAGTGCAGTGGTGGGATTCAATTTTTTTTACTATCGGTTCTATGGGAGTGGCTTGGTGGGAGTGGCTTGGTCAACGTGACAGGGGAAGGATGTTGTAAATCTCCATTCCCTCCCCACTCCTGGAGGAAGTTTACTGCAAAATCCCATTCCCTCCCCACCCCACCAACCTGCTTTTCAGCTCTGTTCTCCTGTGCAGGGCAACAAAAGAAGACCCAGCCAATTAGCTGGGACTCAGGAGGCAGAGAATAAATGGGGGCGGGGCCAGTCAGAGGTGATATTTGCCAATTCTCTGAACTACTCAAAATTTCTGCTACCGGTTCTCCAGAACTGGTCAGAACCTGCTGAATACCACCTCTGGGTGAGTCTTGAGGTCGTATTAATCAATCTTGGTGAAGGTCCAGGGGAGGTGTGTGTTTTAACTACATTGTCACAAGAAACACATCTTTCCAAAGTTTCATTGCATTGTTTTGATTGTTCACTTGTGCTCATTTTGGTGTTTGGATTTTTAAGGAAGATGCGTACATTCAGATAACAAGAGGTGTGATGGCAGAAAGGTTAAGAACCTCTTCTCTGGGGGAACTTTATTTCATCTCCAAAAAGAAAATCTCTTCTGTTTGCGTACACCTACTTTGAATCCAATTAATTATGAGAGAGAGAAATGGAGAGACAGAGAGACAGGGAGATGATAGATAATACTGATGGAGTTAAACACAAAGAGAAGTTCTGTTTTGACACTTATGACATATGTAGAACTAAACTAGGAAAGAAATGTAACTGCACAGGCCAAGCCTGCTTCTTGTCTTCCCCGAGGCAATGCATTCCCAGATGTCTAAAACTCACAGAGATCTAAAAATCATTTTTAGCATTTTTAGCTGAGGAGGGAGAGTTCTAAAGTGCAGAGAGCTTTTTAAACACACTTAGAAAAATGCAGCTGCACATTTACTTCCAGTCATGCTCTATTAAAACAGTGCAAATCTCTAAAACAGCATTCCTCCCAAGATGAGTATAGGACTCATCCTACTGGGGTTTTTTTGGGTGGGGGTGGGGGGAGCCATTAAAAACTTGGGCAGTAGAAATGTGATGACGGGTTCCTCCTAGAATGGAGTTGGAAGCTGTGAGCTGTTGCTCAGGTTGCCATTATTTTGCCTTGACTTTATTTTTTAACTGTTATTCCATTTTAATGTTCACATTATTTTATAAACTGCTTAGAGTCTTATTTAGATTAAAGCAACATGTAAACAAAAACAGTGCCTGGATTGTATTGAAGCAATTTGACTCTGTGTTGCTACCAAACATTTAGCTGAAACATGAGTCTAGTTTTCCCCTTAATTGTTTCACATATTCACAGAATATATTACTTGCATTATGATCAGTAATGTAGGTTCCATATTTTTCTTTGGGATTTTTTTGATTTAGCAGGATGAGCCAGACTTTTAGAAGAGTGTGGCTTAGTTTATCTTATCTTGAGTAGGCTACAAAATGGTGCAGTTAAACATAGTAATTAACAACTCATCTGGGGATGATAAGTAAAAGATTAGATCAAATCAAATGGATTTATAGGGATTTATATTTACAAGAAATTATGAATAACCTGGTTTAATTGTGGCAATCAGATGCGTAGCAGCATATTCCAACCATTTTTGTCACACTGCAGTCTTCCATGTTTTATTGTTGCAATATCATGACACATCAGTAGGAAGTCACGTACACAGAAAACCCAATACACATACAATACACATATAGGGCGACACTGTGGACGTGTAAAACATGGATTGGCTATAGCATAAGGTGTAGCCATATATGGCAATATTCCCTATTCCTGTCTAACTTCCTCATGTGTAACATAACCCCCCCCCCCGCTTGCTGCACAATAAAAGAGAGGTGCGTAGTACTATCTGTGCTTCCTCTCACCAAAAGAAACCTTTGTGTCGCTGTCATCTTTGCCACTAAGAGGAGCCCGCCCGGACAGTCTGCCTGGGTGCAGGTCATCAGCTGACTGATTCATCCCGGCACTGGGACCCGCAACGCATCATTTTATGGTGGAGTTGTAGGGATTGAGCAAAGAACATTTGTAATTTCTGCAATTTTTCTGATTAACAGTTTCTTTTGACAAACGAAGTGTTTTTAAAAATGGTTTAACAATGAGCGGAGAAAAGAAAAAAACAATAGGTAAATAAATCAGAACATGCTTTAACCCTATGTGAATTTGAAATTGTTCTTCAAGCCATGGGATAGATAGCTAATGAGGAAGGAGATTCATTTTTTTCCTATTTTCAGCTTACATGCTATTTACAGAACCATCCAGTCCTCCATAAGCAGTTTTCAGATAGCAGAGGTGAAGGATATATTGACTGATTTATTGGCTTTATTTGCACAATAAAGCCAATAAAAACCACTTGTGTTGTACATATAGCATCTACAACATGTAACAGCAAGCCTGGACCCACAGAATGAAAGGCTGGAGATTTCAAACCTTTTCCAGAAGATATTGAGTTTAAGTACTCTGGCCATAACTGGACATCCCAGACAGTGGTGGGATTCAAAAAAATTGGCTACCGGTTCTGTGGGCATGGCTTGGAGAAGGATATTGTAAAACCCCATTCCCTCCACACCCCACTAATCTGCCTTCCTGCTCAGTTCTCTTGTGCAGGGCAACAAAAGAAGACCCAGCCGATCAGCTGGGACTCAGGAGGCAGAGAATAGATGGGGGTGGTGCCAGACAGATGTAGTATTTGCCGGTTCTCTGAACTACTCAAAATTTTGCTACCGGATCTCCAAACTTCTCAAAATTTCCACTACTGGTTCTCCAGAACTGGTCACAACCCGCTGAATACCACCTCTGATCCCAGACCTCTTGGGATAACATAAGTGATTGGAGAGATGCTACAACCCACTTTTTTCCCTATCCTAGACCAGTAGTTTCTGGCTTTGTATCTAGAAGGGGAGGAACTGAGGGAATCTCAATAAATGTTAAAGCCTATGCCACACACACACATGCACACACGTGTATATATTCAAACTTAAATGGTACCTGGTTCATAAACCAGCAAGGAGACCACAGTATTCACAAAACCTTATGTTACCCAATTAATCTAGCTACCCAAGTTCACACACTTGCTAAACCTTACCATCCTAACTAAAACCAACCCAGACACTTTCAGAAACCATGAATCACTTCTTCCTTCTGTAGTGTTTCCCATGTTAATTTAAAAGATTCTTTCGAGAACTGTCGAATAAAAGATCTCTTTCAATAACTGTTCCTTATTAACAGATCTGTAGCACAATTTATTTTCATTCATGGCAGGAGGTATCCTGATATTTCCCCCCCCCCAACCCCCCCCCCCCCCGCGCTTTAAAATGAGTTTAAATACTTAAGTTCTTAATTTCCACAAGGTAGTTTTCAGTCCTTGTATTGCCTTGATTGCAGACATTCGGAATTGCTTTCTACGGGAGTTCTCTTTATCCATTGGAGTCTGCAGGGAATTGACAAAGATACAATATAGGTTTCTTCTCTAATATTAGATGCTGACTTTCTCATATTTCACTACAATGCAGAGAGACAAACTCCTTCAGGAAAGAATCACAGGGCTACAGAGATGTTCCTGTAGATTAAAAGCCCATGAAGTTGCCTTGCAAAAGGCAAAGAAAAGTGTTTTTAATCTAACATTAAAAGAAACTCTAAAAGGAATGTCAGCTGCACGTATTTAGATCTTAAAAACATGCATCTTTTATAATCCAGGCAGTTAACCTCAGAGAGACTCAAACTCCTTAGCTTTATCAACAAAACAAATATGAATGTGGTACATTTCTAAAATATTTATATTCAAACAAGAGCTAATTGTTCCTATAGGGAAAGCTCTTTTATTTTGAGGTGAACATCTTTTTTACTTCCTCTTTTACCACTTTGGGTGTCAAGATAGATGCAAAATTCTGGTTCTTGCTCTTCTGGCAACCTCAATCATTGTTATTTGATAGCAATAGCAATAACACTTATATACTGTTCCATAGTGCTTTACAGCACTCTCTGGGCAGTTTACAATGTCAGCATATTGCCCCCAACAATCTGGGTCCTCATTTTACCGATCTCAGAAGGATGGAAGGCTGAAATCAACCTTGAACCAGTCAGGATTGAACTCCTGCTGGTAGGCAGAGTTAACCTGCAATACTGCATTCTAATCACTCTGCCACCAAAACTGTTGTAGTCACTAAAGATTTAATTTGTTCAAAACATAATGAGGTTATCAATGTTGCTTTGCACTGTTAATTGCTCTGCTTAGGTATACTATTCCAAATATATTGCAAATATGCATATATAGATACATTTGACAAAGCAGTAACTGATGTGGATCTTTAAAACACTTAGATTTTCAGCTAAAAGCCTGAGTAGAAAAAAGATATAATTGATGCTTCTTAAAATATTCGCTTTGCTTGTTATCAATAAATTTGACAGGCAATTGTGTATAAATATATGGTCTGTAATTTTTTTTTAAAAAAAATCAATTTAATGGCATGTTTTTAAACACTTAAAATAACTACTCTGTCAATTAAGAAAAAAGCTATGTTTGTATATTAATCTCTATAATGCCAAAATATGCCAACCTCTATGCTTAAGAAAGAGTTAAATGAGATTTACTCTCAGGTAAAAGCATAGGTACCTTTGGGTCAGGCTAGATTCCCAGAGACAGCATCCCTCCTATTTTCTAGGCAATATTGTGAAAGTGGTTTGCCATTGTTCTCTTCCAAAATGTTTTACTTATTCTTCAGTTCTTCAGAATTCCTTGGTGATGGTGGAAACATTTTAGCTGACCGTGTGTGTGTGTGTGTGTGTGCGTGTGTGTATGTGTGTGTGTGTGTGTGTGTGTGTGTGAGAGAGAGAGAGAGAGAGAGAGACAGAGACACATAGAGAGGGACACACAGACACAGACACACAAACACACATATACACAGAGAGATTGTTTGATTCCATTTATGTTTTAAAATATATTGTTAGCTATTTAAAGTTGTTAACAATTTAAATTACATTTCAAATAAAATGTTACCTAGTGTGATGGGATATGAAATTAATATTCATTTATTAATAAACTAATCTCTTCAATAAGGTGAGTTAATAAAATAACTGTGGATATTGACAAGAACCCTAGCTAACACATTAATATTAGAATGCAGAACAGCGTCAGTGTCTGGTAAATATTTTGGCTGTGCATGTGCAATCCTGGCAATTGATTGGACAGCTCACTGCAGTTTCTGGGCATGTCTGCAACAGAGCAGGAGGCAGAGGAAAGCACCAGAGCCGCAGCCATGAGGTGAGTCTCGTGGAACAGTCTCATGTGTCCTGCACCATTCACCTAAGGGTCCCCACAGCCAGGCCATCCATGCCCTGCCTCGCCTCACAGCTGCAGCACCAGCACCAGCATGTTGCTCAGCCTCCTGCTCCATTGCGGCTGCAAGAAGTGGACCAGTGGCCACAGCTCCTGCTGCATATGGTTGTTGTTGCTGCCATTATAAGGCAGGTGTTGGACTGTGGATAGCATGGCTGCAGGGGCCCTGAGGTAAGCTGGTGCTGGCCATGTGGATCAAGTCCATTCCCCACTTTGTGGCCATGGCACTGTAAACAACTAGGCAGAATGGAAAGGTGGCCAGCTGTGTAGGCTCTTAAGTAGGGCTTATTTTGTGGATAGGGCTTATTTTGTGGCTGGGGTAATTAGGTGTACCCATAAAAACATGCTAGGACTTATTTTGGGTATAGGACTTATTTTGGGGGAAATAGTATATATTTAATATATATTAAAATTTAAATTTCACTTTATATGTAGGAATGTTGGGAAAACACGTATTTTATAAAAAAATATTAAAAGTATAATTTCAGATTATGTGTCTGGAGTCTGGACAATATGAATTATATTTTCATATTGCTAAACAATACAAGTGCTGTGATATTCAGATCTGAAGGGATGTTATTTTGAGAAATCTATTTGCTCCTTTTGCCTTCTTTTGCTCATTTTGATCTGATTTCTATTGCTACTGTATTTCTTTCAGCTGCATTGCCCTGTCACTTCATTTTGCACATGTCTTATTACTGCTTTGGGACACATTAAATGATGAGCTTGATTGCTAATTCAGTGCTCTGCAATGATTTATCCTGAAATAGATGTTTTTTTCCTCCTTCCCTTACCATCTTCAGAAGTATAAATTCTCTCTTAAGTCCCTCTCTTGCTATGTCAGGATGGGTGGTGGTGATGGAAGAGAAACTATATCTACTATCAATGGTTTTCCTCCTCCACCACATATCATTACAAAGACTGTTCCCTAGGTATTAAACACAGTTACCTGGAATAAGAAGCCAAGCTACTTATGTCCATTTGGGGTTTATTTATTCATCCCTTTTAAAAATATATATGAGTTGTATTGAAAATTTTAAACAAGATAAAAACAAATGTAAGGTAATGCAAAGAAAACAGAAATAAGTAAAAGAAAGGAATCACAGAAAATGAAAAAAAGTGCAAGAAAAAAATGAACAAAAATAGAAAAGAAAAAAGGTATAATAAAGAGGCTTCCGATATTCTTCAGAGCAATTATAAGTACAAATTTATTTTGACTTGAAAGTTATATTACACTACTCTTCCTTCTATAGTCTGTCCTGTCTAATCATCAAAACCATAAGTCAGAAGTTCATTTTTTTAGGAATCTGTATGCAAAAAGTCCACAAGAGGCTACCAGTCAGCAATAAATGTAAGTAATGTCTTTTTTTCGTCAAAGAAGTTAATTTATCCATTTCAGCAAAATCTTTCAACTTTACCAACCTTTCCTCCATAGTGGGCTGTGTCAAATCTTTTCCATTTTTGCCAATAGTAAATATCACTATAGTAATCCCATATTGAAATAATGGAGATGACCAGGCTGAAGCCCTAAGGAAGGGGTCAAATGCATCAGTCTTGAGTCCCTTTGCATCCATAAGAGATCTAAATCCAACCCACTTTGAATCCCATTGACTCTTATTTACCGCCAATTTGCGGTAAAATACCATTTTACCATTAGTAATTCAGATTCTTGTAGAGAGCATTAGCATACAATAAACCTGTATTCATTTTAACTGCCTGGACTCCTGATATCCTGTGCTTGACAAATAATCTTCCATGGTGTTTTTTTAAAAAAACTTTTTATCTATTAATCCTAAAAGAAAAAAAATCTGTCTTCAATTGTTCTCAGGAGGAAACTTCCTAATCAGTGGTGGAATTCATTTTTTTTTTACTACAGGTTCTGTGGGCGTTGCTTGGTGGGCATTGCTTGGTGGGCATGGCAGGGGAAGGATACTGTAAAATCTCCAGTTGGAGATGGTATTTGCTGGTTCTCCGAACTACTCAAATTTTTTGCTACTGGTTCTCCAGAACTGGTCAGAACCTGCTGAATACCACCTCTGTTCCTAACTCTCTTTCTCTGGTTACACTCTCTAAATTTTGCTGCCTCTTTGCTCTCTGAAATGCAATCTTCTTTCTGGGAATCCAGACTTCATTCCACCATATCATCCCATTATTACCTGAGCTCAGGGCAGACATGGATTTTAATTTCTGCACAACTGGGTTGTATGCAGGACATATTGTACGCATGTTGTACTCTGACAATAAAAGTTTATTTTATTTTATTTGAACTCCTTAAAACATATTTATTCATATGCAGAACCAGTAACAAATATAACCATGATTTTTTCATGAACCTGATATAAAGTGTATTGTTTTACTAGTGCATTGTGTTTACTCATTTAGCCTTCTTATATAGAAAAAAAATCCATATATGTAGCATCTTGGGCTTTTTATATTTGTGACACATTTACCTGTCATTGTCAAAGATAAGAAACTTTTTATTAAAAAAAAATATACAGCAGAACTTTCAGCAACCTTATCATTATTTCAGTTCTGTATCCCTTCTTAGATTTTTTTTTATTATAAGACTACCTGTTTGATAGCCTCAAAATCCCCTCAAGCTGTATAATTGTTGTCAAAGTTACATCAAAATGAAAGAGGTAAAAATAATGAACATTGGCAGTAAAAGAATTTTTTTTCACATTTTTTTCGTGACAGCACACTATCAGGCTGTCACTGTGCCCTTGTGGCAAAAAATAAATTAGCCATCAGCATTAACAGAATGGCTCACTCATAAAGTCTGCCGTGTTCCCGAACCATTTAAAATGGCCACTCAAGACCACTCCCTCACATTTATTATACAGGAATGGTTGCAGTATAATTCTACAACATTATTATTGTTTCTCTGAATTGCCCTCTAAAGGAAATGGCAAAACAGTTCACGAGAAAGCAAGTTAAAAAATAAAAAGTGAAGAAAATTAATGAAAACAAAACAGAGAATTTCCACTACTCCACATCCTTCAAAATGTAGAACATGGGTGTCCCTGCACATGTTTTTTAAATATTATGACCATATAGTGTTGTCTTCCTTTCGTCCCCATCCTATAGAAGAGGCCATTTTAGCTGCTTTACTTTCAATATGATATTTTTCATCTCCGGAGTGTTGCCATGGACATGGACTGATATGGTTGATGGCATTCTCAAGGTTCAGGATTTGCTGAGCTCCAAAATCTGCTTTAGGCTACTGTGTGAATACATCCTCACCATTTGCTTTATGGGCACTATTTTCCTGGGCAATTTTGCTGGAAATCTGGTTGCTTCGGCTGGGCTTGCATCTGATCCGCAGAGCGGTGAATCAACCACATGCCTCCTCAGCACCTGTCATCTAGTTTTAAATGTGGCTCGAGTGTATTTGTAGAAGAGTCCTACACATGTATTTAAAAATAGCTTGAAAAACAGTTGTGGGAATGGAGAAATAGTTGAAAAAGATTTGCAACTGTAGCAAGAAACTGTCCTGTGTCAATTGTCAACCAGATGGTTTTGAAATGCAGGTTCAGCCATCTTCTGAAATGGCATCAAATCTGTATCCAATAATAGCCAAAACACCCACTTTCACTTCACTGTTGTTGTTGTTGTTGTTGTTTCAGAAAAAGGCTAAAGCTATGCTGTCTGAAGAAGTGAGGGGTGCTAGGAGGGCTATATGTAAACCGTGGATTCTCCATTCTTTATTGCACTAGTGCCTGGCAATTGTTTCTCAGGCAGACTGGCTAAAGGCTGGATGGTCAAGTCCCCACTGTACTGCCCATGGCTCTTGGGAAGGAGGGAAACTCTTGCTTTTCCACTGTGGAAGACCTACAGTAAACATGCTGTTTGCCACTTGACAAGTTTTATTTAGAAACTGACCTACGTACGGTACTCCAGTACTCAAATATTAAGACGCATATTAATAATACCTTATATATGGAATGGGACAACTCGCCATGGTCAACTCACCATGGCCAATTTGCCGTAGCCAATTCATGAGGGCCAATGCTGTGGTAGAATTCAACAATTCAATTTAATTACTTAAAATAATTTAAACATATTTTAATTTTTGTCATTCACATTAAATTTTGTCCTTACTTTGATATCATTTCTTTAATGATTCTATTCCACTATTTCCTTAATATTAGTGAAACTCTTGTCCCACTGCAAGTTGTCCATGGTGAGTTGGCCGCAGCAAGTTTTCATAGACTTTCCTGTATATTCACTGTATAGGTAGTCCTTGATTTATGACCACAATTGGGACTGGAATTTCAGTCACTAAGTGATGTGGCCATTAAGCAAGTCATTGCATGCCAGACTTTATGTTATAACCATGTATACAATGGTCATTAAGTGAATCATATGATCATTAGGCAAATCATGTGGTTGTTAAATCTGGGTTCCTCAATTGATGCTGGTATTGGAAATTGTTCATGAAGGTTGCATATCACAATCATGTGACCACAGGATTGTCAGACCCTAGCCCAAAGACGACACAGTGAGATCCAACTGAGTCCAATCCTTTACTTGCTTATTCCTAATGAACAGACTATACTGTATCTTGCCAGATTATATCTATAATCTTGTTGCTACAACCGTGTTATTAACTTAACAACTGCAGTGATTTGCTTGGCAAGAAAGGTTAATTCTAAAATCTTACTTCAAATCCATGTGGCCTCTTAGTTCATGTGTAATTTTCCAAAATCAAGGTTCTAATCCCTCCTTTTGCAATTTAATCCAAGAACAAAACTTGTATTTATGAACTTGTATTTAAAACTTCTTTTGGTAAGGATTGAAGGAAACTCACCTGGTGTTTTAAGATTCTTCAATCCAAAGGTTCCTGTTAGGGTGACAAGCAAATTAATAGGCCATTTCTAAGAATGATTAGAAAAGGATCCTATGTCTTTAAAGGTGTTGATTATGATTTGAGCAAGAAAGACATCCAATCACCTCCCGTTGCTCTAAACCTGTCAAAGACTGCTGTCTTGCAGACTCCTTGCAAGGAACAACTACATGCTTGTGGATGACCTCAAGTCCTCTCCTTGTCTGGGAGAGTAACTACAAAGAACTAATCTCCTCACCAGCTCTCCATTTCAAGTTCTAATTAATGTTGTTTTCCAAAAATGCATTAGATTCCTTAAGAATAATCACTGACTGTCATTGACTGGACATACATATCAGGGCCATTATTCCACAGAGTTGGTTAATGCCTCAGTGATAATATGATAATCTGTTTTTTTAAAACAATCTTTTAATATTTTTTAAAAACTTTTTTCAACCCACATTTTAGCAGTTAATGGAAGGGCAACTATTCAGTGGTGGAAATGATAAGAAATTCTGCTTTCATCTCTTCCAACTTTGTTAGAGAAATGCATTCTGCCTTGAATAAACATAACTAAATCTTCTGAAAGGTTATTTTGCAAATGCCTCTGGTACAAATTATATTACATTCCCATTTCATATGATTTTCTTAAGGAAGAAAAAAAAAGGAAACCATCCTCACTGACACATCTAGCTCTACTTCAGCAGTTAATTAGTTATAAGATTTTGAGTGCTGCATCGAAGGCGAACTGTAGTTCTGCGTGTCATCTAAATAACTTGTGTAAATTGCAACTATCTATTGATTTTTTAGATGATAAGATGTACTTCTATACTTTAAACTTTGGGTTCAATCAGCATCTCATGTATTTTAGATTAATCCATAAAAATGTGAGTGGGTTGCAAATTATATTCAATTTTTTTTTCCATGAATTGCATTTGTGTATCAACCAATTTAAGCACTATTCAATTTCTTCTACACAGGAGTGGTATTTTGAAGTGAATTACCAATTCATTTTCAGTCACAGTGGTCTTTTGCCAATAAAATATAAAGACCAGAGCTGGCAAGACCTCAGGAGTTACATAGTTCTCCAGGATTTTCCTTGACTGTGTTTGTGTCATCATATTTTAGTGAGCAACCTTCTATGCCATATAAATCAAACTCTGTTCTAGTCTCCCATGAAACACAGCAAAATGGACATCAAACATGTCTTCATTTATCTTAATTCTCAGCTTATCTTACATGATGGGAGAGAAAAGCTACAAGAGATTCAGGTTAAGTAGAGGAATCTTTCATTATTGCAAGGCAATGTTTAGCTCATCCATCATTTTTCTGCCCTGGCTTGACCTAAGCTGGTAGCATGAGTAAATAACCTGCCATAGGTAGAGATACAAGAAAAGACATATTGTGGCATAAAGTAACAAACCCCACTTGTTCTCCAAATACCTTACCTAGCCGGTAAGAAAAAAATGAAAATTAAATGGCAGTAAACAAGGACTGCTCATAATGTTCAAAAGGTTATAATTTTCATAAGGAATTGTCCCCAGTTTGAAGACTAGGAACTAGGGAAGGACATATGTCTTTGAGATAGGATTTTGAAACGGGGCATGGACTAACCAATATGTACAAAGAGAACCTTGAACATTTTGAAGCTGGTCCTTTCCAAGGATCAGCATTTATGTATTTGTTAACTTTACATAGCCTTCCATCTCATGCTTGGAGTAGATAAGACAATCATGTAGATCCTCCAATCTTTCTCAGTAGCGTTGTCATTTTCTGAGAGAGCCTATAAGTTCTTTCAAGTGTCAAATATGGCAGCAGCCTTTAAATACATTGTAAATGAACAATCCAGTTCAATATTATAACACTTTTCCAGTTACACCTATATTTGCAGCTTTACCATTTTTCAGCATTCTGATAAAGTAGCTGGCAAGTGGTTAATAGCTAACTAATCTTTCATCACTTTTCTCCCCTTAGGCATTAACTTGCATAGCGTTAGTTTTTGATTCTCTTCTGTAACACACTGTATTGCTACTATTCCAACACAAAAGCTGTAACATCCTTCTTCCAAAATTCCCTCTCTTTGACTTCATTCAAAGAATTCCTTCCCTTTATTTTTAATTCCATTGACTCTTGGGAATTTCTTGTTAGTCTTTCTAATTCATTTCCAAAAAGATTTTTTTAAAAAAAATTCCGCCAACATCACTGCATTTTCTTTCCCTCTTTTAATCTGAAATTGCTTTTACTCTTTTTGGATATATTCTTTTTTGCAATCATTTTCTTTATGCATACTTTATATATAAAATGAGCATCTGATCCTTATATAGCAGAGTATATGCCATATAAGGAGAACAAAAGAAGACTGTGATGTTATACCCCATACATTTTCCGCACATCAGTGCCTTCTAGAGGTTTTAAACTCTTCTAATCCCAAACTGAGTTGTTCAACATATCATGTTGATTATATAATGCTATTAGATCCAGGAAGGCTGAATAAGGATCTAGGGAAAGCAACATGACTTGAACAAATGAGAAATTAGGAGATACGGGTTTGGGAGAAAAGAGATAATCTAGAACAGGTGACAGGAGATACAAGTTTGGTCTTATACTTAGGGAGAAAAGAGGTAATCTAGAACAGGTGACAAGATGGTGGGTCCCTCTAGGGCAGGAGGGCATCCTGAAAGAAAACAAAAAGAATAGGCATTGTTAAGAGTTCACTACATAAGACAGAAATGAAAATGAACTTTAACTTGATATTAGTGTGGAGATAAGCTCTATTTGGTCCTTCTAGGAAATTCAGACTTGCTGATAGTCTCTTGAAACATGGAAAGGAGGCCCACACCCCCAAAATAAATTAATACTCCTTTATTTTATACTAATTAAGGCAGAGCATTTCATTGAGGGATACTTATTTAATTATTACACTTATATGCCAATTTCTCTTGGAAGCGACTTTAGGTGGCTTACAATAAATAAAAGCATCAGATGAAAGATTAAAACATTAAAACAATACATATTAACATTGAAACTGATTTGAAAATTAGCAAAGTTGAGGAAGTAAGGAGCAAGAGGCACCTAGGGAGGAGGCAGGTCCATTAACCACTTCCAGAATAATGTGCCCCCAGTTGGCTGAGCCAGGTCTTCAGATCCTTTTGGGTGTGGATCAGACCTTGGGAGTCACAATGTTCCAGAGCCATGGCAGAAAAGGCTCTTTTCCTGGACCCCACTATCCAGAATTCCTTGATTGACAGGGTCCACAGCATGCCCCTTCTGCTGGCACGGCTGGGGTGATTGGGGTGAGATGGTTCTTCAGATAACCTGGACCATGCATAAAGGGCTTTAAGGGTTAAAAAAGAACAATATTCTGGAAAGGAACCTGTGATGCTGTCATTCTTAATTTTAAGAGAAATTATAGCTGAGGGTATCTAAGAATAGCAGATAAACTCAGAGCAAGAATAAGTTAAATTTCATAGCAGTAGATGCTAAATAAAAATGGTACTAAAGGTGGATTGTCATTTCTGACAAAGGTTGCACATAAACACAACTGCAGAAAGATTTCATGGGTTTTAAAAGTGGAGAATAGCTAAAAAAAAAAAGGCCAATGTGGCTGTACTAAAAACATAGCCAAAAACCAAAGGCAACAGAAAGAGTATAAATCAAAGCTTCTATAAATATGTTCAAAACAACAGGAAGAGAAAGTGAAGATGGAAAATTTCTAACAGGCTATGAAGCAAAGGCCAATCTATTCAACTATTTGTTTTGGTTCAGTTTTCATCAACAAGGAAATCCAACTCATGCATGTAACTTTCTTAACAGAATAACAAAGTTGGAAAGGACCTTGGAGGTCATCTAGTCAAGTAGGAAACCCTGTTTCCTGAACCCCATTTCACACAAATGGTTGTCCATTCTCTCCATTATTGGATCACCCACAACTTCTGGAGGCAGGTCGTTCCGGTGATTAATTGTAACTGTCAGGAAATTTTTTCTTAGTTCTAGGTTGCTTCCCTCTTTGATTAGTTTCCATCTGTTATTTCTTGTCTTGTCTTCTGGTACTTTGGAGAAAAGGTTGACCCTTCTTCTTTGTGGCAGCCCTTCAAATATTGGAACACAGCTATCATGTCCAGTGGTGGGATTTAAATTTTTTTTACTACCGATTCTGTGGGTGTGCCTGTGGCTTGGTGGGCATGGCAGGGGAAAGATACTGCAAAATCTCCAGTCAGGGGTGGTATTTGTCAGTTCTCCAAATTACTCAAAATTTTTGCTACCGGTTCTCCAGAACTGGTCCGAACCTGCTGAATACCCACCTCTGATCATGTCACCCCAAGTCCTTCTTTTCATTAAACTAGATATACCCAATTCCTGCAACCATTTTAGCCTTCAGTCTTTGTTGCAACCATTTATTGTAACAACAATATGGAGGTCATTTGGCACGTCTTTCTTTGCAGTTTATGTTGGGAAATAATTCAGACAGAAGCAGATGGATCCAGAAGCTTCAGAAAAAAGTGGTAGATGTGAAAATAGTTTCATTTTTAGAATATTGCTTAAAATCTGATCATAGAAGGTCAAAGCAACTAACAGTCATTGTCCATAATTCAGATCCCAACAGGTGACTTCATTGTAGAATTGGAAATATTTAGCAAAATAACAAGAAACAGACAATAGAAGATTGCATAAATAAACATTCAGATTAAGATTACTTGTGCTAATGTGAAATATATCAAACAAATACAAAACATAATGAGATTATAAAATTGTTATTATTATCCATCTGTGATCTCATCAGAAATGTATGAAGTGAAGAAAATACTTTTTTGGATGGAGAATAAGCAGTTGTGTTACTGGTAATGATCTTTGAACTCTGTTGGGAAGGGTTTGGATCACAGGGAACAGGCAATAGTAACATATTTTTCATATAGAGAAGACAAGGGGAGTCAGTGAATGATATATAGAAGTAATTATTTTAATGAAATTTTGGAACAAATATCAATATGTAGAAACATTGACAATTGAACTAGTTATGGCAGCTCATAGATTTTTGTCAAGCCTATCTTTAGGGTTATTTCTCATACAGTGAAACTCTAAATAGCAATACATTACAACAAGGTTTATTCATTATTTCTGAAAACAAATGACATACTTGCTTTGTTGGACTTTTCACTGTACCTTTTTAAAAAAAGCTTATAATTTTCTATTCCTGTATGCATATGGACCTTTCACTAACAAAGATCTTACACAGAAAATAAAGTAACAAAAAGGTCCTAGGAATCAATATCCCAAGAATTTGATAATATAGGATTACAGTTTAGAATTTATCTGGCAAATGCCTTTAAATATTATTTCATGGAACAAGACATATTTAAACATGCAAAACAGTCATGGTGACTCACAATTCATCACGTTCCTGTGTCTCACTGGTAACTGTGAACGACATTTAGCTGGGTAGCATATTGTCAACACTTTGCAAAGGGATAAGATCAGAGTTGCAAAGACTGCATAGTTATCAATTAGGTATTCTTAATATTAAAAAGTAAAGGTTTTCCTGTCTGGTTGTGTCTGACTCTAGGGCATAGTGCTCATCTCCATTTTTTGGCCAAGGAAGCCAGCTTTGTCCAAAGACAATTCCTGTGGTCATGTGGCCAGCATGACTATAAGCCAAGGGCACACAAAAGATGTTACCTTCCCACCAAAATGGTACTTATTAATCTAATTGCATTTGCATGCTTTCAAACTGCTAGGTGGGCAGGAGCTGGGGCAAGAACGGGAGTTCAACCCATTGCATGGTGCTCAGGTCTCGAACCCAGGTTGTCAGCTTTCCAGCTGACAAGCTCAGCATCTTTAATCACTGAGTCAATGTGCCCCCTATTCTTAATATTAATCTGGAATAATTGCAAAATCTTGGGAACTGAAATTGGAATTTCCAAGCCTCGTTTATAGTGAGTTGATCAAGCATCACTTTGAATGGTTTGAAATGCTTTTTCTCAGGTACAGTATTTGGCAACCTGGGCTAAGTTGCATTTCTTACCCCCTGCTATCACTTGAGTGTTGAAGCCTGTTATTTCTTCCTTTCATTTTCTCCAACCTGTCACATAAATATTATTTGATGGTGCAGGAATGGCTACATGTTCAAATGCTGGTTTCAGTTCACATTTGTTTTATTTTGGGAGGAAAAGTTGAGCTGTTTCTGTAATGATTCCTGAATTATTTTTTTCAAACAAGATTCAAATTTATTTCTGAAGATGATTTGGAAGTGACACTTAGAACAATTGGTCTTCAACCTTCAGAAAAGTGCAAGCACCCCATTCACTTACTGTATATATTTGTGGATAAATCAAGAACCAGGCCTGAAAATATTCCCCACAAATTGGGTTTGGCTTATCTGTGGACCAGAGCTCAGATTTTCTAAAACCTGTCATGACCTTAAAATTGCACAGTTTTATAAATGATGATGTAACACTTTGCAGTTTTCCTCCTATTGCTGTGGTTGAAACTCTGAGGATGAGCTTATCTGCAGGTGACACATTTGTTCATGGTTGAATTGTACAGTATATAGGTTATCACTACAGCTAGTTCCACTTTTGATGCCTGTAACCTGTGTTCATTTATTTATTTACTTCTTTGTTTTGTACTATCCTTGCTTACAGAATTTAAGATGGTGTGTACGATGGTACTTCCAAATTATATTTAGCTTACAACAGTCCTCTGAAGTGGTTTGATATACATACTCACACATACTTCTATGCATATATTTAGAAAACTATTTCCTCCTCAGTTTCTGTTGTTCAGAGATAGTTCTTGTTGTGGGATCATTTTTGCACTACATCATTGGAGGGAAACTGTGATGATTTGGTTCCTCTGTTGTCAGTGTAATTAGTTCCCACAGCTAAATTTCACTGCTGCAGTACATTCTATCAGATTCAAGTGTGTCCGGAAAGCAACTGTATATAGGATTCTATCCCCAGACATTTTTCTTCATTATTTTTTTTAATCCTCCTATTCATAAAGAACAAAAGGCATTCTATAAAGCTGGCTATAGATCCAAGGAAAGCAAGCATATTTGACTAAAGTCGATAGCTATGGACAATTCTGTGGATAAGTAGTTACTACTTTTAGGTATATGCCCTTGTTTTCTTTACCTTTCTCCATAATTCCTCTTTGTAGAATTTGCTCTTTTGTGCAATTTGCAGAAAATTCCAAGACTGAAGGAGCTGATGGTGTCTACCTTTCTAGTTATGCACGAACTGTTCTTTATTATGGTTGAGAGAATTTTTTAAGAACTGAACTGTACTGAACCACACTGGTATTTTTTTCTTCTGACAGAGTTTCTAATGAATCCTTTTGTTCTATTAGTTATGCTAGGTAGCTAATAGTTTGGTTGTTTTACCTTTTTTTAAAAAAAAATATTGGTAGTTCCTATATACTGTACTGTTATATAGTGCTTTTTAGCTCAGTAAATGCCAGCAAGAGGACCAGTACCCTTGACACGTATTGATTGCTGCAGCATTAAGGAAAGCATAGAAGCCTGAAAATAATAAGAATAAAGGACAGACATGCTACTGCCAAAGCCAGCTGCTCAACATAGGTGAAATGGCATCTGTATTGTGATAACTCAACTGCCTATTAGCAATCTCCAAGCAGAGGTGTCTGGTGAGCGAGCGGCTGTATCAATTGAACAAACAAGCAAATAAATAAATGGCTTACTATTGGTGGGAAGGGAAGGGGAGGCAGCCATCTCCAGAAGCAAATGTTATTGTCAAAAAAGGGAATTGGACATAACAAAACTTTATTATTCTTTAGTATATGCCTGTTATACCTTGAGGGGTCCTTGGTGCTCTCTGAGGTTGGTTGTTTTCTTGCCAGATGTTTCATTACGCAGCCTAGGTAACATCATCAGCACTGGGTTAGGTAATGAAATGTCTGCAAGAAAACAATCAACTTCAGAGAACACCAAAAACTCTTCATTTCAAGCCTGAGCTACAAATATTCTCCTTTATTGTTATACTTTTATGGGCAGGAGGGGGAAAGAAAGGTACTTTGGTTTTGAGCCACGGCAGTAGTTGCCTTCTGGGTCAGTTGTGGATTACATGTAGAGAGGCAGAAAGTCCATGACATCCTACACAATTCCAAAGGTGGTTGCAACTCCCAAAGAGATAGGTTTCTCTTCTTCTTTGGAAGAACTAACATACTGCAGAGCGAGTGCTCAAATTCCCCAGAGTTCCTTCACCCCTATGGGATTTTGTCTCTCAGAATTGCAGATTTGATGAAGCCTTTGAATAAGAGAGAAAGACGATAGCACAAAGAACATAGCCTGGATCGTGACACGTCTAGTGTTATTTTTAAGAGGCATACCTGCTGCTCTCTCTTGGTCTAGCTGTGCCCTAAAGACTGTCAAGGAGACAGGGGAAAAAATGGCTGCCACCCAGAACATCCATTGAAAAGGGGCTCTTTGTGAGATGCTTTGGAAGCCCACTGAGCTTTAAAAGCAATATAGGAATAAGCGCAAATAACACACACCTTTTCATGCACGTAGATCTATACTTGGAAAGGCATAGCATTCTAGAAACAGCAACAATTCACTCCAGCTTTATTCATTCATAATAGTGCTTAAATGGGAGAACCTGTTTTTCAAAATCATTCGTCAAACTATAAAGCATTCTCCACTTTTGGTTTTCAGAAACTTACAGGGGGCATTTTTTTTTTCTGCAGAGAGGGAGAAAAAGTCTTCAGTTGTCAGTTGTCACTTGATATTGCTCATCAGATGATAGCATCCAGAAGTTGTTATCTTATGAAGTGGGACTTTCATGAGACCTTGGGAACATCAACATATTGCTGATCCTGAAATGACAACTTTGAGTTTGCACATTAGTTTTGAAAGTTCTAAATAGAACACAAATTGATTTTTCTTTCCAAAAATGAATTTCATGTAGCATTATTTTTTTCAAGTTTCAGTTTATTTATTTTTTTCACCAAAGAAGATATTTTAGGTAGCCAACAATATCAGTGAGATTATTTAGTTGCATTCTTAATTTTTTTTAAAAAAAATTCAGGCACAGTCTTCTCTGCTTTCCCCTCAAAAAATCTCATTCATTTGTTTATCTTGCAGGCTTTCTGGATTTCAGTTGCCATCATCTCTTGTGAGCACAGGTTCTATCCTGACGCTTTGTTTTACAACTGATTTTGCTGTGAGTGCCCAAGGATTCAAGGCTATCTACGAAGGTAGGATGCTATATTTCAATATGCAAACAGCACAACAGCTTGAATGGCCTGGATACTTTAAATCCCTAAGAGATTTTGCAGAAATGTTGTGAGAATATTGAGTATCTTGTTAACATTATATTGATAATGATTGGATTGGTAGTTTTGGAATGGTTTTAGATTTGTTTTAAAAAAAGAGTTTTTCTTAGAAGTTAGTTGTGCAAAATACTGACTTTATTTTATGGTTTATTTCATTTTCCAATTATCTGAGTTGGAAAAATATAGGTTTAAGTCAGATGTTATTTTTACATTCTTGTGAGAGGCAGTATTCTTATGGTACAACTTATGATACACACAACTGTATGTGTGTGTGTCAGTGTTTGTGTTTGTGTGTGTGTGTGTGTATGACAGAAAACTAGATGCAAGTATTTTTATATTTTATTTATTTTATTTGCAACATATGAAAACTGTACTCATTAAAAAGATTCTGGTCAATCTAGTAAAAACAACACAAATAATCATCAATACTTAGTCAACATTAAATCAGATAATTTTACCATCATATCACCCTGTGAGTCCAAGGTTTATTATTAACCAACGTGAAATGGTTTTAAGGGCCTTTAAAAGGCCTGGCATAATTCATGGGTCGCCATATTCCCCACTGAAATTAATGCTGTTCAAGGCATCCCCATTGACTTATTGTTAAAATATGGAGATACTTTACTCAGCATTGCAATACAACAGCCATTCAGATGGTTATCCAAATGTGGAAATGGTAACTCTGTATTACATTGCTTTTCAGTGGGATGTACATTTGTGTGTATGTTAGTAGTCAGATTGCTTTGACTGTCTCTGATAATGACAAAATGTAAGAAATAGTAAAAAGCATCTGATAGGGAAGTAGCTTATTCCATTCATAAATAAAAATAGAGAAGCAAAAAGAGAAAATAAGGCTATACTGCAAGGGTGCAATGTTATATTTATTTATCTGAAAACATTAAGCTTAGTTGCATTAATACACATTTGAGTTGACCTCAGGGGAATTCATTTTACATGCACAGGTCTGCTTTGTTGTAATGAGATTTCATGCATCCCTTCTCAAAAGTATTTTTTTATTAAATGAACACATTTATAAATAAGAATACTAATAAATTCTCAGGAGGTTTTGAAAGATCAGTTCAATTCTCTCAATATATACCCCAATGTTCTCAATATATACCTTCTTGCAACTAGCATGCCAAAGAAATGTCTAATTCAGAGCTGTTTGTCAAGTTTTGTTGTAAAGAGATTTTTTTTTTCTAGGAGTATTTTACAGGCCGATTGAATGAATGAAGTTGCATAATCTTACATAGCACAATTTTTGAGAATCCAAAAATGAATATTTGAAGCATATTTAAACTGATAGGATTCCCGTTTTGTGGCTACAGGATTAGTTTGGCTGTTAATCAAAGCAGAGTAAAAATTCTGAACTACTTTTCCATTCTGTGCTTGTCTTTATATTAGCATATGGTAATCTTTAAAGATCAGTTGAATCTTGTGAAGTTCCATTCTGAAGGAAAAACTGTAGGCCATAAAAGGCATCAACTGCAAAGTGAATGAAAGTCATATGTGTTTTTCTGTCTTTCTTCAAAGGACTTGATTTTACTCATAGTTTGCAATACTAGAAGTCCCAAGGTCTTTTACTTTTAATGCTGTAATATCACAGTGGTTATAACCATTGCCTTTCAAGCAATAGATTGGTGATTCAACACTTATTAGGATTGTCTTAATAACTATTTTTCTTATATTAATCTTTTCCCATGGTTCTCTATTTCATCAGTTTTTTTCCCATCACTGAACCTAGAAGGATTTCACCCTGAGTTCCCAGATAGCAAAAAAAAAAAAGAAAAGAAAAGCATAGAAAGCTCAGGAAATAAAAATAGTAATTCTTTTTTAAAAAGTGCTGGATCTTGAACCATCAATCTGATGTTTATAATGCCAAGGTTGCAACCACTGAGTTATTATAGGCTTCGTGGTAAATGCAGTTCTAGGAGGTATGAGAGAGAGCATGGGAAGCATTGACTGAGTTGAAAAGCTGTTGCCGCCTGTGTGAAAATGCTGAACAATTACTAAGTTCATCCCATGCAATAACCTGACATGAAAAGTGTACTTTGGAAGTGAAGCAGGAAAAAAAAATGGTTTCTGAAGTATGGTAGACAGGAACTACTCCCTTGGCATGCTCAATATTTTAGTGGGATGAATTTCAGGTCCAAATTGATCCCTATTCATTCCCTTCCCAGGCAAAGAGGTAAAGGCAGCTGGCGGGAAGAAGAGGGAAGCGGCACACCCACAGACACTACAGGATGATCATGCCTTATGGCACTCCGTTGTTATATTCATTGAATAATACATTAAACATTTGAGAGAGAGGGCAAACAGCGAGTGGTCCAAGCAGTATAATTTCCATTCTTTCTTCTATTGTCTTTGGTACAAAACTCATACCTATCTGTTAGTCTACTGGCCTATCTAACTTACAGTATCTATCCCAAAGGTGGATTTTTTTTTTTTCCGAGAGGCAACTGGACTTTCTGGTTTTTCTTTGAAGACATTTCATTTTTCATCCAAGAAGCTTCTTCAGCTCATTCTCCAGAGCTGAAAAACCTTCTTGGATGAGAAGCGAAACATCTTCAAAGAAAAACCAGAAAGTCCAGTTGCCTCATCTCTCTCTCTTTCTCACTCGCTCTTTCTCCTGTTGTGGATTATGACAGGATGATAGTTGCCTCCATTATCCTACATTCACAGACCACATGTTTTATGAACCCAGGTTTATATGCCAGTTGTAACAACAATTCTATCATTTATTTCAGTCATCCTTCCTTGCTACATTTATTTAGCACGAGAATCAGCATCCTTCCTTGCTACACTTATTTAGACAAAATGTTTGCTATTAAGTTCTTAATGGCGATGAGGGCACTGTTGGGAGACTAAAACAACAGATTTGGGATAGACTGTTATGGGTAAAGTCTTTGTGGTCATTAGCAATTGAAAACAACTTGATGGCACATAATCATCCATTCTAAAACACAGGGAGAAATCTATCTGCCACATCCTTACACAGAAATGAAATCCATTGGGCCATGACTGACAAGGTTAATACAAGATGGAGCTGATGGAATTCAAACAGTAGGCAAAAACATTAAGAGGGCTCCAATTTAATAAAGAATGCCGTAATAAAGTTTCACGGGTTGTTCAACACTCTAAATGCAGTTGAAATATATGTTAATATATATGTTTATCCTTCTTTCCTTACTGGTCCTTCTATCTTATTGATACATCATCATCTTCTTTTAATGACCCCATAATCCCTTGTGTGGTGGAATCTGAGCAACTGAATGGAGCTAGCAGGGTGTTTTAAAGGCCGGATGCCCTTCTTGTCACCAATGTGGAGTTTTGTTCAGCTGATATATGCTCAGTGTGCCTAGAGAGAGAAATACCTGCCTCTGCCTAGGACCAAACTCACAGCTTCCTGATTGTGAAGTGAATGTTCCACCTCTAGGCCACCACACCAATTTCTGTCTTATTGATACATGTCCCTATTAAATGATTTAAATGAGTATTAATATTATTGAGTATTCAGATGTTGCTCAAAAATTGTTTATCATGTGAATTATGGACAGCATCCAATATAATAGAGTCCTTCTCTGAAGGAGATGATGGTTCCTACATATGATGAATGCATATATAAAAAAATTATAAAGGTCACATAATATATATTTCCCTAATTCTTTTCATTAATGTGCTCCAAAATATTTCTCAGAACCTGGACTTGAAAATGAGCCATTGTAGTTAAGGTTGGAGGAGTCTGCTTTGCAATTGTATGTCATTCTACCACTGGATGGACAGTTAGATGTCTCCCAAACTATGTCTATGGAGAGTCTCAGGTCATGGTTGTCTCAAAAGGTGCTTTTCCAAAAGGCAACTGGACTTTCTTTGTTTTTGCTTGAAGACATTTCACTTCTCATTTAAGAAGCTTCTTCGGTTCTGCTGAACTGAAGAAGCTTCTTAGATGAGAAGTGAAACATCTTCAAGCAAAAACAAAGAAAGCCCAGTTGCCTTTTGAAAAAGCACTTCTGGGTCTCGCAAACTATGGAAAAGAGAAGTCATATTTGAATGATTCTCTAAGCATTTGGAAGTCCGCTCATATTTTCATATAAAATTCCAATTTATACATCTGTGGAATAGCCCTCACTTTTCAACTTCCTACTGGCTGCATCAGTGTTCTAGAAAGTCGTTCTTAGTACAATGAACTTTTTGATTGTTCAGCAAAACCATGATGCTGTTTTCCAGTTTACAACTGTTGATCTTCTTAATAGACTCCATTTCTGAGTTTTATCTTGGCAAGTTTGTCCTATGGCACAGCATGGATTCACTTAACTGTGCAATAGGAGCACACTTGATGTCTATAAGCATTGGCTTGTAGCTTTAGGATTTGTATTTTGAAAGGATGCTAGAAGAAATTATTGCCCTTGAGCTGAGTTTTTTCTTCAGTGTCCAACCTGGTTTGTGTTTTCCACTACAGTGATCAGCTAATCTGAACTTGAATTAAGTTTTGCAAAGTGAAGCACACACTGGGCTGAAAATGTATGTCACACTCTATTTTCTTTTTTTAAAGACATTTTGAGAGAGAAAGGCAAAGCTACTAGCTCTTTTCAGTCTTCTTTAATTCTTTCCATTAGCGGCTTTAGTTCTTTTGTTATCTTGATTGCTACTGGGGATTTTAAAGTGACTGGTCTTTCTAAACACCTTTAGGTATTATTTATTGGAATCAAATAAAAAGCTCAGAGAAAAACAATTGTGTCTTAAGTTATACCGCCCCCCTTTACATAGGATCATTATTTCCTAGATTTATTTCAGAATTTCTGTAAAGTCAGCTGATGGATTGATTGACTATGTACCATCAAGTCAGTGTTGATTTTTAGCAACCCCACAGATACACCTTCTCCATGATAACCCTAACCCAATCTGCATTCATCCCTACTTTAGTTGACTTCCTGTTAGTCATCTTCTTCTCTTTCCTTTTATCTTTCCAACCTTTAAGGGCTTCTGAACAGGGGTGGGATCCGACAGGGTTAACTACCGGTTCAGTGATTTACAATGTGCTTCCCTGCACTGCTGCATCCACCTGTAAATTGTCATCAGCTTGCTGCCTAGACAGCTGAGCAGCGCTGCATGCAGAGAAGCAGTGTTCGAAAAAGCACTTTTTTCCTGCTTTTTTAACTGCAGCTGTGCCTTGTACGGCAGCTGAAGTTGAAAAATCAGGAAATAAAGACCAGGAAAGAGCCCAGGAGGGTGGGTGGGCAAAAACATCAGCAGACATAGAACTGGTTCTATGTCTGCTGCTCTTCAGAGCTACTGGCTCTATGGAGGTGGACAGAACCGGTAGAAACTCACCCCTGCTTGTGAAGATAGCTAGCTGTTTTTCATAATGTGTAAAAATATTCATTTTCCAGAACATATTAAACTATAATATTACTCACAACCTCTGAAATGGATGTGAACAAACTTCCTTGAACATATTGAGGATTCATCCTGCTGTTTTCAAATTGTGGTTTTATCTATGTACTACTAAAACTCTCATTGTGTGGATCTATTTGTTAATCCTCAAGTTAACCCAAATGGTGCATCATACCACAAAGAGTTTTGAATCATGGTACCTAAAACCCATAACTTAAAGAATCCATAAACAATCTGAGACTTATTACTCCCATGGAATTGAAATTTGCATGATATTCAGAGTAGATTTATTCATGAATGTATGGCTATTATAAGATCCTTGCAGTCACTGGGTAGTATGCTGCTTCCTGCCAGCTTCCCACAAGCAATGTCATTGGGGAAGCTGGCAGGAAATTAGAAACTGCTTTTTCCCACCTGTAGTCATTTTGTTTAGGTAAATAAATATTAACATATTGTTTATGTTTCTTTATCATTGCTATTATTTTTCTATTTATGAGAATACACTTTTTAGATAATCACAGGACTGCTCAGCATTGGGATAAAAAGAAATATGGCCAGCTTAAAATTTAATGTTCATTCAAGTCACATCAGACTGCACTATCTTCCTCTCAAAGGATGACCCAATGGGTCAGAGGGTTGTCTGGAATCTAATAATTATGAGGTCAGAAAGAGCAATGGGCAATCTCCCTATAGCTCTATTTAGAAACTGGCCATATATTTCTTCTGCATGAATAGAACTCCTTGTTTTTACCTTCTGACCTGATGGAGAATCAGCATCTCTCCAAATGTTGCTGAAGTATAGCTCCTAACTTCAGTTTTATGGCCTGTCATGAGCAATATTGGGAGCTGTATTTCAGAAATACTTGAATAGTCAAAGCTCAAGACCTATTTTAGAGGGTTATCTCAAGGAAATATCACATATATAACAGCAAATGTGTGTATACAGAAACACCCACCACCCATGCATGCCAGGGGTGGGATTCAAAAATTTTAACATCCAGTTCTGTGGGCGTGGCTTAGGTGATGGGCATGGCTTGGTCATGTGACTGGATGGACATGGCTTGCTGGTCATGTTATTGGCTGGGTGTGGCCAACTCAACATCACTCACATCGAGACACACATATCCTCGCCTGGCCTCTCATGACTGTGAGGATGCTGCAACAGTCATAAGTGTGAAAAATGGTCATAAGTCACTTTTTTCAGTGCCATTGTAACTTTAAATGGTCATTCCACACAAGCAAAGAACCAGCAAAGGAGGGGAAAAAAAACTCCAGAGAAGTTCCTGAGACCGGAAGTATAGTCCTGCCAAGAATGTAATAAGGGTTAACAGAGAGGCAGCTTCTGTAAGCAACACCAGAATGTTTCCTTCCTGCCTTCCTTAAAGGATTAGGCCAGTAATTTCTTCTAACAACTGGTTCTCTGAACTGCTTTAGAATGTTAACAACCGGTTCTAGTGAATACATGCAAACTGGTAGAATCCCACCCCTGATGCATACTATGTGTATTCCACACATATAATAAACAATACATATTTTTATACAGAAAGCTAAATGTGCAAATACAAAACTAAGCAGCTACCTTAAAAAAAACCTATAGTCCATTTCCAACCTTCATTTTCCTCATGGGTCCATTAACCATTCCTTATTCTTTTGCACCATTAGAGTTACAATTTAAATTTCCATTAGCTCCCCTTATTTAATTTATAAAACCTTTTACCATCAAGCTATTTTTCTCTATTTTTGTACTATAATACACAAATTGACTCCATTCTTTAATAATAATAAAAAGGCCTCTCTCACTGAAAGGCCCTTCCCACTGAATGTGCCGATTTTGTTATCTCCTCCAAGTCGATAGCTAAAGAAAATATCACTATTGACCAGCATTATGGGCATATGCTAAACTCTGAACCTGGAAGTTACAAAGCTGATAACATTAGCAAACCAGACTGGCCAAATCTCTGGATTAAATTCACTGCAAAATATTATGCTATCCCCCAAATCCCATAGCCAAACACTCTGCTTTCACGGATCTAACCACATTTCAGTTTCCATACCACAAAGAGCGAAAAGGGGATTCCTGGGCAAGTTAGTTCAACTAGGCTGAGAATGGTTGAGGTAGGACATAGGGAAGCAAGGAGACAACGTGTTCTTAATGACATCTGAAGGTATTCAGCTCCAATGAACTGTGAATTTGTAACTGCGGAGTAAATAACTGAACAATTCAATGGCACAGGACATGCTGTTACCACATCCCCTGCTGAGTTCTCTTACAATTGGTCCCATGTAATGGATGACCTTTCTGCCACTCATTTTTCTTGTTGAAAATATGTTTTACTTTGAAGTATAGGCCAGTTTCATAAGAAAAAATAATTTTTTTAAAAAAAAATGAGGTAGGTGAACAGACAGCTGCTGTGTGTAGGATGTTAAGACTCCTGTTTGATGTTGGTATGCCGGCAACGCTGCAGGAGTACAGGAAATGGAGCCACTGTAGAAGCAGAGTACAGCTTTAGCTCTAGATGGATGACCAGGCATTATGCTGGCAATTAAAGAAATTCTCCCCTGCTTATAAGACTTCTTTACTAAAGTCCCCCTGAAGCACTGAGGCTACCCACACAACTGACAGACTTTACAAACACCACTGGACAGTAGGAGGCCTCATCATTTTTCAGTAAAAGTACTGATACCAGCAACTCAGGCAGACTTTAGCTTAGGTAACATGACTGCTGCATCAACATCATCATCATCATCATCATCTCCTTGTTATGATCCCTTGTGGGGTGGAGTCTGGGCAACTGAATGGAGCAGAGTGTTTACTGGCCAGATGCCTTTCCTGTTGCCAATGTGGAATTTTATTCAGCAGATAAGTTCTCATTGTGCTCTACCTAGTATCTGCTGCATCAACATGAATCTAGCTATCATTCATTCATTCATTCATTCATTCATTCATTCATTCATTCATTCATTCATTTGCCACCCATCCTACCACAAGATAGCTGTGGGTGGTTTGCAGTCATAAAAATGTATTTATATAATACATTAAAAGATGAATAAATTAAAACCAGTCATTCAAATTTAATGGCACGTGGGGAAGGGGAGGGCAGAGCGGAAGGAGATGGGATCTGCTGTTACTTAATCAATGACCTCCACTGCTCTGTTCCCCTGTTAGAGTCGCAAGCCAACTGACAGAGCCAGGTTTGAGGCCCTTAAGAAAGGAAAGGAGGATTTGGGCCAACCTCACATTGGAGGGCAAGATGTTCCAGAGGGCAGGAATCTGTAGAGATTCTCAATCATCCAGGTCATGGTTGTTCCAAAAGTGCGTTTTTAGGAGGCAAATGGATTCTTTCTTTCTTTCTTTCTTTCTTTCTTTCTTTCTTTCTTTCTTTCTTTCTTTCTTTCTTTCTTTCTTTCTTTCTTTCTTTCTTCAATGACCCTCTAAAGGTCTGTCTGCAAGGAATATAAATCATTCAATTCCCCACTATCTTGTCAGAGCTGAATGAGAAGTGAAATGTCTTCAAAAAGAAAGAAAGGAAGGAAGGAAGGAAGGAAGGAAGGAAGGAAGGAAGAAAGAAAGAAAGAAAGAAAGAAAGAAAGAAAGAAAGAAAGAAAG
>NW_020769312.1:28005558-28037367 GCF_900518735.1 Pseudonaja textilis
AAGAAAGAAAGAAAGAAAGAAAGAAAGAAAGAAAGAAAGAAAGAAAGTCCAGTTGCCTCCTGAAAAAACACTTTTGAGGCAGAGGGCAGGAGAAAAGCAGATAAGGCCCTCCTCCTGGACCTCGCCAGCAGGAATCGTTGAGCTGACAGGACCAGCAGCATGCCTTCTCCACTGGCATGAGTGGCCAATCCCAGTTGGGTCAGATGGTCCCTCAGGTCACAGACTCATGCCATGAAGGGGTTTGAAGGTGATCACCAACACCTTACCTTAAGTCATGTATAAACTTTTTTTAAAAAAAAATCAATTCAATACATGTTTCCTTTCTCAAGAGAAAGGAAAGAAGTGGCTAAGTTACAGTGTAGGTAAGGATCTTCCTGGAAACAAGTAGTTTATATGTTGGAAGACTGCAGGACATAGGCAAATAGAAAAAAGAGACCACTTGCTGTGGCCTAAGCTTACACAAAAACTGAGGCTGATCCATACGTACATGGGTTCAGTGCAGACAAGGAGAACCTCTATTCATCTTGAGGTAGTCCTTTATATCCATAAAATTTCATATCACACATTCCATGGAGTGAGATAACTGAGGTAGACTGTATATGGAAATAAATCACATGCACCGAAGAAAACTTGGATTTATACTATAAAGTCTACATAAACTTTTTGGGCTTTTATACTTTACATTTCAGTTTGGAAGAATCCATGAATCAGGGGAAAGATGAAGGATGAAATCACTGACTTCACCACCATAATTAGTGTTGTGTGCAACCTAGTTCCATCCAATTTCAGCTCAGTTTGCTACCCTGATACTTACTTTTTTATCTACCTACCTATCTGCCTACCTATGTTCTTGCTAAATTTGTATGCTCCCTGATTTCTAATGCTTCTCACAAGTAAAAACATTTTTAAAAGGATACAATCAGAAACAAAAATGAGGAATAAAATACTAACAACTCTGTTTTGTGATATACTTGTACATTGCTTTACAAATAGACAAGCTCCAAAATTCTAAAACCTTATTCTCACCAACTAAAATCTCACTTGGAATATGTTGCAATTATTCTGATTGCATGAGCAAGCTTAACTTTCAGACATTTATACAATGCTGCTTAAAGCTTCTGAACTCCAATTTATTTATTACAGATCGAAATACTCCTACTGAAAAACATGGATGTTAATAATTCAGTGATTGTCACAGCTTTTGCATTTTTATCCAAAGTACATTGGCACAGATTTCAATCAAGATTTTTTTTCCAAATGAATATATTTTCTATATCAACAATACTAACATTGATAGACTTCACAGATCACTAATCCTGCATTGCTTGGAGGTGGTAGGAGGATACAAATGGGCAAATCAATTATGTACTGGAAAAAATTATTGAAAATACTTTATGCACTACAAAAGGATAATATACCATAAAAGTTCAGTGAACAGGCTTTGCCTCCTACTTTATTTATTAATATCATATTAGCTTGCCAATGGCCACAGCCTTGAGTCATTGGCCCAAAGCAAAATGCTACATATTAAATTTTGCAGTGTCAAATTTACTTCTTATTTCCAATGATCTAAAGTGGCAAGAGAAATACATATACAGGTAGTCCTTGACTTATGACCACAACTGAGCCCAAATTCTTTGTTGCTAAGTGGGACATTTGTTAAATGAATTTTATGCCATTTTATCACCTTTCTTGTCACAGCTGTTAAGTGAATCACTGCAGTTTTAAAGTTAGTAACAGATGTTAAATGAATCTGACTTCCCCATTGACTTTGCTTGTCAGAAAGTGATCACATGACCCTGGAACCCTGCAACAGTCATAAATATGAATCAGTTGCTAAGTAGCTGAAATTTGATCACGTGACCATGAGAATGCTGCAATGGTTGTAAATATGAAAAACAGTCTTAACTCACTTTTTCCAGTGCTGTTGTAGTTTTGAATGGGCACTAAAATGAACTGTTGTAAGTCAAGGACTACTTGTACCAACATTCAAAAGTGAACATATGGACTCTTATGCTTTTTCCTTATTTTTATTTTTGACAATTTTAATTATAATAATATAGGGGTAAAATGAAATAAAACAAATAAGAATAGACAATTTTGAAAGGTATGCATTAAATTGTGTGGATATCTTTATGTTTATGTATTCATTCACCAATTAGAATATATTTAACATGCCCTTAACCCATATGCTTCATGAAAAACTGCAAGTATCAAACTATAGAGAGACACATATTCAGGCACTGTAAATCCATAAAGACTCTGCAAGTGTGGATGGCGTATATGGATTGCATGCTGTTTTGGTGTCATACTTCTTATTTTCGAACTAAAGAAGATGGTTCTGTGCATCAAAGTCTTTTCTGTCCAGTGATGGATAGGTATAGATGGATTCTATCATGATTTAGACTAATAATTTTTTATACTGCTTGATAAACTTTCAAGAGACTGCTGTAATATGGTTGGGTAGAGATCTGGATTGAAGTGCCAAATATGATTTGGACTGCAAATTCTGTGCATAGAACCCCTGGTAAGAATTCCTTAAACACACATTCTGCTTGGTTCATATCTAGCTGTGGGTCTATCACAGGAGTCACAATAAAAAACTACTACTTCAAGGTTTATCCAACAGATGCTTGGTAAGTACCCATTTATATTCCAAGTCATTTACCCATCCAATTTTACCTATTGTATATGCAGTCACCCTCTATACACAGACAGTGAGAAAAATGATTTGTAACAGGAATTAAGATATTCATCTAAGTTTCTTCTCATGTATGGTTTTTGCCCTTTTTGTAACACTGAATATGCCTATCCATTTACGGGTAAGCCAAATCAATCTACAAGTCTTTTATAACATCCACATCTTAAGTGATCCCTAAGACCAAAACCCCAAGTTGCACACAAAACTGCAACTCTACCGGTGCCTCATATACACATCCTATGTGAAAAATGTCCCTTTTTGATGATCAAGTAGTCCATGAGTCAAATTGCATGTGACTTAAGAAAATAACTGCTTGAGGAACTGTCTTTGGCCCAGATCAGTGCCACCAGATCGGGGAGGAAAAACATGTCACAGACCCACATCAACCAAAGAACTCCAACTGGTGGTGTCCAGGAAGACAGCCTTCTCGGCCATTGCCCCCGTTCTGTGGAATATTCTCCCCCTAGAAGTGAAGTGGGAATCTATTCTCCTGGCCTTCTGGAAAGGTATGAAAACATGGCTCTGTGGCCTCACATGGGGATCCCAGAGGAACATACAGCTGGTTAGTGCTCTAAGAGCCCTCCCTTTGCCTTTTCATTAATTTTTAACAGCATTAAATTTTTAATATCCTTGCCTCCTTTTAAATTCTAATTTTATATGCTGTTTTTATATTTTAACGTTTTATTGTACACTGCCCAGAGTCCCACTTTGAGGAAGATGGGCAGTTAAAAAAGTGAAAAATAAATAAATAACAAACTATATGTGACATTTTCCCTCCTCCTCTTTCTCACAGGGATCTAGTTTTATCTAGACCAGTGAAGATAAAGCACTTGAATTCTTTTTTCCTGCTTCGACTCAATCTGTGTATCCCCTTTCTATCTCAAATGCGAATTTATTTCTAAAGGCATATTTAAATAAAAGCAACGGGAGATAGGAATGCTTTGAACTTGACTATTAAATCCCCCGATTCCATATCATAGATTTGGTCCCCTTTGGAATTGCTTGCCCATTCTTCCTTTTCAGCTGCTAGGTGTATCTTTACATTAACATTCAGTTTCTGCCAACACTATCCTCAGTTCTGATTTATCTCAGTGATGCCCCAAACTAACAGTGCATTACTACTGATGAATACATATCTAACTCCCTTATTATTATTGCTAAGATTTAGCAATTGCTTTAAATATGCTAAAAATGTTGCATTTTAATACATATCCTATTGCTCTGAACACTGTAGCTATATGGGTAAAGAAAGTGATGATAGGTAGAACTAGATATTCTGATTATCTCCCAGTTTAGGACAGGAACCTTCCGATTTAAATTTCTACCTCATTAACATGTATTTTACAGATAATCTGAAAAAAATATTGTTGTATATATTGTGTCCACTTGGAATTGCATGCCTATCTTTAAATTGTTGCTTTCCCTAGCAAACATTAACAGAAATAGGAGTGATCTGCAGGATGGTAGGCAGAGGTGGGTATTCAGCAGGTTCTAACCAGTTCTGGAGAACCGGTAGCGGGAATTTTGAGTAGTTTGGAGAACCGGCGAATACCACCTCTGACTAGAGATTGTACAGTATCCTTCCCCTACCACGCCCACCAAGCCACACCCACAGAACCAGTAGTAAAACAATTTGAATCCCACCACTGATGGTAGGTCAGATTGGAGGATATGACCTCCATGTGAGAATCCAAAATCTAAAACGGTAAGCAGTCACTAAATGCATATGTTTGATATCATAATTAATAGGACTTTTCCTAGGAACAAGGCAGTGATCAGGACAGTAATTTTAATACACCCAATAACTGTTTCCCCATAGAATTTCTGCACCAACATTAGAGCAGCTGCCCACTTCTAAGGGACATTAAAATGTTTTTGTTAGAACTTTTATTAAAAAAGTATACCTTGCTATGTTGGAGACTACAAAAGATGACAGAGAAAATATCCGCAGTGCCATAAAGCAATGATTTATGAGGTGTCATTATAAATTTGCTCAGAACAGATTACAGCTGTTTCGGCAATGATTTGCAATTGCACTGTGTCCCCATATAAATGAGAAACTTAAGAAGAAGTAAAACTTTTCACAAAAAGATTACAACTCAAGGGTACAGCAACATTAATGCGATTTATTATTATTTTTTTCTAAATAGGGAATTATTTGTTCATTGTATCCAAAACAGAACTTTGGAAAACATACAAAGCTCAGTCTTGGTTTTTTTGGTAACTCATAAAGCCTATTCTAAAGCGGTTTACAGCATCCCTCACCAAAATATTGAGGAGAGGGGAATGGCTGTACTTAATCCATTCCAATCCAATCCAACCCATGTTATTAAATCATGTATTGTCAGACACAAGAAACCAGGAATGAGGATAGAGTTCAAAAGCACTATGAATTGATTCTACACAACCTATACACAAAAATCTGGTTTATTAACAGTCAGTGCAAATTTGTGCCAGATAAGAGTCAACGGATTCCAAGGGAGCTGGAAATAGGTCTCTTTTGGGGACGTAGGAACTCTAAACTAGACCAATGATGTGATTGACTCCTCCATTGGGGTCAAGGCCTGGTTATCTCCTACATGGAATAGCAGTATACTGTACTGTGTATTTATTTATTTATTAATTTCTATCCTGCCTTTATTATTTTTTACAAATAATTCAAGGCAGTGAACAGTAAATATGAATCTTAAAAAATGCCGACTGCAGAAATTTTATTGAGGGACAGCATAATGAAAGTATGTTAGTGGGGAAAAAAGCAATGAAGGAGAAAATAGAAATCATGGAGGAATAGCATTTAAAAATATAGCCTATGCTTATTTATGTATTTAATTAAACTTATATGCCACCAGTTTCAACTAATTGACCATAGAGATTTACAGCAAATATATAAAACATCCACAGTAAGGAATGCTAAAACCCCCATGATAGCAGTAGTCAAACAAATCCTGCATTAAAGTTTGAACGGTGAGTTGCAAAATAATAATAATGAAAATAAAATATTTAAGACAAGACATATTTTAAAAAAATCAACCAAAGCTAGCCTTACACTCATAAAACCTTAGAGAAGAGTAGATCAAATGTCTTTAGTCCTTTCCTGAATGTTTTTTTTGGGTGGATGAGGGGAGAGAGAGAGGCTGACACCAGTGGGATGGCTGTTCTAGGGGGTTTATCACTGCAATTGGAAAGCAGCACTTCCTGGAAACAACCCCGATGAAACATCTTGAAAGTGGCATATCGGCAGGTAGGAGTTTCTTTTGAGATGATCTGGTTAGTTGGGGCAATTCTGGCTAAGAATGCTTGATACTTAGATGTGAAGTGATGATATTGATTAGGACCAGCACTAGTTTAAATGGTATCTGGGGAATCATCTGGAAGCAACAATTTTGTAAACAACAAACTAAAAGACTCAAGGTCCATCCCACCCCTGATAGGACCTAATGGTAAAGACTGCAACAATGGCACCATTAAAGCCAACCTCTTTAACACGTTATTTGGCTCAGTATTTGTAAGCAGCAATGGATCATGCCCAGTATTTCCTAGTCGAACCACAGAAAACTCCAATGATCTAATACGTATCGATTTTACAGAAGACAATGTTGAAAAAGCACTACGCAATCTAAAACCATCTCTATCTATTGGACCGGATGGAATATGTGCCTACTTCTTTAAAAAGCTATCCATTGCCATAGCAGAACCTCTAAGCATAATCTTTGAAAAATCTTTCAGGACCAGCTCCTTGCCAAAACTATGGTCACAAGCCACAGTCAACCCCATCTTCAAAAAGGGAGACCCCAGCCTAGTTGAAAATTACAGACCAATCTCCTTATGCTGCGTCAGCTGTAAAGTCATGGAATCAATTATTAACCAATGCATTATTCTCCACTTAGAGACAAATAACCTACTTTCTAATAAACAATTTGGTTTCAGAAAAAAAATATCCTGTAATCTGCAACTCTTACACTGCAAAAACATATGGACTACACAACTCGATCAGGGCAAAACAATAGACACAATCCACATAGACTTCTGTAAAGCCTTTGATTCAGTGGTACATGACAAACTACTACTAAAACTAAAATCTTATGGTATCTCTGGACAACTACATAACTGAATAGAAGCATTCCTGTCAAACAAACAACAAATGGTCAAAACTGGGAGCGTCCTATCAAATTCTGTACCTGTCAATAGTGGTGTCCCCCAAGGCAGTGTTCTAGGACCAACTCTCTTCATATTCTACATAAATGACCTCTGTGATCACATTAAGAGCAACTGCATTCTCTTCACAGATGATGTAAAGCTGTTCAATACCACAGATGAATACTGCTACCCTTCAAAAAGACCTTGACTATGTATCAGAATGGTCAAACAAATGGCAACTTCAAATCTCAACAAATAAATGCTCTGTCTTACATATTGGCAAAAAAATCAGAAAATAAAATACAAGCTGAATAGTCAAGGCCTTGTTGATGATTCAAGCTCTGTAAAGGACCTTGGAATACTCATCTCTAATGATCTAAGTGTTAGATCCCACTACATAGCTACATAGCCAAAAAGGCATTAAGAGTTGTTAACCTAATCCTATGTAGTTTTTTCTCTGGTAATATCATACTACTAACTACAGCATACAAAACATTTGCTAGACCAATATTCGAATACAGCTCATCAGTCTGGAACCCACATTATATATCTGATATTAGTACAGTTGAGAAAGTCCAGAAATATTTCACAAGAAAAGTTCTCCACTCCTCTACTCATTGCAGAATACCTTATGCCACCAGACTTGAAATTCTAGACCTAGAAAACCTAGAACTACACCGTCTTCAGTCCGGTCTAAGTACAATATATAAAATCATACATTGTAATGTCCTACCTGTCAATGAATACTTCAGCTTCAACCATAACAACACAAGAGCAAACAATAGATACAAACTCAAGGTTAATCGCACCAAACTTGATTGCAGGAAATACGACTTCAGCAACAGAGTGGTCAATGTTTGGAATACTCTACCTGACTCTGTGGTTTCTTCCCCAAACCCCCAAAACTTTAACCTTAGACTGTCTACTATTGACCTCACCCCTTTCCTAAGAGGTCTGTAGGGTGCATGCATAAGTGCACCAACGTGCTTACCGATCCTGTCCTATTGTTTCTTTTATTTTTCTTATATGTACCCATTTCATGTATTCATAACTATGTATATACTTATACCTATTATCTTGTAAGCGATTGACAAATCAAATCAAATCAATCAATCAATAAAAGCCAATGTGAGATCAGAAGGGCAGGTGTGATATTTTGCTAGCCACAAATGCCAGCCAGAGCCCCCAATCTGCTCATTTCTGAACCAACTGTAATTTCTGAGTAGACTTGAAGGGCAGACCTACACAGACTGCATTGCAGTACGATCCTTGACTTATGATCACAATTGAGCCCAACATTTCTGTTGCTAAGTGAGACATTTGTTAAGTGAGTTGCCCCACTTTAAGACTTTCCTGGACACAGTTGTGAAGTGAATCACTACAGGTGTTAAAGTTAGTAACACTGACAAAGGGATGAAAAGGCCAATTCAGTCTCCTGTAGCCATGCCATTATACAGTCTTCAAAGTCTAAATAATAAATAAACATATTATTTCTCTGCCTCCTTAAAATATACCCTTCCTTACTCTATTGCAGCTTCTCTCCAATGGTACACGCAAGATGTATTTCAGGATTAAAAAAGAAAAAAGAAACTCAGCATTTACCACTCTGTTATAGATAAACAAGCCCATGTTTGTGTTCTGTTTCTTTGTCTAACTCTCACTCTCACATGCTTAAGTAGAAAGCTTGTTGACAGAGCTAATCAGGGACTCATTGTTATCTGATAGTCACTCTGTCAAGCATGTGTTATTATGAGATGGAAAATGCTCAACAAAGATTTCAATACTCATAAACTATGGATCAACAAGCTCAGCACTCCCAGTCAGTCCTGCAAAAAATCATGTTGGTGGCAAATTTGGGAAGTGGGATGTCTATTATACCCAGACAGGCTTCCAGGATGTTACTGCTCTGGGATCCTTGGTGCACTCTGAGCTTGGCTGGTTTTTTGCAGATGTTTCATGACCAAACTAGATAACACCATCAGGGTGCAGAGCACCAAGGAGCCCACAGTTCAACCCTGAGCTATAAAATATTCTCTTCTGTTGGTGCCTTATTCTTCCATATTAAACAAAAACGACAATAAAATTGGTAGCAAGCCTGGATCTATGTATTTTTGCTGGGAAAAAAAGAAGCTAGAAACTTGCTTTCTTAACAACTTGCCTTAGCATACCAGTTTAAGAAATCCCTCACTGGAAATTGTAATGAAATGTTGGCACGTTACTTTTTTTTGTCTACATTGACCTTTATGGCTACTTGAATTTTGGCTGCTGCATCCTGGAAATGAACAGCGGTTTTGCTTTAAATCCTTCTGCTGTCAGTTCATTTCACTGGAAGCTTGTACAGGTATTATGTGTTTCATTCTGGGCATTTTGTAATGCTCTACTACAGAGAAATTATCTCTGGAATGTTACTATTATACTTACAATCAAAACTGTCCCCCTGATCACAAAATTGCAATGTCTCCATTTAGACATCCGAAATTGTCTTACATTTTAAGCAATCTGTAGTCTTTATAAAATGTAAATTATTCCAAGGTATAACTGCATGGTGCTCAAAAAAAAAAAAAAAGTGAACTTTTCCTCTTATGATTTGCATTTTTCTTCTGTCATAGAAATCAATGAATATTTTAGAAAAATAGAATGCTTAATATTATTCTATCTCTCTCCTCCTCTCTCTTTCTTTCTGCCTCTCTTTTATATACACACACTCACACACAAATATCCATACATTAATCCAAGCACATATTTAAATGTTTCTTGTTAGGTTGCTAATAACTAGGGAATTAAGTCAGGATGCTCTTTAGTATTGCTTAATCCTTGCTCATGCCTAGACAGGGCAGTTTTAAAATAGTTTGATAGAAGCAATTCTGCCTTTCCATCTTCCTAGAGTTACAAAAGCGGATCAAAAAAAAAAAAATAAGAAAAAGCTAAAACAGCAACTCTGTGAGCTAAGGTTATTGTAAGGATTGCCTCTCTTCCTAACTTAAGAAAGTGAAGACTCTTGAAATGAAGTATTTCCAAAAGGAACCTTTTATTAAGCAGAAGTGAAAGCAAGTCATTCAAAGCGCCTTCTCAATACCCTTAGGCAAGACAAGCAGAATTAAAGCATTAGAAACCCCTCCCTTTAGCCAGATGTGAATTCAGCCAATCCACAGGTGTGAAGATGTTATTGTACCGGCTGCTCTGAGAAACAGATAAGCATACGTTCCCATGGCCATCTTCCGCTGGTTTACAAAGTGACATAACCCACATGGCCCTCCCCCCTAAACATTCCCCAAGAGATGAAAATATCTCAGGGTGCTGCGGCACCAGGATACAAGTTGTAAAATAACAGTTGTCACATGCAATAGTAATGAATCAAATTCACACATAGCCCTTCTCCCAATTTAATGGCAGTATCACTTTTAGGGATCTGACGGTTATTCTGTTTAAGGTTTCTTCACTTGGAAATGATGGAATTGAGGGACATGATTAGCAAAATATAATCATAAATTGTTTAGAAAACATACATAGAATGCTTTATTCCCTTTTGCACTGTTTTACTTACTTATACCAGTAATCTCTTGCAAAAAGGTAACTCTAGGTTGTGTACAGCAATAACAACAAAATTGCACTATCCCCTGCAACAGTCAGCATTTATCTGTACATATAGTGCTTATTTATCGTGCTTGTTTAGCAACCATTTGCCTTTATGACAGTGATGATAAAGTAATTTGTGACCAATCCTCACATTTATTATCTTCCCAGGACTATAAAGGAAAGGAAAGCTGAAGTAAGATCATAAGCAGTTTCACTTTGCAACAGCTTCACTTGTTGACCAGGTTAACAGTCTCAATTGTGGTCACTAAATGAGTACTACTTGTACATTCAAATGCAGTGGGGTTTGTCTGGGTGTCCCACACATGGTCTTTTTTCTAGTCTTTTAAATGATAAACCACTTAGAATTGCTTTGGAATCAGGCAGCCTCTAAATACACTCTTCAAAAGGCCCACTTGATGTTGTTCCCTTAAGAATCAAGGCATTCTGTGGTCATAATCTCACTGCAAGGTAATTTACTATATATGAGAAGTTTCCTGTGGGGCCTCATGAGGAATCTAGAAACCAGGAAGTGGTGAGTTCTAGTCCTGCCTTAGGCATAAAAGCCACCTGGTTGACTTTGGGCTAGTCAGTCTCTCTCTCTCTCAGCCCAACCCATCTCATGGGGTGGTTGTTGTAAGGAAAATAGGAGGACAGAGGGGTATGAGGTTTGTTTGCTGCATTGAGTTACTTATAAAGTAATAAAGGTAGGATAAAAATCTAACGTGCATAAAGAATGTTCAGTAAAGAGAATTCATTTGAAATTAAATATATATATATAGCCTTTCCTTATTCAGAAAAAAAATAACACAAAGGATGAAATACACTCCCCCCAAAAATAAAATATTAAGATATACATAGAATTGCCATAAGAAGACTATAGTTTGTTCTGTCTGTCTGTTTGTCTATCTAGGATCTATAAGGGTAGGATGACCGCTAACAGCTTGACAGGCATTATTTTTCTCCTCGAGATTTTGATCTTAGGACACATGTAGGAGCCAGTGGTTGTAAACAGGTATTTTCAGACCTTATTTCTTCCAACAAGTAGTAACATCTCAACTCTCACTGATGCAGTCAAGAGAGCTTCTGGGTTTTTCTTTTAGTGTGCCTCCCAATGAGGAAGACTGATGAATTGTCTTTTTAAAAAAAGTACCCTGGTAAAGTCATTCATGGACCCTAATCACACAAAATATCATAGTTTCCCCCAGATGTAGCTTTCAAATTATTACAGATGCACGTGGATGGTGGCATTTAAAAAAACATCTGTTTTAAATCTTTTCCCCAGATAGCCTTGTGTGAATGGATAATGAATCAACAACTCTTCGCTAGATTTTTACTGTGATACAAACGTGGCAAAATTTTATTTAGATAAAGATTGGGAAAAAAGCAACCAATTTTGACCAGAAAAAAAACTGGTATCCTCTCAAGAAAAGATATGTATCTCAAGTTCCCTTGCCTATTATCACTACTCAGGGTTAGTATATGGGGTTTTTATTCGTTGACTTTTACCATTCCTCTATTTCATCCTTGAAATTAAATATAGTAAGAAATATTATATAATAAAATCAACCACACACCCTACTTAAGCAACTTGCCCTCAAATATCCTTACTTAAAAATAACCAACCAGTTCAAAGTTTTAGCCATGTAATGGCTAAATTACATGGCTAAACTATTTTTGCAGAATTATAGCAGCAGCATAAAAAAAGCCAGTTTTAAGAACACATTGTTTATACATGACAACATGATTGCTAGGTTCCATATTTCTACAATTAGTGGTGAAATCTATGTTTATATATTATTGATGTTTTAATTAAAGAGGATAAACAAAAACATTTACACCTACATGACAAATAGAAGCTGAGTCCATTCCTGCTTCTGAAATGTTACAACCACATTTTCTGCAGTTAAAACATTCTTCCAATAACCAACTTATATTCAACATTTTGCAATGAGGAAAAAAAAAAACTTCATGTCTATTGCAAGGTGATTGTAACCAAGCTACAATACAGGTATATTTATAGAGTCTTAAAGATGGAGGTATAAATGTATAAAGATACTGAAGTCTACCAATTCCTTTTGCCTTTTTAAATCGGGAAAATGTGACAAAAAGATACATGTTCATGCAGAGAAAACCATTCAGAATGTCCCTCTTTCTTGGCAGATCTGAGCAGAGAAGCTACTCAATGGTCATTTTTTTTAAAAAAAGAAAAAAAATGTTGCAAAAAGCAAAAGGATGCTCATCTGCTTCATATTCCCGGTAAAAATTTGCCTAGAAGAAAATTGCTCCTTTCTAATGTCTGTTGGGGTCATAGTCTCTTGATCTAAAACAATTTCATGTCTGAAAAGACTCAGAAATGGTTTTTTTTTTCAAAAATAGTGCTCAAAAAGAAGAAAGGATTTCTGCTTTTCTCCATTTGACTCGTTTTTTCCCTTCACAAGAGGCAGAGCAGGGGAAGACTACTACAAGTTATTGATTTAGCTTGTTGAAAAAAATAATTCAGCAACTTGTGCATACACTGTTTGGTTCACTATCCTACTTTGATTTGCTAACCAATGGTATCAGGTAGAGTTACTTGCACTATTAAGGCAATGTTGAATCTGATGCTGATACACCATCCTTGGTCCCAGACCACACAATAAAGAGAGGAAAGGAAGATTCAGTTCAATATTTAGAACTAAGAATAGAATTTAATACTAAGAATAGAAATGATGGCTATATAGTAGCAGAAGGCATTCTTTGTTTTATTCCTTCAATTTGTCACTGGTAAGACTGTAGGCATTAATGGAAGGATTATCTCCCATCTTACAGGATATCTAAATGGCCAAAATGAAAGATCCTCATGAGTTTTCAATAAAAGATAAATGCATCTTATCCATTTTTTTTAAAAAAATGCAAGTACTATTAGCTTGAATCAGTGATATATTTATAGGGCTTTGAAAAGAGTTTGGAAGGATTGGCTCTGCTTGTGATCAAAAGAGTTGTACGTTTTTTTTTTCCAGGCTCAAGACTGACAGCTGGAATTGAAAAGGTGCCCTGCTGATGTGAAACCTGAATCATTTTCCCAAATCTTTTCTGAGTTTGCACAGGTCCAATATATAGTGCTAAATATAGATACTTTGACAAAAGAGGTGCCACCGGAGAAGCATGACAATCACACAAAAGATACCTGCTAAAATGAACTTGTTGTAATTGCTCCTTCTCTTCTAGATGTCCATGTTTTTTTTTTCTGGCAAAGCCAATATATTTTTCTCTTTCTTTTTCTGATCTAGGAACTGGATTCCAAAGGACTCACTACAGCTCAGCATTCATTTTGTTTTTGTTTTTCTTAAATGCTACTGGGGACTTGATGTTCCTTAGGTCATTCCTGTAAATAAATGTGATGCTAGAGGCTGTCATTTTATTGTGGGAGTTGTGTGGGCTGAGTTTATTTTATTAAGCTTTATTAGTTTAGTTTTTTTGTTTGTGTGGGTTGACTCTACTGAGATTTGCTCAGCCATTGTTATCATTTTTCTGTGAGATGGTACATCTCCCACACGCAAAACATTTGTTGTGATTCTTCCAAGTAACAGGTTATAGTTTAATCCTCTTTTGTTGTTAATTTTGGACAAGCCTCGGATAGTGAAACATGGTCTAAGCTTTTCCAGATGCCCGGAGCACTTTTCAAGCTTTAAGTTGCTTTACAACAGCAGACAGGAGAAAGTAACAAGGTAGAGTTGCTAGGCAGAAAAAGCTGGGGGGGGGGGGGGGGGGTTCTCTCCAAAACCATATGGCTAAAAAGTGTTCCACCTGTTTTCAATGCTGCAACTTTTTCCTGGCTTTCTCATCAGGATTTATTTTCTAGTCCTGCCCAGTTGGCTGTTAAGAGGTGAGCCCAGTTTATTTCATTGAAAGTGAATACTGATGAAGATTTAATTTAATTCAAATTCATCAGATTTGTTACAGCTGCCCACTTCATTAGAATCTGGATGGCTCACAAAAATCCAGAAAACAATAAAAACAGACATAAACAGGCAGCTCTGACTAAAACAACCAGAACAATAAACTATATAAATACAATGCCCACCCGCAAATACATCAACAAACACATTAACCCCAGGCCTGGGAACTGAGCCACAGCTTCCTATAATTTCAGGAGAATAGATGCAAATCTATTCAAAATTTCCACTACCGGTTCTCCAGAACTGGTCAGAACCTGCTGAATACCACCTCTGATTCTGACCCTGGGATCAGTTTTAAGTGCAATGATTTTAGATTTTCACTGCAATCTCCATGTTACAGCATTTGAAAAAATAAAACATATTTTAAACAAACAGATTGAATTTAACTGAACTAAAACTATACCTGGTCTTAAAACTTCGTTGTATTGGTACTAGCTGTTTATACAACTACAGTAAAGGAAATTATCATTAGAGGCACATTTTTGCTTTGTAAACTTTGTGGATGTGTTGATGTCATTTTCCTGGCGCTGTGGTATGCTCAGGTAGTCCTCAACTTACAAAAGTTCATTTAATGACTGTTCGAAGTTACAGTGGCACTAAAAAAAAGCGACTTATGGTCATTTTTCACTCTTATGACCATTGCAGCATCCCCATGATCACATGATCAAAATTCAGATGCTTGGCAACTGACTCGTATTGATGACTGTTGCAATGTCCCGGGATCAGATGATCCCCTTTTGTGACCTTCTGACAAGCAAAGTCAATGAGGAAGCCAGATTCACTTAACAACCTTGTTACTAACTTAACAACCACAGGGGTTCACTTAACAACTGTGGCAAGGAAGGGGCGCAAAAATGGGGCAAAGCTCGCTTAACAGATGTCTCACTTAGCAACAGAAATTTTGGGCTTAATTGTAGTGATATGTCAAAAGGCTACCTGTAAACTGTCCTATGTCAAACGCATCTCAAAATATGCCCAAAATTAACAACAGGCGGATACTTTTCCTGCATGAATTTCCAATGGGTTTCTTCTTTTATCCAAAGGAGGAAATTATGAGCATCTTTTAAACAGTCCTATTAGGTATGCAAGACCACCACAGTTATTACAGTAGCAAATTCAATCTGTTTTATTCCAATACAAAATAATGGCTTGTTTCCAAGCACACTAGCCATCTAATTATGCTGTTCAGAGGTTCCATGGCAAACACTAGGTGAGAGACCAACTTTTATTTCAGTATCAAATGACTACAGTAACACAGAGTGTGATAAGATACCAAAGATAACAATGTTCTTCTCTATTTCCTCCCCCCCCGCCGCCCTTTTTTCCCCCTCCTGTGGGCTGGACGCATTGCAGAGGTATAAGAAGGTGCAATATTATATTACTGTGGCTATTGGGGTAGCAAATTAATTGAGTGATATAAATGGATTGTTTCACATGATTTACATCCTTCTATTTTTAATGTCTGTATTTCTGAATTGTGTGCTAGAATTCTGCTGATTTTATCATCGTGTTTCTATTAATAGGTGCAATTTTATAGTCTGCTTAAAATTGACAGCATCTAATGGTTTTATTGTTCAGAGAAAATGGGAAATATTTGTGTGTGTGAGAGAGAGAGAAAGAGAGGAGAGGAGAGGAGAGGAGAGGAGAGGAGAGGAGAGGAGAGGAGAAAGAATGTTTATCTCTACTGTGATACCCTTCTTACTTGTACTGAATGTTATAAACTGTATTGGAGAAAATGTACATACATACATACATACATACATACATATATACACACAGACACGTATGTATGTATGTATGTATGTATGTATGTATGTATGTGATTCCAGTATGCCAAAAATCACAACTGTCCATTTGATCTAAGTGTCTGTTCCCTGCACCTCCTGAAAAAGGCTACACACATCCCCTGCTAACACACTGGAACTAAAATCTTCTAATCTCATATGTGTTAAAGGTGCATGATTTTCATTTTTGAAGGTTTTACCAAGATTTGTACTGTATGCTAAGGGGCACACTAACAAACTGAATGAGTATCTATGTTCTGAACTTCTACAAACCTTAAGGCACTAATTTTGAAACTTGTGCCTCCCCGATGTGTCACAAGCAAAAATAAAATCATATTATCATCACCCACTCTTTGAAGAATCTATGGGTTGCGCCATTGCCTTAGGGATTTAACCTATTTGTGCTTTTGATATACTCATGTTATGTAGGATTTTCTAAAATTTTGTCATCGTTCTGAAATATTAACATGTACCATGCCCCAAATCTTAACATAATCAGAAATTGACACACTTTCTGAGTTTATAAAAATCTAATAATCATTATAAGCTAGGAGAATATAATGTGAAACAAAATTAAAAAAGAAATCTTTTTAAATAAAGCTTATGGGCAAGTATTTGCAATCTTATTCATACCAATGATCTGCATATTTCACAAACACCCCATATGTTTACTAATATGAGGTTAAAATCAATAACATTTACATCAAATCCTGCTTTATCTTCTATCTGTCATATAATGGTCTCCTTCAATTTTTCTCTTTTTCTTCAGTACAAGCTTAGCTGCTTACATTATCCCAAGGTCATATTTGCCAATTGCTAAATGCCTTGTTGCCAAAGAGGAATTAGGAGAAATAGAACATTTCTATTAATTTCCCACATTGAGTTTGTTTGTGAAAAGATCCTCAAAAACAAAGCAGATGGCTGTGATGCTCCCAGATTTCATATATTAATTAAGAAGTCCATGGGACTTGATATAACCCTTGTAAGGATGCATAAGGAGGGCAGGATGGGGTATGTAAATTAATCTTGCTATAACCTAACCATAATTTCAATTGTACATGAGAAAATACTCCACATCTGACTCCATTTATAAATGTAGATGTCCACATGTTGTGGGATCTTAGACTTAGAATAACTTTATTGTCATTTCAAATGTACACTAATCAACGTACATTAAAATGAAATTTCATTGAATACAGCTTTCAAAGGGTTATCACCTCCAATATACACTACACAAACATGATAAATAAATAAACAAATATATGCACATACTCACATACCCACTTACATGTCACAGAGAAACAACATAGTCATGTTCAGATGTATACAGGTACATGGTGAGAAAAACATACCTTGCGAGTTTACCCAATGGATGGCATAAGGAACAAAGCTATTACAGAATCAGGTAGTCCTGCTAGAAATACTTAAAAATCTCCTCCTAGAGGAGACCATAAAGTGGGTGTGTGGGATCATCTAACAGTGCTTTGAGTTTTAAGCACATAGCACTTATAAACAGTATCCTGTTCATAAGTTTATAGCGAGCTTCTTATAATCTTCTCGGCTGTCCTTACTACTCTCTAAGGACTTTCTATCTGAGGCTCTGCTGCCACCAAACCAAACAGTGACACAGTTTGTTAAAATGCTCTCAATTGTGCCTCTGTCAAAAGTGGCCAGGACAGAAGGAGAAAGATCTCCTAATTTGTAAGCAAGTAGTATTCCTTTCACAGGAAGGAATGATGATAGTTGGGGCAGGGGCACTAAATGAATAGTTGGAGGGTGCTTGGCCCCTCATGTACTATTATGTACAGAAACTAAATGTGACAATTTCAGTCATAATTTTTTTTGACTTCTTTCTGATTAATGTTGCATGAATAAATTCGATCTTGGGAGCCCTGTAAAACAGCGGGCTATAAATCTGGATTTTTTTTTTATTTAGCAGTTTATTTTTAAGCATTAGTAGTTGATTATTTCAAGTATATCCTGCCTTTTCTCCAAGAGCTCATCTTCTCATCTTTCTCACCTTCTCATCTTTCCTACTGCCTTCCCCTGTTGGTAACTTAGGATTTATCACTTGTTTGTATCTTATGATTGATGATTGTATCTTATGATTGATGATCTATAACTTATCATTTTGTTGTTTGTATGTACACTGAAAGCTTATGCACTGGAGACAAGTTTCCCTGTGTGTCCAATCACACTTGGCCCATAAAGAATATTCTGTTCTGCATAGATGATCATTTCCCCGTTTTCTTTTCCCAACACCAGTGCTGTATGATGAGAAATGATGACTCCTAAGAAATGTTCCAAATTTTCCTGTAGCACTTTCTAGTCTCCTTGACATTTTTTCTGGTATTTTATCTAAGATGGAACCCCCAAAATCACTTTGAATGTTGTTTTTATGTGAAATTCCAAAGGCAACACTAATTGCCTTGCTATTAACTTCAATCCACATTCTAAAATAAAGTTCATACTTGAAACAGCAAAAGGAGGCAGGTGCTGCTGTAATTATTTTAAATCTTGCAGATTAAGCAGCAAAACCTGATTCTGTATAATTGTTTGGAATTCTGAATAATGACAAACATTATAGATGCAAGTTTAATAGATAATACTCATTTAAAGTGTAAAATAGGTTTAATTGCATTTAATTACAGAATAGATCCATGGAGAAAAACACTTCCTGACTGGGTACAGTGTTGCTCCTAAACTCACTTATTGCAGTTGGCCATCCTTGATTGTTATGATTTCTGCTGATAATGCTTTGTTTAGATGAGAAATTTAATCTTCATCAGTAGCATTCGGGTGTGCAGTAGGAGGGGGGAAAAGCACCTAGGATTTATAGGAATTGCAAATGGCAATTCAGAAAGCAGTTAGCATGCATGAAGTCTCTCCTTCTCCTTCTCCTTGAGATGCCTCAAAAGATAAAAAGAGTACTGCATCCATGGTAGTAAATCTACAATAGAGATTCAGGCAAACAGCCTAAGTACCTGACCATTATGTTCAAGTAAGTGCCAAAACAGTCAGAGTCCAAGGGTGTTAAATAATTAAAGCAGTGCTTTTTATATGCATTATTGACTTTCTTGAGGTCCTGGCCAAAGCAGACATTTCTATATCCAAAGTGGTGCTCTGTATGGACCCAGCAGCAGCTTTCTGCAATCCAAGCACCTTCCAAATTTGTGGACATCAGTTCTCAGACAATCTCAGTTCTCAAGAATCTCCAGTATAACCCCTGCTATGAATTCTGGGAGTTGAAATCTACACAATTGGAGGATGCCTTAGTTGGGAAAGTCTGTGATGACCCGGGGCATGGCACAAAGGCAACACAGTCTGATAATCAGTAGGAGCCCCTTTATCAGCTCCAACTTTTCCCGCAATGCCTTAGTTACCTTCTGGGCTGGAGAAAAACTCTCCCAGGAATAGCCTTTGGCTGCAGAGAATCAAATCCAAAATGTGGTCAACAAAAACTGTAACTATAAGTCCAATCAAGGCAAGAAGAGGTAGTTAGTCTGGCAGGGCAAGAGAAGGAATTCCAGATGTGAAGGAACAGCAGTAATTCAACCCAGTTGGGAGGATGCCAGGAACACAAATAACCAAAGTCAACACAAGATAAACTCATTTTTGTTCCCAGAAGACTCCGCACTCAGTTTGCATCTCTTTTAAACTCTCTTCACAGGTGTGCCTAATGAAGGGAATCAGGGCCCTTTCCTCCCCCATAAGCAACACAACCCACATACCTCTCTTCTCCATTCCTCCCTGCATGCCCTAGGATGAAGAGGGCTACCCCTTCTTCCTGGATCTTTCTTTGAACTCCCTTGAACTACCTCTGCTCTGCTCTGCCCAGCTGGACTTTGCCCACCCCCAGTTTCCTCCACAGCCAATGGAGCCACACTCCCACTCCCTGTCAGCTATTCATCTTCCTCTCAGATTCAGACTCAGACAGGGACATGACAAAGTCTTTCCAAAAGATAATCCTGAAATTGGATGACTATTTGTATACTGATAAAGGAGAATATGTGTAGCTCAAGGTTAAAATGAGGGGTCCTTGATATTCTCTGATCTTGGTAGTTTTCTTGTAGACTTTTCATTATCTAAACTAGGTAACATCATCATATGCTAATAAGGAATGAGAAGGAGTATTTCTGTATATAAGCAAGAAAATGGCCTCTGAGTGTGTATGTCAGAGGTGGTATTCAGCAGGTTCTGACCAGTATTGGAGAACCGGTAGCGGGAATTTTGAGTAGTTTCAGAGAACTGGCAAATATCACCTCTGACTGGAGATTTTACTGTATCTTTCCCCTGCCATGCCCACCAAGCCACACCAGCAGAACCGGTATTGAAAATATTTGAATCCCACCAGTGGTGTATGTGTTTTAAAACATTGAATGCCTTCCTACTTACAGTATCTATCTTGCTGTGTCCTTGTGGAAAAGTAACTATAAAAAGCCTTTAAAATAAATACTGTAATAAGAAAGGATTTTTAAAATTAACTGTAATACATGCACAATTATGCATTTTGATGCTTTAACTCTGCATATATAATTCAATTTGACTCCATATAAACAGGGGTGGGATTCTACCAGTTCACACCTATTCGCTAGAACTAGTTGTTAACATTCTAAGCAGTTCGGAGAACCAGTTGTTAGAAGAAATTACTGGCCTAAACTTGTAAGGAAGGCAGAAAGGAAACATTCTGGTGTTGCTTACAGAAACTGCCTCTCCATTAACTGTTATTACATTCTTGGCAGGACTAGACTTCCGGTCTCTGGAACTCTCTGGAGTATTTTTCTCTCCTTTGCTGGTACTTTGCTTGTGTGGAGTGACCATTCAAAGTTACAATGGCACTGGAAAAAGTGACTTATGACCATTTTTCACACTTATGACTGTTGCAGCATCCCCACAGTCATGAGAGGCCAGGAGAAGAGATGTGTGCCTTGATGTGAGTGATATTGAGTTGGCAACACCCAGTCAATAACATGACCACCAAGCCATGTCCACCCAGTCACATGACCACAAAGCCATGCCCACCACCTAAGCCACGCCCACAGAACCGGTTGTTAAAAATTTGAATCCCACCCCTGCATATAAATATATATGGTAGCCTGCAATCTGGCACGAATATCTTGCAAGCATCTCAATCAAGTCAGTATTTTCTTAAACCATCTTAGAGGCCAGCTGGCATAAGCACAGGACAGGAACAGCTTAAATATTAAATGTAGCTATGTCCTTCACACCTTCAGACTGAAGTGGGTTAAAAAATTCATAAATGGAATAATCATACTGTGTTTCAAGTTACTTATATCAATATTTGTTTGTATTTTGATTCATGAGTAAATGTAAGTTAGAAATGGTTAGCAAAAATGGGTGTGCATTGTGTAGTGAAGGAGATGGAACTAGGAAATAAAAATGCATCACAACATGATGACATACATACTTCAACTTGTCCCTTGCATCAGACATGAGGAAGAAGTGCATAAAGAACTGGATTTGTGCTCTGATGCCATTATGCCTGGATTGTCATTTTTGCGTCATTATAGCTAGCTGTGAACATTATTACTACTAAATGAGATGCCTCTATTTCAATTAACCATACATATAAATCAGGGGTGTCAAACTCTTGATGACACGTCATCACATGACATATCATTTTTTTCTCCTTTGCTAAAATGGGGTTGGGTGTGGCCAGCTTGCGAGTTTGACACCACTGATATAAATTATAGGAAAATTCTGTTTCTGAGAAAAAAAGATGAGAAGAAAACACAGACTTTTCATTTCTCAATAATGTCTTGATGGGTAAAAGCCACTTAAAATGTAAGCAGCACACATATATATCTTTCCAGTGCTGTAAATATTTGTGAGGTAAAACTTGACTGACTCATCACGTAATGTACCAATTATTTTCCTTTCAGTAAACATTTCCATGAATGATAACTTTTCATGCAGTATGTATACCAGGGTGAATCAATATGCTTTCAAATGTTTTCGTTCTGCTTTCTGAAAATAATACAGTGCTCAAAAATGTGCTAATTTAACTTAACACATTTTTTTTTGTTATTGTTCACATGGCTCACATGGTTCATTAAGGACATGATTCTTAGAAGGATGTCCATGGAGAATCTCAATCATGCAGGTCATAGTTGTCTCAAACATGCTTTTTCAAAAGGCAATTGGACTTTTCTTGTTTCTTTTTTCCTTGAAAACATTTTGTTTCTCATCCAAGAAGCTTCTTCAGTTTATACCTTGTTTCAAATTCCATAACTCATCTGGATGGAATTGAACTCAAGAACTGAAGAAGCTTCTTGGATGAGAAGTGAACTGTTTTCAAGGAAGGAAAAAAAAAACCAAGATATGTCCAGGTAGCTTTTAAAAAAGCACCTTTGGGATTCTTGAAAAGTTAAAGATCCTATGAAGATCTTCAGGTGTATTGATTCTTGCGCTTTCTACCTGAACACAGTAGTCCTTCAAGCATATACACAGAGCAAAGTAGCTTTCTTGCTTCAATGAGTGTAGGGATGCAGAGCAGCCACAACTGTAGCAGGCTAATCCATGAATGAAATGCTTCCCTGGAAATAGAAGGCAAGATCAAGAAAGTTGTGGTTGAATGGAGCTGATAAAGAGAACAATGAGAATTTTATAACAAGAGGCAATGTATGAAGCAGTAGATGGATAGGGTGGGAAGAAATTCAGTTTGCATGGAGATAACATTAAGGGGAGGTAGTTATATCTCTTTTTCTGTTTTCTTATTTCTTGACCCCAGTTTCATTTCCCTACTTGTTATCACTTGTGTTCTGGGCTTTGCAAAAAAGGAGCTTATCTTGAAAGCAATAGCAGGGTTGTTAGGTGTATATGTTAAAATTAAATACAGAGTTTGAATTAATTAGAAGCGGCAACACAAATTCATATGGCGTCAAAATTATTTCAAGTGTGTCCTTTTTATTTTTAAGTAGAAACAGAATGTTTTATGTTGGTCGTACTTTTCTTATGAAGTCTGATGATGGTTAGTGAGCTGGAAATTTGCAAAAGGATCACATGTCAAAGCAAAGAATGAAACAAGCTACTCTGAAAATATCAGAAAAGATTCCGCTAAATTTTATCCTGAAAGTTTCCCAATTTTATCTAAAATGGGATTTCCTTTTTCTGCCTCAGTGATTTTTTTTTAATGTTTTATTTTTTAGGACCAGAAATGTCTGCTACGAGGTAGTTAATAAGTCAAGATGAGATCTAGAATTGTGTCAGTGAAGCTCCATCTTTATGTTACCTCCAAACATACATATAAAAAAGGCAGGGTTTTAATATTTTGTTCTATTACTTTCTAACATTATTAATGAAATTGGTTAAATTTATACCACTCATCTCTCTATCCAAAGCAAATCTGGGCAGTTTCAGTAACATGGTTATGACTATCATTTTGTTCATTAGTTTTCCCCACCTCCCTGCAGAAGCCTCCTTCTTTATGATGGTGTTTCAATAGTCCCCGTTTTTTTGCGAAAATGCTGCATTTTCTGCTTTCTATTGCACAGCGGTCTTTCCACAGCATCCCTGACTGCTTGCACTCCCTGATTTGAAATGTTCCTCTAAGATGCTCCCTCTGAACTTTTCCTCTGAGGTTTAATTAAGAAATTAGCAGCCAGGAAGGCTGCAGGCAGACAGAAAAAAAAATATCTGCAATGAAAACTAGGGCCTAAATTACCTTTAATTTGCTATCAGTGAGGCTTTCACCTCCATTTATTTCTTCTTTGGAGAAAAAAAAAATGCAGACCTGTACGAAGGAGGCACATTGAATTTAAAGTTTCATGTGGTTTCTAGCTGGCCTATCACATGATATTATTAGTCTTCCTGTACGCATCTATAATTGCTCCTTCAGTTTGTGTGATTTTAAATTTGTGTTGGCTCAATACTTTCAGCCTGAAATTCAACACTCCATCAAAGGGCTTCCTGTTTCAGGAAATACTGCTTTCCAATCTGCTCTAACCAAACTGAAGTGGTTTGCTTCGTGCCTGCAAGTTCTCAAAGACAAAAAAGAAATGAAAAGATTTTGGAAGCTTTTCTTCCCCCTGTCTCCTTGGAAACAGCAGGCTGTGATTATTTTTTTCCTCCATCATATTTTGAATTTTCCAAATTACTAAATAAACCGAGTTTAACACTGCATTAAACATTTGTATATCTGCGCAGACAGAACTTTACTAGTTAAACCTTTTTATGTTTCTTATTTCCTGGAATTATTGCTTTCTGTTCATAGTTAGGAACTTACACAGTTCTGTTCCTTTTGCTAAATGACTTTGGGCATACCCCATAAGGCTATATTCACCTGCCCACTGATTTACAGATGCTCCAGCATCTGTTTCTCTCCGAGATGTCTAGAGCTGTGTAGACATACATTATTTATTATAAATACAAATAGTCTGTTTTGTGTTGTTTATTTCTGACTTATTAGATGTGGCTGATGCTTTGTAACCACTGGGAATTCTGCTTACAATAAACAAGAATGAATTGACAGAAAGGCATCCTTTTGCTTAGAGTAACAAATTATTTTATTTGGATTAACACACCTGCCAAAAATTGTTGCCCCTATCATGCAAATAAGTTTTTGCTGGAATGGAAAGTACAGGTTTTAGGGGCCTACACACAGCAAGAGAACAACTTGTTCACACAATTCCTTGTTCCTTTAAGATCTAATTAATGTATCAAAGTCAGCATCATTTGGAACAAGGGTCTTCAAACTTGTCAAGTTTAAGACTTGTGGACTTCATCTCCCCAAATTCCTGAGCTAACATGACTGGAGGAGGAATTCTGGGAGTTGAAGTCCAAAAGTCTTAAAGCTGTCAAGTCTGAAGACCCCTGATTTGGAAGCATGCCAGTTTTAGATGGCTACTAGTAGGGTTTGGGTAGGAGATTGGAAAGAAATTCCAGAGCAGTATGCTAAATTGAGAAATTGAAAAGAAAAATTCATAAGAAGACATTGGCAAACCACATCATAATAGTGCCAAGAAAACTATATGGGCGTGTTGATATAGGACTCAGAAGTTGAGTTTGATTTTATCTAGTGGCATGACATCACAATATTTGAAGCTAGACTCAAATATTGATAAAGAAGTTCTTAGGTCTGTATCTCATACAACTTTTCACCATCATACACTTGCTTTTGAATTTTGGAAGTTCAATTTCTGATATGTTGCTTTGATTATGATCCTTAATCTTCAAATTTAAAAACAGCAACATCCTTTACTCTTATTCACCCAATTTTGTCATGGCTGATTAAGGCCTCTTGGGAAGTGATGTACGTTCAGATTCTGGCAGTGATTAATCCCTCTTTGAAGAAATGGTTAATTCCATCATCTCTTAAAGTAGTAGTTTGCCTCATCCTTAAAGGGCCATCACTAGACCCCCATCATTTTGTACAATTTTCATCCAGTTTCCAACCTTCATTTTTCATGGAAGGTTGTAAGGAGGGTATGTTACAGCTTCATAGGGTTTTGGAAGAAGTCCTGGACCTCTTTCATTTAGGCTCCATGTTGGGATATGGGACCAAAATATCATTGATGACACTCATAGAAGATTCCTGATGGTGATCCCTTCTTTGCTTTTTTTTGACTTTCAGTAAACTTTGGATACCATCAATCATGGTATCCTTCTGGATTGGCTCTGTGAGTTGGGAATAGGTGGAATGGCATTCTGTTGGGTCTTCTCCTTCCTCCATTCTTTGGAGTTGGTTTCAGTTGGTGTTGATGTGGTAGGAGAGATCCAGCCAGCAGGTCTTGTACTTTACCCTCCTAGTTTAACAGCTACACAAAGCTTCTGGATGAGATCATTTAACGGTTTGGAATGAAAGATCATCAGCATGTTGATGATAACCAGGTTAATACCATCACACCAGGTCACCTGAGTGATACCATGGAAGTTCTGACACAGTGCAGACCTGAATAGGATGAATAGGCTCAATTCAAGATGGAGTGTCTCTGGGTTTTTGAATCTCTTGGTTCTAGGACTTTTCATATTAGTTTTTGAAGGAGTGGCACTACCCCAGATAGACACAAAGTGCAATCTAGGGTTCCTTCTGCACCCACTGCTTCTGCCAAATGGCAGCCATAACTAGAATATTTGCACAGCTTATGGCAATTGTCCCCAGTCATGGACCAGGGTGCCCTGCTCATAGTCACTCAAGCCATTGTGAGCTCCAAATTAGACTAACACAATGCATTCTTTACATGGGACTGCCCTTGAAGAATATTCAGAAGCTTCAACTGGTGCAAAATGCAATAATGTGGGAAGTTAAGAAGTGCAAGTTACTTGGTTTATGTGACACCATTGCTTTGCAAGCTGTGTTTCCTTCTGGTGTGCTTAATTCAAGATACTAATTGTCACTACTAAAGCCCTTCATGGATTACTGGATTATTTAAAGAGCTTCTCTCCCCAATTGTTTCAACGCATCTGGCAGGAAGGGCATGTTATAGATACTGTCTGTGAAGGAGTGTAAGCTGATAGGGCCCAGAAAGAGATACTTTCCTCCTATAGCACCACCCTTTGGAACATCATATTCCCTGAGATCAATTTAGCCCAATCCCTCTTGTGTATGGACTGGTGTGGGACCCTGGGTATGGGCAGAGATGGTCTCCTGTTAGTATAGATGATAGGTTAGATTGTACCTAGCTGCTATATATTTTTATTTTTTGTTTGTTTTAATGTTTATTTTTTGACATTTATTTGTAATATCTCTTGACTTATGTAAAAGTGGGCAGTTATATAAATTAAGCAAACAAACATATTGTACAATGGATAAACATGGATGTATCAACTCATCTACTTTGTAAGGAAGATTTCTGCCTTACAAGATTTCTTCCCTCTTTGAATGAGGCTTCTGCTTTTCCATTTTATTATCAGGGTGGATTGATTCACTTGGAGTGATGTTGGGTATTGAAGAACCAGTTATGAACAGACTGTGAAAATCTATCAATGTGGTCACTAACAGTCAACACTAACTTGATGGCTCATAGTCAGTCAGTAGCCAGGATAATATGATGGGTTTCAACTTCATACCCATCATATGGTCAAGACAAAGTCATGTTTGCCTTGGTGTGTTGTACAAATGGACACTCAGATTCATTGTATGCTTACAATTAATAGCTAATTGAATTAATTTAAAAATTCAAAAGATGTCATCAAAGTGTGTCTTCTCATTTGCTGCCTCCTATCTTGTTGCTGAATATGAAAAAAAAATGGTTTAGTGCACAATCATTTCCTCAATTAGTTTTATTGAAGAACATTACATATATCTAATTTGTTAATATCCAGAGCCATATTACAAAGCTATTATAAAGTTTTCTCCAGTGTGGTGCTGTTTAAGTTATTAAGAGTCAAAAACTCCATTTGTCTACTGTGAAACTATGGAAAATTTACTATATGCTATAGCTGATTTTTCTTATATAGAAAGAAAAACTATGGAAATATACAGGTAAGATTCCCAGGATTTAGCAGAGAAGAAATATTGCATGATTGGAGTAAAGGCCATTATATTAGATTGTGTATGTTACAATACAATATATAATTATAATATAATCATTTATTATCCCAGCTAAGGTTCTGAGATTGTGTGTGTGTGTGTGTGTGTGTGTGTGTGTGTGTGTGTGTAAGAGAACAAGGGGGGAGAGGGAGAGAAGGAGAGAGAGATTTAAATTCACAATTCATTCCTTCAGGGCAGTTACTTTATGGAACTTCTATTTATATTGTTCAAAGTAGCCTTTACTTTTGTAGCACAATCTAATATACCACTAATATACAACTTCCTGAAAGTCTTCTGATGAAAAAGCACAAGTCTCCAGAGAATAATTTACAATTTAAATTTTGGGAGGGAGAAAGGTGGAACGGATACAAGGATAAAGTGGAAAATACAGGTAGCCCTTGTTGAATGAAGACTTGTTCAGTGACCCTCAAACCAGTGACCCTCATTCAGATGGTCCTGAATGGGTACTCATTGTTGCGGCTGTCACAGGGTCCCTTCAATCACATGATTGGAATTCTGACTCTTGGCTTGTAATTGCAACGTCACATCCTGTTATGATCTCATGCTCACCAATTGCGACCTTCGCTGCTATCTTTGCACAAGCAACATCAATGGCCAAGCTGGCAGGATTACAATTGGCATGATTCACTCAACAACAGCAAGTGGGACTTCTATAACTCCTGTTGTAAGTTGGTCTGGTCACATCACATTGCACTTTATAACTGTGAGGCTTAGCAACACAATCATTGGTCCCAATTACCGTTGTTAAGCAAGGACACCTTGTATCAGCCAGGTGCTTGAATACAGAAAAGCCTCACATATAATAATTAGAACACAGATATTTAGAAGCAGCTGAAGAGGAGAAATAGCAACATGTGAGAGAGAAGGTCTTAACTGAAATGACTTGCATAGATAATAAGCTTTGCTTGGTGTTCCACATAATTTAAGAAGCCAAAAGTTACTAATGAATATTCACAGTAGAAGCCCAGGTGGGAACAAAAGAAGGACAATATACCATCCATCAAGCTGCTGTAAATCCTTAATGTACCCAATACAAGAACTGTATACAAGCAGCTTGCTAAACATACCCCTTTTCCTTGACAGTGTTTCTGTAAAGAAGATAAACCATAATTAATTGAGGCTCACGGTGGATTTAATAATCAAGCCATTTATATTACTCCAAATCAGAAGACTTGTGACATGTAAAAGGAATGTTTTTTCTAGTAGTTGAATGGATGTATACTGTTTCTGTGGGGTTAAAGAATAGATTTGCTGGTGTACAAGCAACCATACAATAAATATGATGCCCATTTTTTTCTACTTCAGGATGATTTATCTTTTATTCCCATGTTCAAAAAGAAGAAGGCTAAATACATTTGCTGCTAGTGCTGTTAACCAGTACAAAGACCGGGGATAACATTATGGAAGGCTATCAGTAAAAGATATGCAGAAGGTTGCAGGTCACTCTTGAATCCAGGGATGGGATTCTACCTGTTTGGACTGGTTCTATAGAACCAGTTGTTACAATTCTGCACAGTTTGGAGAACAAGCAAATCGCGCCTTCCCTCTCCGCCCAGTCACTGCTTATCTCACATGTGTGCCATCCAACTTGCCTGGGTTGTCTGTGCCATCCAACTTGCCTGTCTTGTGCCTTCGCCTAATATTTGGTAAGTTGCTATTTTTCCTTTTTTTTCACCCCAACAACCAGCTGTTCCAACTATCAGCTGTGCCCTATTTAGATTAGCTAGAAAGCAAGAAATCGTGGGATTTCTTGCTTTCTAGCTAATCTAAATCACTGTTGTACTGCTTTGCCTTCGCCCAGAAGGCTTCCCTGAGGCCCAGTCAGGATGGTATTCAGGAAGTTGTGGGAGGAGAAGTGGCCTGAGAGCAGAGCTGAACCTTCATTAGGACTGAAGCTTCTATTTTTCAGTGCAGACTCAGGCATCAGATTGCAGAAAGGTAGATCTGTGAGTGAATCTGTGATTCTGCAAGCAACTCAATCTGCCTGCTTGCTTTGCCTGACTTTGAGTAAAAGTTGCTCTTTTTTAAATAAAAAATAATAATATTTAATTTTTACAATATTTACATACACGCCCATCCAGTCACGTGACTACCAAGCCACAACCAGTCAGCAAGCCACACCCATCCAGTCACATGACCACCAAGCCACACCCACAAATTAGGGCATGCCCACAGAACCTGTTGTTAAGAAACTTGAATCCTGCCTCCGCTTGAATCCCATCTACCTTGGTCTATATGTCTGTGACATTTGGTAATAGTAGAGACTATTTATAATTTTACACCAGGTTCACAAATCATTTTAAAACACACTGTAGCTTTGGCTACATAGTGAAAGATATTTCAAACTTTTGAAGAATTGATTGTGTTCTTTTGCAATATATTTTATCCAGCCTTCCCCATTTTTTTGTCTTACTATAAAGCAATTTCAGATAATAAATCAATTATTACAATTATTCCCCACGATTTTAGGAGTAGTAAATTCAGGGATATAGCTTTAAAAGATAGTGCTTCTGTTTTACCTCTCTCAGTAAGATTTTCTCAAACATTTTCCCTGATTTCAAAGTATGCAGAAGTTAGGAAGGAAATCTACAGGTTCAAGTGTCCTGCGTGTTCGTTTTGTAACATAGGGGGTTCTTCACAAAAGCAGTATATAATTAATTGCATTCTAAAATTATGAATCTTTCCAATATTTATTTCTTTCAAAAACATTACGAGTTCTCTGTCTCTTTAAAATACTTGATTTCCCAGCTCAGACATTAATCAGTTATTCCTGTATTTTACATTATCCACCTATAAATGAGGTCCTTATTTCTTTTCTTTTCTTTTCTTTTGTTAAAATGTGAAGCACTGTTTCCATTTTATTTGATTACACATATATAACTAAAATATATTGCTGAACCACTAAAACTGTTTGATATTTGATGTTTCAGTGAGCAGCAACATATAAAGATGGGTTTTATATTCACTTAAGGGCATCAAGCCTGGATGAACATTCTGCCAGCCCTCCAAGCAAAGTAATCTTCCATACACTAAGCAAAATTTGCAATGTTTTGTTAAGGTTCAGGCATGGCTGTCCCATTTTTTTTTTCTCTGGCTGAATTCTCCTGACGCTATTCAAAGTCAAAGTTTCAATTGCAATTTGAGGTCAGAGGAAGCAAGTGAGATAACATGGAGAAACTGTGAAGTGTTAGTATCACTTTATAATGCCCTGGTAAAATCCTACTTGGTATGTTTCATCCAGTTTTGGTTGCTATGATATAAAAAGATGTTGAGACACTGGAAAGAGTACAGAAAAGAGCAGCAAAGATGATTAAAGGACTAAAATAGATGAAGAATGGTTGCCGGGATTGAGTATGTCCAATAGATTAATGAAAAGGACTAGGGGGTAACTTTATAGCAGTGTTCCAATATGTAAGTGTCTGTCAGAAAGAAGAGGGGGTCAACCTACTCTCCAAAGCACCTGAAGGTAGGACAAAAGCAATGGATAGGAACTTATCAAGGAGAGATCAAATCTAGAACTAATGAGACATTTCTTGACAATTAGAACAATTAATCGGTGGAGCAATTTGACTCCAGAAGTTGTGGGTGCTCCAACATTGGAGGTTTTTAAAAAGAAATTGGACAGTCATTTGTCTGAAATGGTTCGGTCAGGGTCTCCTGCTTGAGCTGGGGATTGGACTAGAAGATCTTCAAGGTCATTACCAACTGTTATTCTGTTATTCTTAAGTTTCTTACTTAATCATGTAAACAACGCAAACAATCAGTAAGAGGAAACAGAGCTCTTTTTATGACATTGGATCCAGATCTGGCCTCTCATGCACAGATCTTTGTTTTTTTCCAGAAAAGGCTTCTGATTGTCCTCTTCTATTCAGTTTCACTGTTCTTCTTGCCTCCTGAAAGTTGGAGGATCCTTTGTAACAGTGCGAGAGGAGCTGCTACCAAATGTAAGGGAAAGAGCAATCTGTGAAAATGTATGTGCACTGGTAAGGGAAATCTGAGCAGAATTTGACTGATAGAATGAAACCAACAGTAGAAGAAACTTTCTCTTAAAATCACTGTGGTTTTGAGATTTATTTGAACGTGGTATCAGAATATATATCTATAACTATCTATCTATCTATCTATCTATCTATCTATCTATCTATCTATCTATCTATCTAT
>NW_020769312.1:28037377-28060319 GCF_900518735.1 Pseudonaja textilis
TATCTATCTATCTATCTATCTATCTATCTATCTATCTATCTATCTATTTTCTGAGGTTTTCGCGGGTATTTGTATGTGGATCTTTGGTTATTCGGGTTTTCTCCCTTGTAAAATTGGAAGTATTTTGGCGATGTTTCAACGAAATCTCATTCGTCATCTTCAGGCTTGTGTCTTCAGCTTTGTGCTTCTTGGAGTAATGTGAGCTTGCAGCTGTTTTTTCTTTTAACTGCCAGTGGGAGTGCGGCTTGACTGGGTGGGGGCTTGGCTGTGTTCTGATTGGGTGGGGTGTGTTCTCATTGGTTGGGGGCCTGGCTGTGATCTAATTGGTTGGGGTGTTGGCTGTGTTCTGATTGGGTGGGGGTGTGTTCTGTTCAGGTGGGGGCTTGGCTGTGTTCAGGTTAGCCTTAGTTGTCAGGGGATTTGAGCTGGTGGGCTGTGATCCTGTTGTTTGGCTTCATGTTCGAAGCCAAACAATATAAATAATTATATATATAAAAAAAATATATATTATAATATATGATATATATTACACACACACACGCACACACACAAATTGCTTGCTATACATATGTTTCTTCAGCTAAGATCAACTTCCTTCCTTCCCTCCCTCTGCCCTTTTATGATCTTTCATTCTTTATGAATGTCTATTTCATCCGAGGAATTTCTAAAATCAATTACATTAAAGTGCATTAAAAATGAAACATTTGCTCTTCATCAAAGCTTTCAGTTTATTCAGTCATCACTGTGTATCTATGGGGCGCACTCTAAGCACTTGAAACATCTGTGTCCATCCTCATGTAATAAGCTTCTCTGGAATACAAATTACTGGTTAGAAAAGAATATGCCATACCTGATAATATATGCACAGAGTTTGGAACATAATTCAGAACATCAGTGCTTACCTCCATTTGAAATTCTTGTGTTGTACAAGTAAGAGGTAGAGGACACTGAAAAATATTTCTAATCCAAGCAATTTAGGAGACATTCTAGCACTTAAGAAAGGAAACTCTACTGCAGTCTAAGGCACTTGTTCCCTTAACAAGCAGCTTGTAGTATCAGGATATTCTGATATGTAGTTGAAAACTGCCATCTTTTAATACCATTTAAAATATTTGCTTGTAAATCATGCTCTCCTGTAGTGACTTGATTGTTGGGGAATTGCCAGCTAGGATGGAAGGAGGTATCAAGTGAGGGCCTAGCTTGGAGTCATTGCACAGCTGCAAATAGCGTAAGCATAACTTTCCCACGAAACCTTATCTGGTCATTCCTGGAGGAAAGCAAGCAGTCTGGTAAGATTCTTGTAACATAGGTGATAATAAAGTTATAGGCTGTGGCTATTCACAAATGGTTTTGGTTTTTTTGCATCTGACATTAATATATACAATATGCTATGAAATGTTGCTCAGGAGTTATATAGATACTTTAATCCCCTGTCAGATAAATTGAAACTATCCTAATCTTCTGGTTGGTTTAAATCATAGATCCATTTAGCATATAAAGTTCAATGTAGTATCCTACTCAGAACTAAAAAAGAAAAAATAATAATTTTTTTCATATATCAATTCATAATCTATATGAAAGTCATTTCACATGCGCTTTGTATATACAGAGAACTAAAATGTTTTCTTAGAAAAATCAAAAGCGAGAGAAAGAGGATTTTTAATTTAAAATCTTCTAATCCAACCTCCTGCTAAAAGCAGGATAACTTATACCAGTGGTGGCAAACCTTTTTGGCACTGAGTGCTGAAACAGGAGTGCATGTGTGTGCATGCACCAGAAACTGGAAGAGCAGCTCCCCGATGTATGTGTGTGGGAACACCAGAAACCGGAAGCTTACCTTCCTGGTGCATGCATGCACACCAGCCACCTGGTCTTCCAGTTTCTAATGCACATATGTGTGCAAAGACCAGCTGGCCAGTTAGCATGCATGCACTGGAACTCAGAAGAGCAATGGCCAATGGCTGGCATGTCCAGAGAGTTGGCTCTGCATGCCACTTCCAGCACATGTGGCATAGGTTTGTCATCACGGCCTCAGGGGTGGGATTCTACCTTGTTAACTTTCTAAGCAGTTCAGAGAACAGGTAGTTAGAAGCAATCTCCTTTTGTTTTTTCCACCCTTTTTACATTCTTGACAGACAGCCTAGACTTACTGTCTCCGGAGCTTTGGGGATTGGCTTTCTTAAAGAGGAAGGGTTGTTTTAAGATTTTTACACTTCTGTTGGGAGGAAATACTTCCCTGGACAATCAGCACTTTGAATAAATAATTGAATAATGAAGCAAAGCTTTTAGTGACAGGGAACCAAGATGAGTGACATTCAGCAAGGCTTCTTGGTTAACTAGAAAAAATGGCATTCAAACATGAGTTTACATACTCTTTCTGAGTTTTGGTCTAAAACTGGTTTTTGGTAAAGTTTTTTGTGCTTGGTGAAGTTTAATCCTGTGTTTATTGATGGGATAATTTTCCCTATTCAGCTTCAACAAGCAACAGCTACTGTTGTGATTTAATTATTTGTATTGTGTTTGAATTTTTTCCTGCCTCATGGTTTCTTTTTCTATCTGGGGAGGGAGTCTTCTTTCGCTGCTTTAGTGGTATCTGACACTGTCCTTTTGGGGTAAACTTCTAAGAGACAGGATGCAAGCTTGGCACTGAATTTTTTATTGCCTTTCTGGGGGGCATGTGACCTTTCCTTAAATCTGGATGATTTCCTTAGGATATCTTGTGAGGCGAGTAAGACCAGCTTTAAGTGGTGCAAATAGAACTAAGGATTGCTTTTCCTGGGTGTGCTTTTTCTGGAGAGCTTAAATGATCTCTCCGCTAAAGGGTTTCACTTTATGAGCAAGAGTTGGCTGCTTGATAGTTATCACTGCATTTTAACTATTTTCATTCCTCAAGGTACTCTGGCACCCTGCCTGAATTGTAACTCTGGCCTGCAGGTATTTTTAATCTAATGATTGGTATTTATGGCAGCTTTTTGCAAGCAAAGAAGCTTTTTGTATTTTTGTATAAGTAATCCTTGACTTACAACAGTTCATTTAGTGACCATTCAAATGGCACTGAAAAAAGGGACTTATGACCATTTTTCACACTTATGAACCGTTGCAGCATCCCCACTGTCATGAGAGGCCAGGTGAGGAGAAGCGCCCCTTGACATGAGTGATGTCGAGTTGGCCATGCCCACCCAGTCACATGACCACCAAGCCACACCCACCAACTAAGCCATGCCCACAGAACAGGTTGTTAAAAAAACTGAATCCTACCCCTGCACGGCCTTATACCATTTCAGATAATGGCTGTCCAGTCTTTTCTTTAAAAACTCCAGTGATGAAGCAACTACAACTTTTGGACACAAACTGTTTCACTTGTTAATTGTGGTCACAGTTAGAAAGTTTCTTAATCCCAGGTTGCTTTTCTCATTGATTAGTTTCCATCCATTGTTTTTTGTCTTGCCTTCTGGTGCTTTGGAAAATAAATTGACCCCCTCTTCTTTGTGACAACTCCTCAAATACTGGAATACTGCTGTCATTTCACCCCAATCCTTCTTTTCTCTAGATTGGCCATTCCTGCAACCATTCTTTATAGTTTTTTGTCTCCAGGCCCTTAATTATCTTTGTTGCTCTTCTTTGCACTTTTTCCAAACTTTCAACATCTTTTTTTGTAATGTGGTGACCAAAATGGATGCAATATCCAAGGGGTGGTCTTACTACATTATAAAGTGGTACTAATACTTCATGTGGTTTTGATTCTATGCCTCTGCTTATGCAACCGAGGTGTTGTGGCCTGTTGGCTGCTGGCCCTTCCAGTAGCTGAATCAGAGGAGGAGAAGGAGGCATGAGAGTCAGAGTCAGCATCAGAGCAACCTGGGAGCTCCGAGGGGGAAGAGGGAATGGAGCTGGCAGAGAGAAAGACAGAGGTGGAGCCCTCAGACAGAGAGTCAATAGCCCCCAGGTCTGGTGGTGGCTGATGAGGAAGAGGAGGAACAACTGGTTCAGTGTTTGACACATGGATGCACAGAAGGCAGTGGAGAGGAGACCAGTGGAAATCCCTGGGCCAATCCTTGGGAAGGAAGAGCCCCCACTGCTAGCAAAGCCCCCACCCTAGCTCTGGGGATAAAAGGCAGGGGGTTGGGGATGAATAGATGTGGCAGTTCATCTCCCTGCCGGATGGACTTGTTAGCATGTGGTGAGACATAATCTTTTTGCTGGGGCTGCTGGCACTCCTAATAAAGAAATGTTTAAGTTAACTTCAGAGGGTTTGTCCTGTTTAGGGAGCTGGATCAGAACACAAGGATTGTATTGCTGTTTTGGCTGCTACCACACACTGTTGGCTCATGTTTAAGTGATTGTCCGCTATGACTCCAAGTTCTGTTTTTTTTTTTTTTATCAAGTTTCACTTAATCTGTACTTGTACCTTTGGTTTTTCCTGCCTAGGTACAAAATCTTGCTTTTCTCCACATTAAATTTCATGTTGTTGGATAGGGCCCATTATTCAAGTTTTGCCTGTGCTTAAGCTGCTGGCCCTCATTGATACATTATCCCAGTTTTTGAATTCTGAATCCAGACCAGGGAAAATTGTGAGTCACAGAATCTATGAGAACTATGGCCTTTTCCTAAACTTAGGACCCAAATCCATGTGAGAGGTTACATGCTATGTAAATGCTAGCTTGGAACAATTCAGATGTGGCCTTAGAATGAGAAACTTTAATAACAGATTCTTTTCATGGTCAGATCATTCTATGATGTCCGTGGAATTCACTGGTGACATCATAACATCTCGAGGAAGTTTGGACCCATTTGGCTGGTTTGCCTCAGATTACTGATCCATTTGATTTTCAAGAGATGCCTGGAACCTCTGGAGTGCCATTTAAAAAAAAAAAAATATGTGTGTCACCTATGGCTTTAAACACATAAATCTTTAAACAGAAATATCTTTCTACCCTCCATAAAATGAGATTTACAACATATTATGTACTTGTTGTTGGATAGAATTGGAAGAAAATTACAGGAAGTTTTTATCACCCAAGAAAGCCCTTAGATTTTTTTAAAAATAAACATTAAGTTAGATCTGATAAAATATTATTTAGAAACATGTATTTATTATTTGAATTTCACTAAATGTATCCTATGGCTACCATTCAAAACTATTAGTCTGAGAAAATGTATCTGGGGGACTTAATTATACTTTTATGAAAATTTTAACAGAATGTAGGCGTGTTTGGGTATGAAGTACTTCAACATAATTTGTTCCTGGAACAAATAATAGTAGTTGGATATAACTATAACAACAAAAACTGTAAGATTTTTGAACATACATACATAATTCTAGACATTTCCAGTAACATCCTCAAAATTAACCAATTAACCTAAATTTAAATGTTTAAGTATTGCACTGTGGTTTGCAATTTCACTTTTATCTACAGCCACTAATTTTATTTACTTCTCAAAGTCCTTTTGAAAGGTTCTCTTATGCTGTTGCAGTCTGAAGAAAGTTGTACACTGCAAAATGTAATATTAATTGATTTAAAGAGCACACAATCATGCACATAGACAATTTCCATTAACCTAGGAAAAATCATTCAATTGAGAACAGGAAGTTTCTGGACTCAGAATAAGCAATTTATTAAAAGTTAATGAAATGAAACTATTACTCCAGCCTCTCTGCCCAACCTGCCAATATGCTTTTAAAATTTATCCCATTCAACCCTTATTAAACTATACAATGCCTCATTGACTTTCACCATAGAGCTGATATTTTAGAAGGGTACCATATTATGCAAATTCATTTGTTACAAGATGCATCTAAATGATCAAAATTGAAAATGAGGTCTCATGGTAGGATTTCACCAGAAGTGTCTGATGAGCTCCCTGCAAGGCAATGCTTAGCATAGTCTAAAGATCTCCCAAAATGCTTCAATGCCTCAATTCTAAAGTCTTCCCTTTCCAAGCCTTATCATTTTTTTGAAATCCCAAAGACAGGTGAAGCAAGAGCCTGATACTTCTTGCCTGAATAGGCTAAAATGGTGAGCTTAACCAGTTTCAGAAGTCTTGTTTCATTCTGAACACACTGATTATATTGAAGACAAATTCAGAATGCAGACATATAAGGAGAGCCATTTTGGTGCAGTGTTTAAGTCATCAAGCTAGAAACCAGGAATTCTAGTCTCACCTTGGGCATAAAGCTGATTGGATAACTTTAAGCTTCTCATACTTTCCAGGAAGCAGGAAAAGGAACATCTTTGTTTTTTGTTAATCATATAGTTGCATTTCTCATTGTATTCTTTTTTATTGTTTATTTCATTGTTCTATTATCTTACTTCTGTTCACACTTTTTTCATTTCTTCTTTTTATTGTTGTAAGCCAACTAACATTGTCCCACAACGAGATAGATGGCAAATAAATTTAACAAAAATAATAAAGCATATATGTGGTCTGTGAATTGAATCCGTTAATGAATTCTCTTTCTGATGGAATTCCACTCTACCTTTGAGCAAAGAAGGGCTTCTATGGAATTTTCTCATTCTGTCTTCATGATGTGTCAGTGATATGGACAAAGTAATTGGATTTATACATTATACTAAACCAATGTTGCTTTTGGGGGGTCTTAGATCAGGTTATTATGTCAACACTGGTTGTAAATTATTTTGTACATCTGTGAACCTAAACAACTATGGCAGAAGCAACAAAACATGTTGTTAGGAATAACATAGGTTACCTAACGTAGTTTGGGTAAAATAATATATATAACCTATGATTGTAAGTTTAAGTGTGTGTCACTTTAAACTGCAAAGCATGTAATTTTGGGTGCGGTGTTGAACCGCCATAAGAGGGAGCAAGAGAACCTGACAATTGCTGATGATTCCTGACGATTGACTGGTTTGATGAATTGATGGTTTGTTAACTGCATGTTTTCCCTACTGCTGAGTTGCTGAAGGAAGAGAGGAGTTTTGACTTCTTCATATCTCTACTGCGAGGAGATATATTCCTGGACTGATATTTGCAAGTTTACTGACCTCTTTTTTGACACTGGAATTTGCAACTGAATAATACCTGGACGGAGTGAATTAGGGAATGATATATGGACTGTTTGACTATGCTATAACTCTTACTGGAATAAACTATTTAACTAGCACAGTGCATCTGTTTTACTGAGTGTAAGCTACAAAAACGTTTATCTCACATATTTTGCCTGACTGCCTGACTGCCATGCAGATTCTGCTAGGGTGTATCCCTAACACATGTATAAAAACATGTCTTGACATCTTTGAAGTCAAACTAAGACCCTCTGAAGTCAATCTGATATGACTCAAATGAGTGGGCTGGACTGGGACCAGGAACATCAAATTTATAACTAATCTCAGCTCCCATAAGCTAACTGTAATTTTTTTGCTGCTCATTCTCCCTCAGATCAAGTCACTAGAAGCTCCTAGAAGTAAGGCAGGGTATAACCTATCAAAGAAAAGAATTGAGCCAGGCTTTGAATCCTGGGCCCAAATTACATACTATGTCTGCTATACTAAAATTCATTTTATGTGCCAGATTATTAAAAGAAGACATGTGATATATAGAAACAACAACAAAAATAAAAATACAAATATTTTTTTCTTTATTGGGCCAAAGCATATTTATCCTTGAGATTAATTTATGGAATGGAAATAAATATTGAGGCATCCTGAAAGGAATTTTCCACTCAACTTGTCAATTTCTTTCTCTCCTCTATATTGTGGTTCGTTTCTTTTTTCCTCATCTAAAATTTTATCAGAAGACCGGTCAACATTCCAATTAGAATGAAAAAAATCAACAAGTGGATTTGAAAAGTAAAAGTAACAGTTGTGATATTTCAAATTACACTGAGCTCAGGTTCCTAGAATGATAAGTTTAGTAATCTAACTATCGTTTTATAATCTTTTGATATCTCTTTGAATTCCCAACTTATATAAGTAATTCAGATGTATAAAATTAGGATTTCTCAGGGCAGAATTACAGCAATGAAGGAAAGTATAATAAAACATTTTGCTGTATATATGTGAGAAGCAGGAGAGTATATTTGCATTGCTAGCAGACAGTGAAAAAATAATAATAGTGGGAACCAAAACAGCAGAACTTTATTAAATATACTGTGTGATTCAGTTTTTGTTTTGTAACATTGGGCTGCTGAAACACATACCTTTAGGTGTTTGAAATGTGGACTGTTTTGAAATAATATCCAAAATGAAAGTGTTAATTAACAATCTGAGAGTCTTGGAAAAAAAAAGAAGACACTTAATGACAAGGAAAACATTTCCTTATTCAAAACAATGTGAACTCCTTCAATGCTTTGCTAGCTATGTCTGATACAACCATAATTATTAAGTTCGGTCAGTGGGTCCCATAGAGAGGCGAGGCACAAGTAATGAACAACAGCTCTTTATTTAGCGAACAGATTCTGAGACAGAAACCCTAGCCACGGCAGCTCTTTTTATAGAGCCGGCCGCGGCTAGGCAGCCAATGACAGATTTTTGAGCTTGCCGCGCTTGGTTTTACCTAATTGCGGCAAGCCCCTTACGAACCAATTGCGAGTACTTATCTCGTCCAATCATGGCCCGACTCTTCCGGACCAATAGGAATGCAGGTCTTCAAGCCTGCTAGTATGGAATACCCCTCCCCTCTTGGTTTTGTCCAAAGGGCGGGGTAATGTAGTCACGCAAGTAGGTGTGTCTTCGGACCTGCCTACTTGACTTGCGCGGTTCATAATGTCTCTGGTCGTCGTCGGGTTCGGACGGGCTCTGCGTCGCTCTCAAGCTCCTCGATGGAACCGCCTGGAAGGGTGAGCCAGGTCTATAGCTGTGACTCCCACCTGGTGACTCCGGGTCGGTCGAGTCGTTTGCTCTGCTGCTCCCTCCTGGGTTCTCTGGGCTGGTAGAGCTTGTCCGGCTGCTGCTTCCAGGCCAAGTACCCATCTGCCACGGTTCCCTGTTAACTGGTAAGTATTGTTGGTTTAATGTTTGGGTTTTATTTAATGCGTGTGGGGGGTGTTCTGCTTGCGCAGGTACCGGTTCTTTTTCTGCGTTTGGGGTTCCCCCCCCTCTGATATCTTGGTTAGAGTCTGTGAAGGGAGAGGCGGCCAGCCTGGACCTTAGCTGGTCAGTATGTTGTTTCCAACACCTACCATCGGTGGTTTCTAGCCGGTAGGAATGAGGGCCCGTGATTTGGGTGATTTTTGCAGGGAGCCATAGTGGGTCCCCTGTAAAGTTTTTGGCGAAGACGGTGTCTCCTACTTTGAAGGTGCGGCGTTTGCTGCTGGATCCAGGGGGTTTTTCCGGGGTGTAAGCCGGGTGCAGGCGGTCTAGGGGTGACCGGAGTCTTCTGCCCATCAGCAATTTTGCTGGGCTTTTGTTGGTAGTGGAGTTGGGTGTGCTGTGTTGTAGTAGAAGCATTTTGGTGATTTTCTCGTGGATGTTGCCATGTTCAATTTTGTGAAGTTTTTTTTGTAAATTGAACCATGCATTCAGCTCTGCCATTCGCCGCCGTGTGAGCTGACGATGTTAATGTGTGTCGGATGCCACGATCTGCCAAGTATTGCTCGAAAGCCAATGCGGTAAATTGGGGACCATTGTCAGATACTATCACATCTGGCAGGCCATGCATGGCGAAAAGTTTATTTAATTTCTTGATGACAGCTTCAGTGGTGGTTGTTTTCATTTTGCTTACTTCGAGCCAAGTGTCAACGGTGATTAAAAAGGTGTGCCCCTTGGTTGGTCCTGCAAAGTCAATATGGATGTGCGACCACGGCCCCCTGGGTGTCTCCCATTCAAATGGTGGGGCTTTAGGGGGAGCTGAGCGAGTCTCTTGGCATCTGTTACAAGCGGCGACCCAGGTTTCAATTTGTTTGTCCATGCCTGGCCACCAAGCATAGTTCCTGGCCACGGCTTTCATGCGTACAATGCCTGGGTGCCCTTCGTGAAGCAAATTCAAAACTTTTTCCTGCAATGTCTCCGGTATTACCACCCAATCACCCCACAGAATGCAACCCTTTTGTGAGAAAAGTTCAGTTTATCGATTTTTAAACGGTTTGAAGAGTTCACTTGTCTTGCTTTCTGGCCAGCCCCTCTCCACCCAGCTGAGAACTCACGCCAAGCGTTTGTCTTTTTTTGTTTCATGGGCAATGTCTTGCGTGGTTAATGGTGGTGTGGATATGGTTTCTATTTGTAAAATTGGTAATGTGGGTGCTGGGTCATCTTGCACGTCTGGTAGGGGGGATCAGCTTAATGCATCGGTGTGCGAGATAGTCTTGCCCGGTCGATGTATTAATTGGTAATTATAAGCGGCAAGAAATTCAGACCATCTTGTCATACTAGGTGACAGGATGTGTGGAGTGGGTTTGTTACCTGCCAAAATGCCAAGTAGGGGTTTATGGTCCGTAATAATTGAAAATGTCCTACCATAAATGTATTCGTGGAATCTTTTTATGGTGGAAATGATGGCGAGGGCTTCTTTGTCCAGCTGGCTGTAGTTCCTTTCTGGCTTGGACAGGGTTCTGGAAAAAAATGCAATGGGAGCCTCTGTTCCATTTGGCAAAGTATGGCTTAAGATTGCGCCAACACCGAAGGGAGATGCATCACATGTAACAGTCAGTGGTAGGGTTTCGTTGTATTGCATGAGGACTGCATCTGAAGTCAAAAGGTTTTTTATTTGCTGGAAAGCATGTTCCTCTCGCCGTCCCCATATCCAGGAAGCCTTTTTGTCGAGGAGTCTATGCAAGGGTTCCGTGACAGTCACTTTCTGGGGTAGGAAAATATTATAGAAATTAATAAGTCCACGGAATGCTTGGAGGTCCATTCTGTTTTTTGGTCTGGGGGCTTCTTTGATGGCTTTTAGTTTTTTGTCGGTGGGGTGAATTCCCTTTTTGTCAAGGAGGTATCCAAGGAATTCAACCCTTTCAGTACATAATTGACACTTTTCTTTTTTTTACTTTGAGGCCGGAGTCTTTAAATTTTTGTAGGACTGCCCTGAGTCGTTTTTCCAATTGCTTTTTAGTGGGGGCTGCTACTAAAACGTCATCAAAATAGGGTACGACTCCTTTAATTCCACGCAGCAGTCTTTCCATTAGGCTCTGGAAAAACCCCGGTGCGACGCTGACTCCGAATTGGAGTCAGTTGCATTTGAATGCCCCTCGATGTGTCACGATAGTTTGAGCCTCAGCGGTTTCAGCATCGACCGGCAGTTGTTGATAGGCTTGTGCCAGGTCGAGCTTTGCGAAGATTCTGCCACCTCCCAGTGAGTGTAGGAGATGTTGGACTACTGGCACGGGGTAGGCACTCTGCTGCAGAGCATGGTTGAGGGTGGCCTTGTAGTCTCCACAAATTCTCAGGGAGCCATCTGGTTTGATGGGGGTGACAATTGGTGTCTCCCATTGGGCATGGTCGATAGGTTCTAGTACACCTTGCGCTATGAGCTTATTTAATTGCTCATCTATCTTAGGTTTGAGTGCAAATGGCACTCGGCACGGTTTGAGGCGGATGGGAGTGATGTCAGGGCTAAGATTAAATGAGATTGGGGACCCCTTGTACTTGCCTAAGGTGTCATCAAAGACCTCTTGGAAGTCCCGTACGAGTGTCGCTTCCCAGTCTTCATCATCTGTGTGGTTGATGCCTGTCATCTCGATTCCCAGCGGTGAGAACCATTGCAACCCGAGTAGGCTGGGGCGGTCCTTGCCAACGATTGTGAGTGGTAGGGTTGCGGTGTGGTTTTTGAAGGAAATCTGGAAGTGTCCTGTGCCAGCGACCGGAATGCGGTTACCTTGATAGTCTCTTAAGATTAGTTTCTGGTCGCTTAGCTCTTGGCGGTGTATGCTGGGTATCAGGTGCTTTATGGTCTGCCAGGAGACCATAGAGAGGTAGGAACTTCCATGGTGCATGGTTGGCTCTCGATGGTGACTTCAACATGTATCTTCCATGCATCTATTGATGAAGCATGATCAATGATGACTGTTTGGTGAGTTTCTTCTCTTCTTGGCGTATCGATGAATTTCTTGGGTCGGCTATCGCGGTTCCATCGGTTGTCAGTCGGGCAGTCCCGGTTTTTAGTGGGGGTGGCATCTCGTCTTCTCGGGCTGTTTCCCCAGCGCTGGGGGCTGAAATTTCTTTTGTTGTGGCATACTTTGGCAATATGCTCTCGCTTTTCACAAAAACGGCAAATAGCGTCCAGGAATTTGCATTTGGAATGCGGGTGATTTCCTCCACAGCCGGCACATTGGTATCCCGACTTACGACCGCGTCGGTCTCGCTGTTCGCGTTCCAATTGAAGTCTATGTTTTTCTTCCTCTTCACTGTCAGAAGGGGATTCGATGTTGCCATGGTGGGTGGAGGCTGCGAGTTTCTTTGGTGTGGTAGTGGCTTTGCTGGTTGATTGGTGGTCAGTTCCCTTTGAACGCCACATTCGCGCCGCTGATTTACGGGTAGCTTCAGCTGCGGTGGCTTCAGCTATGGTGTCGGTGAGGGAGATGTCACCCTTGGCCATCAACCTGCTTTGGAGTGTTGGGTCTTTTAGGCCAAGGACGACTCGGTCACTCGTGGCCTTGTGCAAATTAGTGAATCCGCACAAAACCCCTAGGTCTCTTAGGTCTGCTGTGAACTCTCCAATGCTCTCACCCTCGCGCTGATCCCATTGATAGAAATCATGCCTTTGGATGAGAGTTGGTACAGCTGGGGCATAGTGGTTCTGGAGGATGGGAGCTAGGGTATTCCACTCCATTGTCTTGATGTCTGCGGTCTTCGTGAGTGCCTTGGCCATTTTAAAAATGGCAGGTCCGCAATGCGTTAAAAAGACTGCTCATTTTTTGCTGCCGGACGCATCTTTTAGGTTATTGGATTCCAAAAACATTTGGAAATGATCAATGTAGGACTCCCAGTCCTCGCTGGCTGAGTTAAATGGTGCGGGTGGCGCGGCACTGCTGGCCATTTCGCTGGACGTCTCTGCGCTGTTTGCCACATGCTGACTAGGCTTGTTGTCTCAGAATCCCACCTTCATCGCCAGTGTTATGTTTGGTCGGTGGGTCCCATAGAGAGGCGAGGCATGAGTAATGAACAACAGCTCTTTATTTAGCGAACAGATTCTGAGACAGAAACCCTAGCCGCGGCAGCTCTTTTTATAGAGCCGGCCGTGGCTAGGCAGCCAATGACAGATTTTTGAGCTTGCCGCGCTTGGTTTTACCCAATCGCGGCAAGCCCCTTACGAACCAATCGTGAGCACTTATCTCGTCCAATCATGGCCCAACTCTTCCGGACCAATAGGAATGCAGATCTTCAAGCCTGCTAGTATGAAACAATAACTGTCTGGATACTCCCTGAATATAATATTGTAGTATTAGTGTAAACCACTACGATTGTATGTGATTTGGCATACCAATTTCAAGGTTACATGAACTTACTTGTGTTAGAACAACAGACAAAAAGAGTTGGAAAGGACTTTGGAGGTTTTCTTATGCAACCCCCAGTTCAAGCAGAAGACCGTATACTGTTTCAGACAAATGATTGCCCAGTTTCTTGTTAAAAACCTCCAGTGTTGGAGTATTCACAACTTCTGGAGGCAAGCCATTCCACTGATTAATTGTTCTGACAGGAAATTTCTCCTTTGGTTGTTCCTTGGTGTCTTTGGTTTACCTTGATTAAAGCTACAATTTGGGATATATGTAGAATGCTCCATTGATTTAGTGGAGCAAGCAGAAAGATGTCCAATTTAGACTGCTGTCCTTCCAGACAAAAAAGGAAACACATTTTCTTCATCAAGAATTGTGCATGTGCATAAGCAACCTAACTCAGTATTCAGAGAAATATATCTGTAGAATAAGCTCAGTATTCTTTGACAGGCTCTCCAACCTTTGCTCCTTCCACCCACATGATTAACACTGAAAGTTTGAGTTGTTTGCATCCCCACATACTTGATCTTGTTATGTACTCATTTTTATTTATACAGTTTTTCTTTCAGTTATGAAAGGATTAGAAGCATGTGGTTTTCCATAATTATTTCCCTGCACTGATCCAAATGGCTTTAATTGAGCTGTCAGTCACCCTTTATGTCAGGCACAAGCAACCAGATCCTCTCAGTAAAGTCCAAGTCTGCAGCTTTATTGTGTTCTATCTGTATTACAAGAATCTTCCCAGACTGTGAGACTTCCCTTGGGAACAAACAGATACAATTTAATGGATCAGGGTGGTGGTGGGGATGGTTATAGTCTTATGCCTTTTCTGGCTGTGCACGGACTCAAGTCTTGTTCCTCACTTGACCCCCTCCTCCTTTTCTGGCTCTCTTTCTCAACATCTATCAGCATTTGCCCAAGTATTGTGTAAAATAAGTTGCATTCCAGGAGAATGCACCATGCTCAAACATTGCTATGGTCTGAAAATAATAGTCCTCCTCCTGCACAAGATTGATGCTTGATGCCCTTGTTCTCCTTTGTCCCAGGTCCCCCAACTCTGTATACACAAATATGTCACATATCTGATCAATTTCTATTTTAGGGGATATAAATTGGAGGTATACATGTGGTCTGTAAAGACTGCATTGTGCTTCCAAAGTCACTGCAACAAACACCACCAAGTGGTAATCCTTAGATGAAAAATGAGGACGAATAATATCTCCTAGTTAATTTTAATTAAAATGAAATTGGCTCAAATTTAAGTTCTCACCTATTGTGAAGAATGTGGTTCAGACCCCATCCAAAAGACAAGGTATAGACTTTGGCCTGAAAATATTTTCGATTGCTGTTATAAACAAACAACTTAGCATATGTTTTTATATTTATTCAGTTCTGTTGAAACTTCAAAGCATAATTATACTTTGATGCTATTATAGTAGTTTTGAAAGTAAATTTCAGATAATTATATTTTGATAGAGTCTGGAAATCTATGAATTATAAGAAAATGGCACTTATTTTATAACTGCATAGTTTTTTTGAAAGAGACTTCTAAAATCATTTCTTATTTCTCAAGGCTTTAATGACAAGATCAACATGTGTTGTATAAATATATCAGTTCACCTTGATTACCTCTGAATAGAAAAGCAGAATATAATTCACATGAATGAATGAATAAATAAATAGTTCATACTGAACTATCCAAATTTAGTAGAATTGATGGATTCAGTAATATACAAATCACATTTAACTAGGGTTGCTAGTTGTTAATAATTTTTTATGTTTATAGTTCTACAGCTCTTCCTACAATAAATGGGAATATTGTTGTGCTATTTGTGCACATTGTTTATTATCACTGGATATATTTCTAATTCAAACTGAAAGTACAGTAAATTTTCTATTAATGGCAAATTATTGACAATCTGTTCTCCAGTCTGATGAAATGAAATATTTGCTTCATCAGTGTACAGAAATCTGCACTGCCATAAACTTCAACATGTCAATCAATCTTACTAGATACAGACATTTTCATTTTTAGACAATAATTACACTGTAGATATGATGTAGCTAATAGTGGATTATCAGTAAGTTACCATTTTAAAAATTAAAAATCATATGAGATAGTCACGTTTGTAAACAGACTTAGGAAAATCTTTTTAAAAAATCTGTGAGCTGAATTAAACACATTCCAATCACCTTTACTGTTATAAAGATGTTTTAAAACAGAGCAGTTGTTTCAGGATGCACATTCACACTTGTGATAATTGTGCACAGTTCAGAATACCAAAATGAAACATCTGTATATGTTATTCACGTACATGTGTTAAATCATGAGTTGATAAAAACATATTTGAATTCTGAGGACTGAAACCCACACATCTGGAGAACATCTAAAGCTGGAGAAGATTGCATTAGCCCATTCATTTGAGCTTACAAGGCTGTGGAGGATAGATGTTTATAAGCAAGGTATTGGAGAATTTCCAGTTATGACCTGTTATGTTATTCCTGTGAGTGATTAATTATAATAACTATTCTACTAGACCAGTAATCCTGCTTTTGACATTTCTGCAATCTTGTTACCTGTGATGATCTTGCATGGGTATAACTCAGAACTGATTGCAACATCCATAAGTATATCATTTATTTATGTGTGAAGGTAATAGTGATATTAATAGTAATTAATAATTAATTAATTATTAATTAATAGTAAGTATTAAATTCTCTTGCTATGAGTGGCTTGTTTTTTTCCAGAAATAATGCATTCATAAATACATAGATGCTGAACACATGACATTCTTTTGGGATAAGCAACATTATGCAAAATGCAGAAAGGAATAAGAAACCATAAGCTAAAGAAATGAAAGGCATCAGATCAGAAAAAGAAATGAAGCTTTCCCCATTTGGGGATAGATGGATCAGGAAATCTCCCTGTAGGCTATTGTGACTGGTTTCCTAAACATTTTGTGGATAAAATCACTCTTGTTATTCTGATTTTTATTGTGTGTAGTGAGGATTGTATGAAGTAAGTAGTGCATGTGTAAATTTCTCTGTCTTGCTTTTTCTTGCTCTTTGGTGAAATACAACAACTAAAATATAATTCTATAAATATACAATTCTATAAATTATAATTAAATATAATTAAAATATAACTAAAATATCATTCTACAGATAATAGTAATACCGATAGTCCTCGACTTACGACCACAGTTGAGGCCCAAATTTATGTTGCTAAGTGAAACAGTTGTTAAATGAGTTTTGCCCCATTTTACAACTTTCTTAGCCACAGTTGTTAAGCGAATCATTGCAGTTGTTAAGTTAGTAGACAGCTGTTAAGTGAATATGGCTTCCCCATTGACTTTGATTGTCAGAAAGTCACAAAAGGTAACCAAGTGATCCCGGGACACTGCAACCGTCATAAGGATGAGTCAGTTGTCAAGTGGCTGAATTTTGATCACAAATCATGAAGACACAGCAATGGTCCTAAGGGTGAAAAATGACTTTTTAAAGTCATATTTTTTCATTGCTAGTGTAACTTCAAATGATCATTAAACAAATTGTTGTAAGTCAAGGACTACCTGTACTATTAGTAATATGCAATTAAAAAAACATGATTTTAAACTCAAAGGAGAAATTAGTATGCAACTGTGATTAAAGTGAACTACAAGTGGAGGGAGGTGTTTTTTTTTAAAAAAAAGAATTAATATGGAATGAGTTTGGTCCTTAAAATGTTATTGAATCTAGAACTGGGATTGTGGATTCTGATGGTGAGGGTTTTCTACCATGTGAATGTGACTCTTTACAGGGTGGAGAACATTATTGGTGCCACTGTCTTCTTCTAGCAGTGCAAGGTGGGACAAGCATTTGGCTTGGGGAGAGGGCTAGGGCTACTTTGAGGGAGGGAATGGTGCCCTCTATTTAGTGACTCTGTCTCTAGATCCTATGCTTAGATATTGTGGGCACAATCTTTAACCTTTTTCTCAAAGGGAAGATTTTAGAGAAAGTGATTAGACTTCTGAGCTGCAGAGGATTATGAAAGAAATCGATTATCTGGATCCTTTGCAGATGGGCTTTCAAGCAAGCTATGGGATGGAGTCACTTTTAAGGGGTGGCTTCTGTTGGGATCCGGTGGTGAAGAAGGCAGCTTTCCTGAAATGTGGGCTTCAACGTCCAGTATATTTAGCAGCGGCCACATATCTGGAAAAGCATTCAAGTTGGAGAAAGCTGCATTACATACTGTGGCACTAATTTAATTTGAACAACTCAGCACAGCCTGAAAAAAAAAAAAAAAGGAATTGTAAGTTCGCTGAATAACAATCACCTCTTTGGAATGGGATCTGGTGTGCGAAAGTGAATCTTTTGTTTCACAGGACTGTCTGTTGATACGCTCTGCTTACATATTTGGAATTAAAACTAATATTATAGATATGTCATAATGCTGATACCAGTCGTGTGTGTGTGTGTGTGTGTGCGCGTGTGTGTGTGTGTGTGTGTGTATTCTTAATTGCCCTTCTCCGTCACCAAGATATCCCAATCTTGGTGGTTTACGGTGGTACATAAGCTGATACATATTTTTAACAGAAAAATTGTTTGGGGAAAATACTTATTCCGTATGCATTTAATTGAGCTGAGGGATATTTTAAGTTGGACACTGGTGAGCATTGATTGTGCCCATTCATATTACCAGAGGTTTCTTTTCCATGGATCACATCATTTCATTTATACCGAATAAAGTGGTTTGGTTGTATATTGATTTTTTATTGATTTTGAGATTCCCATCTAACAAGTAGAACCTGGTCACCAGTCGAGGGACTAGAAAGAATGCAGCCACCCATTATTTATGAAATAAATGAAAAAAATGTCTTTCTTTTCTTGGACACAATCACCAAACAATTATCAGCATTCTTGTTACAGAAGAACTATCTGAAAGTGATGGAGACAGTAAGTGGATATTTCTCTCCTCAGTCGCAATTAATACATGCAATTAATATTAATGCTAGTTTTTTTTTTCTTTCAATAATCTGCATCTATCCATACACAGAAGCCTGTATATGATTCATGGTTTACTGCAAATGCTCATTACTGACGTAACAGATTTTTAAACACTCTAGATGTCAAGGCAGGTGAAGGCTATCCTAATAAAATCCAGCAGGTTAGAGTTTGCTTGTTTTCTTTGCCTGAAACAAAAGCTTGCTGGGAACAACAGGAATCCCACATATCTATTGACTGTCAAGGTTTAGTTTCCTATTCCTGAGAACTAACCATGCAATGCAGATCTGAGCCAAACCAATTTACTATATGATCAGAGATGTCATCATCAAGTTGTCTTCAGCATAGAAAAGAAAAATGGTTGAAATATTGAAGTTACCAGATTGGAAAGATAATAAGCTATGTTTGCAGAAGATGTGTAAACTTTTGTGGTAGAGATATATAAGTTTGAACTTTTGAAGGTAGAGTATTTACCATATTTTGAATCTTGAACAATACTATTGGTATTTATTAAAGACCCATAGATGGGTTACAATAGCAGTAATTCTTTGATCTATATATGTTCATTCAGAGATGAATGGATTGAAACTTTATTTTTTTTTTATTCTGGTGTTTGGCTAATGAAATATCAAATACTAAATATAATCCCCAAAAGAATATAAAAACTACAGTCTTGCCAGACAAAATCGTGTTTTATAACCAATGAAATAGATCTACAAGCGTTCCCATTTATGGGAAACAAAACTTTTATTAATTTCAGTCCTTTACACATTAGTTTACTTTATTGTCATTGCACCTCGTACAACAAAATCAAACACCATCTTCAATGCACATCATGACCATGAAAATAAACACAAACACACATCCTTCACACTCCACACATTGAACCGAAAACCCCCAACACTGCACCAACTTTCAGCAAGACAGAAAGAAAAAAAGATATTTCTCCCTCTCCATTTTCTCCGCACGACTGTAACTTTGTTTACCTCTATTGTGTCTTTTATTAATTACCTTTCCTAAACTAAAAAGCCTTTGCTTTTGAGACCTTTGCTGCTTAAAAAAGCCTTTGCTTTTTTAAGCAGCCGTTGATGATTAGGGATGCTCTTTTCCCCATCTGTACAATCTGTTTGGAAATTTGTAATGGGATGTGAGAATTACCTTGGGTGAGAGAAGGAAGAGCCGTAGCCTAGACCACAGTTGGATAAGAGTGCAGAGGAGGAATGGGCATGGAGTACCATGTTTCAGAAGGGATCCTTCCTAATTCCCTGGAAAGTAAAGGAAGGGGAAAGTGCTATCAGACTTGCAAGATTTGATTACTGCAAGATTACAACAAAAATAATATTGTTCTTTACTTATAACTTAGTACATTTTTGGTTTTAGTTTTCTGTCTGGACCACATCAAAGGTCTGACATCAATTTTTACTTTTACTTTCTTTACTTGCACCCAATTTAATGGCCAATCAAAGAGGCTGATTGCACAATCACTCGTGTAGCTGAGAATCATATATCAAATACTCTATGTCGACATCAAGTTCTACACATTAAAAAAGGGGAAAAGTCTTTGTCTACTTATGCTGGATTAGTTCTTATACAAGCTAAACAAATTCTTGTCTCTGGGTATTGCAAAGTAGGTTTCATTTTTTAATGCCATGCTGGTGAAGTGACTCCCCCATTTCATGGGCAGGGGATGGGAGTCAGCTCTCCCCTAGACTTCTGCTTGTTCAATAGAAATTGTAGTCTGGAATAAATTGAGGACAAGATTTTATGTTGGATCCCAATGATGTGGAAGATTAGGAAAATATTTTAGTGGCAAATAGTGAAAATCTGAATGAAATATAAATATCTGTTGTTGCTTCACATATTAAGTCTATATGGAGGAATAGGATGAGATAGTCAAAGTAATTCTTTTAAAATAATGTAATAATAAATGAAAAGTGATAATATCACAAAACAAAATACCAATCTCTATATTTTCAAAGATCCTTCTTGACCTCTCACAGATTCCAGATACATTCTTAGACAATATATAATGTTAAGGGAGTATAGTAGGCCTCTATATGGAAAAGTTTGCTTCTACTTGGAAAAACAAAAGGATAAAGTTAAGGTCAGGTAGTAAAAAGCAACAGTAGAGAGTGTACCAGAGGGCAAATTTATCAATCTGAGTTCTGATAGATAAATGCTCTATGACTGGACAAGTCCCTCGTGACAGCCATTTTGTCTAGTTACCCATGTTGTGTGCCCATTGGCCAAGAACTGTCAGAATTCAGCTGAATTAATACTATTTTGATGCAGAAGGTTAAAGTGCCTTCTAAGCCCCATCAAGAAATTAGAAAAAATATGAGCTCTGATATCAGAGGCGATACCTATCTTGCACTATTCTCAAGTTTCCATTAAGATAAGATACAAGATAACCCTTATTGTCATTTTTCTGTATAGACAATGGCACACATTAAAATGAAATTCCAATGCCTTCTAAACAGCACAATTTTATGACATTCTAAGGGTTTTTCTCTTAATGTATTATAGCTTAATTTTTTAATCAGAAAAAAGATTGACCATCCTGAAAATTACACCTATAACTATTCTAAAGGTACAGCTTGTCCAATTTGTGTGATGTAGCACCAGATATTCTAATTGCATCATCAGTGCTAGAAGTGGGAATAGCTCTCTTTATCTATACAATCACTTGCTCTTTCAGTGTTGGTGGGACAGTTCGTTTCTTCCTGGTACTTCCTTGATTAGGCTGTTGTTTATTGTTTGAACACACACACCCCTCACAAATAAAAGCCACTTATTTGATGCCAATTCTGTATTTGTCATTTAATGTTATTTTCAGTGTTTTTTTGGTTTCTATCAAGTCTTTTAAATATTTGATATCTGGCAGGCCCAGCATATCACTTCCTGCCTTTTAACGCTGGCTTTTAGTCCTATCTATATCTTCATTTGCATTTTATTACGCTGGCATGTGTTTTATTTACTTAAGTATTAGATTTATTACCAGATTTTATTGTGATGAAGCTCTATGTTTAAAAGGTTGTATAATGCCTAAGCAGCTAGTTTTATAGACCTCTGATAAATGCTAAATAATTCATGTCATAAAATGAAATAAAGCCAGCAAAATCTATCTGAATGTTAAATTTCTAATTAAAAAAAAAAGAATAACAGAGCAGCTGAAATTCATTTGTGTACTGACTTGGCAGAAGAACTGAGTTTGGAAATTACCTCTGGGTTTTTCATCAGAGAGAAGTTTGACTTCTGGGCTTGAGACCTTTTTGCTGCTCGCAGTTTCAGTAGCCAATTTGGCTGTGAGATCCTGGCAAATTCTTGAATAAACAACTGTGTGTTAACTGTATGTTAGGGCAGGATCAAAGACCTGGTCTCTGGCCCGGCTGTTTCTGGAGAAGTTGTAATCAAGCAGTGCTGGGATTCAAGCCAGTTTGCACCAGTGTGGGAGAGCTGGTTGTTAACTTTCTGAGCAGTTTGGTGAACTGGTTGTTGGAAGAAATCATTAGGGCAGAGAACCAGTTGTTAAATTATTTGAATCCCACCACTGTAATCAAGGTATTCCTAAACAATACAGCATGCACACTAAGTATCTTTCCTACACATAAAACTGGAGCCTTGTGGCACCTGAACCTCCTATCCTCACTTTTACTCTCAAATCACATTTTCCTTAAAAGTTTTCATTTTCTTTTCCTTTGTAGTTGCTAAGCTACATTCAAAAGCAAAATACCGTACGGACAAGACTCATCCACACAACAGGTAGTGCTCGACTTACAACCAAAATTGAGCCCCAAATTCCTGTTGCTAAACAAGACAGTTGTTAAGTGAGTTTTGCCCTGCTTTCTTGCCACGGTTATTAAGTGAATCACTGTAGTTGCTAAGTTAGTAACATGGTTGTTAAATGAATCTGGCTTTCCCATTGAGTTTGCTTGTCAGAAAGTTGCAACGGTGGATCACGTGACCTCAGGACAGTGCAACAGTCATAAATACATGCCAGTTGCCAAGTGCTCCAATTTTGATCATGTGATCATAGAGATGCTGCAAGAGTCTTTAAGCGTGAAAAATGGTCATAAATCACTTTTTTCAGTTCTGTTGTAACTTCGATCAGTTACTAAGTTACTAATGGTTGTAGGTCAAGGATCACCTGTATTGACATGAAAATAAAAATCAGCAATGCTTGCATCTGTAGATGATGAAACTTTTAAATGTATTGAAGTTCACCTCCTCCATCCCAATATAAAGTTTAAAACCCTGCTACAGATAGTACTCGGTTAACTGTGGTAATTGAGACCAGAATTTTCATCAGTAAACATCTAAAAAGAGGATCTGGGCTTTGCAAAGGTGACAGTTATGCTGTTCTTAATCTTTTTTTTTTTACCAAAAGGGGATTAAAAGTAGTAGGTCTTCCTATTTTACAAGAGAGGCAGAGTTTGCTTAATGACTCCCCTGCTTAGCAATCATTCAAAATTATGTCCAACCAGAGATGCTTTTCAGAATGAGATGGGCAACCTATAAATTAAATAAATAAATAAATAAATAAATAAATAAATAAATAAATAAATAAAT
>NW_020769312.1:28060329-28071844 GCF_900518735.1 Pseudonaja textilis
AATAAATAAATAAATAAATAAATAAATAAATAAATAAATAAATAAATGATAGCACTGAAAAAAATAACCTTACAATCTGAGCACTTTCCACCGTTGCAGCCTGTGGGTCATGCGACTGAAATTCAGTCACTTCACAATCTGGTGTGATGGTTGATATTATGTAGCTTATAGACATGTGCATCAAGCTAGATTTGATAAAATGAAAATGAAAATGAAAATGAAAGAAAAGAGCATTGAGAAATATAAGAGCACTACGCGTTCACCCATAAATCTCTTCTTCTGGGTCAGCGTCAGTAGTGGGATTCAATTTTTTTTACCACTAGTTCTGTGGGCGTGGCTTGGTGGGCGTGGCAGGGAAAGGATACTGTAAAATCTCCAGTCAGAGGTGGCATTGTTGGTTTTCCAAACTACTTCAAATTTCCGCTACTGGTTCTCTAGAACTGGTCAGAACCTGCTGAATACCACCTCTGATCAGCATGTTTAGTATAGTCCAGCCGATTATAACAATACTGACAATTAATAAATATAAACAGTGTTAATTTCATTCCTGTGAAGTCTGATTTTTAATTTTTTCTTGTTGAATTACATTTATGTGGCAAGAGATTGCATTAATTTCCTAACAAGGAAGCCATTATATACCAGCTTAAAAACAACAAAAAGTCTTGTGGCCTTTAAGAATAGTACATTTATTGTTGCATAAGCTTTTAGCCATCAGAGGCCATTTTGTCAGCTTCATGGAATATATACTGAGAGGGAAGTGGCCCAACAGGAAGTGAAGAAATGGTGGAAAGAGATGAGAACCACTTATTTTCACCTTTAGTGCAAGAATCTCACCTAGCATATTTCACCCAAAGTTCCTTTGAATCTACAGATAGGACTCCATCAGATCCCCAAACCAAGAAATCAGGTCCCCAAGAAAGGTAAAACTCTTTTTATGAATGTTGACTAAATAGCCAAACTTTCCAAATCTGGATGTGCTTTATTCCACAAACCCCACCTCACCTACGCAAATTGGGAAGGTATCTACCTCAAACTTTTCTGCATGCCTTTTTCTTCTTTTGGACTTAAGCCATGTTTGGGTCCTTGTTCCATAAGACAGCTTATATCTGTCAGATGCATCTTTCTTATCCTCTACACTTATATTCAGTTCAGTTTTGATACCGGATCAAAACAGCCAATGAATTTCAATAAACGGAATAAATAACTGTACATTCACTTTGATATTTCATCTCAGACAAAAGATGCTAACAATCTAGCTGAAGAATGTATGATTTGATAACATTATTGAACTTGGGTTTTGAATATAATAGTGACATTTTTTCTTCGTGTACTTGCACCTATATAGTTTTGTTATGATTTGTGCCTTTGACAAATAAAATTTTTATCACACTCAAGCTGTTGACGCACTTGGCATCTGTTTCAGTTGCAAATTTACTGACAGCAAGCTGCTACTGGCAAGCACTCAGACTTTTTATCATCAAAAGCACACACACACTGGCATGCCTGGCACTGTCCTTTATTCAGCACAAGAGCACACAAACACTACATTAAAATATGTGATGGATAACAAATTGTGATCTCCATAGATATAGTAGTTTTAGTCCTTTGACTATAATTGCTAAGCTATACAGTATTAAAATTGTATGGGGATTGCTTTAAAACAAATGGAATAGAACATTTTCACAACTACATTTCTAAGTCCCTTTTTCTTAGAGTCTAAACAAAAATCCTGTAAGACAGTGCTGAGTGAAGACTGAAAGATAATGGGTGGCCTGCTGAATTCACAAAGGAAGAAAGGCTTGATGTGATGATGTGGGGGGAGATTTTTATTTTGTAGTCTTAGTTATTACTCCATATCAGCTCTCAATAAACGCACACACAACACAAACAGAGAAAGACAAACATTCATACATGCATATAGCTTTATTTATAAAGGTCAACAAGCAATATAATGATTTACATTTTTCTTTTCTCCCTTTCAAAAAAAAAAAAGATAACCTACTTCTGCTTCCAGAATTCCATGCTTCTCCACAATTATTTTCATTCAATCTAACACTTCTAAAGAGGCTAGTTCCAGAGAAGAAAGCAAAAAAACAAAAAACAAAAGCCTATGTATGAAGAGAGGAGTAGTTTCATTGCTTGATGAGAGAGAGGAGAAGTAAATGATAGTGACAGAAAGTTTGTATAAATTTTTGGATTTAGATTCTCAAATAAGTTTCAGCAGGGAGTAAAATATCCAGAGTGTGACTTCTCAGTTGAGCAGCAGAAGGGGATAATTTATCCTGATGGAATTGTGGAATTTGGCAGCAGAATCTCACTGTTCCCCAAATATGCCAGCCACAGAGGCAGAACAAAGAGAAGGGGCTCTCCTGAAGACTTGGAAAACTTGCAAAGCTCAGGATTGAACTGTGGAGTCCTTAACGCTTCCTGGTTTTCTTGCAAACATTTCTTTACTGCTAAGGAACATCATCAGTCCTGATGAATGTGGGGTTAGCTGCCAGTTTACATGGAATAGCTTGTCCCACTAGCACTATCGCTGCGATGCTATCTAGTCGTGTAATGAAATATCTGCACACACACACACACACACACACACACACACACACACACAAAACACCCAGCTCAGAGAGCACCAAGGAACTCCACATTGAACAGGGTTCAGAAAAATGGCATGAATCCTCTGATGACCAAATTTAATATGGGCCCATAACTTCCCCAGGTTGCTCAGAAATGGCACCAATTAATAGTCTAAATATAGCATTTTAGATTAATTGAACATTCAGAATACTTTGTCCAGATGATCAGAGAGTTCAGCATGTCAGAAAAAAATGAGTCAGGTTGAGTGTCATTTTTTCCCCCTCCTTGGGCAAGCACCCAAGGCCCCTATTACTTACTATTGGTACTGCCCTTGCTTTGCCTTGCCAGGGATGTTCTGTTTCTATTTGCAGGGTTTTGCATTTTTTTTCCAGTTCTTTCTCTTCTATTCTCTCCTATGTCTCCAGGCACTGCCAGATCCACTATCCAGATTTCTTTGTCTTTCTTATCGACTATTGTTAAGTCCAGAATGTTATGTTGCAGATGCCTGTCTGTTTGAATTCTAAAGTCCCAGAGCAAGTTAACTTCCCCATTTCCTATGACTTTTGTTGTGGTCCGCCCGCAGTCTGCAGAGATGACAGCAGATTCGGACAGTGGAGAAGAACATGGGCCAGTCTGGGAGTCTGGGGAGGACTCGGACGATGGTTCTGTATCCGATACAGAGATGGGGTCAGGGCCATCTGGGAGTTATGTGACTCCAGAGCCTCCAGAATCTGACAACAGCAAGGCAAAGAAACAAGGGAAGCCTGTTCCCAGTGCGCATGTATGCAGAGCTGGCAGAAGGCAAGAACAGTTAAGACAAAAGGGGCGATTTGGGAGTAAGGCTTGGAAGTGATTGTCTCTCCCATAAGATATAAAGGAGGAGCAAAAAGGGACAGGAACCTTTGCAGGAAGCAACGTCGTTCACTCTGTTCGGATTAATCCGTGAAGCTCTATGTGGATTTTGTTACTCCATTTTGTTTTTTAAATTTAATTTGGCACTTTAGTTGTTGGCAGCAATTCAAAGGAGGTAAAAGTGGGTGCTTATCTCAAGAGACTGTTTGGGACTTATTATGGGCTGGGAATGAACATAATTCCCAGCCATTGAACTAAAAAGAGAGTTGTTTGGACTAAGTGTGTGCTTAATTATGGTCTCAAGAAGCCTTGGTCAGAACAACTTTCTATATTTTATGATCCCATCAGTTCTTGCTTGCAGGCAAATGATATTTCTTGCATATCTTCCAATGCACCATTGTTGCTCCTTTGTCATGCTGCTCTTTGTAGTCAGTCTGTGCAATCTTCTTGCAGCAGCTTACCAGGTGGCCCACTGTTTCTTCAGCTTCTTTGCATAGGTGGCATTTACTGCAGTGTTGGGATTCAATTTTTTTACTACCAGTTCTGTGGGCGTGGCTTGGTGGGTGTGGCAGGGGAGGGATATTGTAAAATCTCCAGTCAGAGGTGGTATTTGCCAGTTCTCTGAAGTACTCAAAATTTCCGCTACTGGTTCTCCAGAACTGGTCAGCACTTCTGATTTACTGTCTGTTCCTGACTTCTCAATTCTGGCTTTGTATACATTTGTCCTTAAAGCTTGGTCTTGTGCAGCTAGAATTAATATCTTAGTCTTTTTCTTCAACTTAGCCATCGCCAGGTCTTGTTATTATCATCTGCTTTTCCTGCCTTTTTAAAATGTACTGATCATGTAGTGCTTTGTATTCCCATGCCTCTATTCTATTCTTCATTTGGTCTTTCTTGTAGGCAAGTTTGGTCTCTCCAGTAGTCAGTAAGCCTTCCTGATATACTGATATCTTCATCTTTGTCCTTCAGATATTCTTCCAAAGCTATTTTTTCTTCTTCAGCCATCTGATGTACTTGCAACATTCCACAGCCACCTATTTGCCTTGATAGAGAGAGTCTGTCAATGCCACTGCATGGATGAAGGGCATGATTCTTTGTCATTATTTTTCTGGTCTTCTTATCCTTTGTTTTTAGTTCTGCTTGAGTCCAGTTCACTATTCCAGCTGTGTATCTAATGACTGGAATTGCCTAGGTGTTGATTCCCTTGATGATATTTTTCTCCATTGAGTTTGGACTTTAAGATCTTCACTCTCTTGATGTACTGATCTCTAATCTTTTTTTCTTGACTTCATTGTTCTTGATCTTGTCAGCTTGAAGGATATCGGGGTATTTGTAGTAATCATCCTCATTCAGACTCTTAATGCTATTTTCGTGGGGCATTTTGATTCCTTCAGTTTTCACTATTTTACCTTGTTTGATAGTGAGTGTGGCACATTTGTCCAATCCAAACTCCATTACAGTATCTTGGCTGTATATATGGACAGTGTTGAGCAGCAATTTTATTTCAGATGGTGTTTTTCCATGCATCTTCAGATCAGGAGGTGCGATAGTCTGTCAGATGTTTTGATGTTTGACAGCTGTGGCCTGAGTTATATAGAATGGCTGACAGAGGAAATAGTGCAATAACAAATAGTAGTGGTGATAGTGAATCTACTTGAAGTATTCATCTCTTCATATTGTGCTGGCTTCTTCTATTGCCAATTCCCCTGGTTTGCCTTTATAGTTTGATTAACTTTGGGCAAGGCTGATGGCCCTGGTTACTCAGCTGGTGTATTTGAGCCCTAAAGCCATTTTTCACCAAATGTCCAGGAACTCCAACACCTACCGTTATCCTTGTAACTTCAGTAATGGCTGATCTGGTATGTGTTTCTGTAAATTATGCCTCACCAATAATTATTTTTTATGGGAGAGACACTGTTCATCTGGCTGTGATCTAAACAGATCTAGAGTAGGTTGATGTTCTCTTACCTATTTTGTTTTTTCTGATATTGCTTTTGATAGGTTGTACTAGTGTGTGTGTGTGTGTGTGTGTGTGTGTGTGTGTGTGTGTGTGTGCAAGCAAAGAAAAAATTAAGCAGTTCTACTTTCTTGCTGCTACCTGTCACCTCCTTGCTATCTTCTCCCATTAGTGGACTGTTTTTTTTCCTCTCCTTGACTTGTTTATTGAACGTTGAAACAAATTTTTAAAATTATTTTTAACATTTGTTCTTAGTTCACTTTGAGCCTTAGCTTTCCTGACTTCATAGATTTGGACTTTTTGCTGGTAATCTGTTTTAATTATATATCCCTCTTTTGATTTTTGATTCTTGTCTTTGTATCTCAATTTCTCAGAAAGTTCTTTATGTAACCATGCTGGTTTGATCTGGGGTCTCTTTATTTTTCTTTCTCAGTGGTATTGTGGTAGACTGGTCTTTTATAATCTCATTTTTCAGCATTCCTCTAGTTTCGTGAGTTGTTTTCCCCTTTAAGATTTCCATCTATGGAATCCTTTCTCATTTGTTACTCCTTTCTCATTTGTTACTATCTTGCTGAATAACTAGGTAAATTTCCTGGCAGTGGTTCCCAGTTGGAAGATGAGACATATTAACTAGGCCGGCAAAGCTTGGCATCTCTTCCTCCTAAGTGTTCTTGAAGTTTTCTTTCTTAACAGCCCAACTTTTGAGGGTAGAAGCTCGCAGGCCATGACCGTCCTGCCTGGCATTCAAATTACTGGAAGCCTTTTCCTCATTTTGACGTTGAAAGCAATTTTTTCAGGAGGAGCATCATCATCATCATTCTAGCCATTGTCTATCCACTGCCAGATGAAGGCCTCTTCTGCATGTTGCCAACCAATACAGTCTTGAGGTTTTCTTTGCCAATTGGGCCTGTAACACTTGTTGATGTCATTATTCCATCTCGTTTTAGGTCTTTTTTGTGGATGTTTTTTATCTAATGGAATCCATTCTATGATTGCCTTAGTCCACCTGCTATCAATTCTTCTTGTTATATGACCAGCCCATTTCCCTTCCAATTCTTTTACTCTTTTGATTGCATCATATATATTTGTTTATTCTCTAATCATGTGCAGGTCTTTCTTTCTTGTCTTATGAAGCTGAGCATGCATCTTTCTATGGCTCTATATGCCACTTGTAGTTTTTGCATTGATTGTGAGGTTACCATCCATATTTTGCTGGCATATGTTGGAACAGGCAGGACACACTGATCAGGAGGAAAAATTCTTCAGACATAGGGGCAGTTTGTTCTTGAAAATTATGCTTAGGATGCTGAATGTCTGCCAACCACATTTAACAAGCTATTAAATTTCCTTTTTTGCATCACCTTCCATTGAGATTCGTTGGCCAAACGGTTCTCCTCCTTTGTGCTACTCTTGCATGTGTCTTTGTAATTCTTCTGGGTCTTATGAGAAGATAACATCATCTGCAGATCTTAAGTGGTTTAAATAGGTGCTATTGTTTATATTCCATCTTTTGCTCAGACTAGTTTGCAAAATACTTCTTCAAGGCAGGTTGAGAAAATGATAGGTGAAAGATGAACAGTGCATTCATTATTTTTTGCTGTAATACTGAGTCAAATACCTTTTTAATAATCAATGAAAGCCATGCACGAATGCATGGTGTACCCACTATGTCTTTCAGGGACTTGCTGAACAACCTGGATGTGATCCATTGTGCTGTAACTACTTCTGAACCCTGCCTACTCCTTTGACTCTGCATCATTTAAATGTTCTCAGTATTCTATTTGCTATTATCTTGGTGAAAATTTTGTAGATGACTTAAAGAAGGCTTATTTGGCAATAGTTCTTTAAATAATCTTGGGCCTCTTTCTTGTGTATAAGAATCACTTCAGCATTTTTTCCATGCATCAGATATTTTTTCTTAGAGGCATCTTGATTACAGTTTTGCTAGCATCTTGTGTAAACTGTGACCACCAGCTTTCAAGATTTCAACTGTAACAGTCATTTCCTGAAGAATAGCCATTGGTCATTGATTTTTATGGTACTTGATACTGCCTCTACCAGGATGTCTGGCATTTCCTCTTTTGTGGGTGTTGTTACTTTTGAGTGATCTTGATCTTTGTGTAGCTCTGAATAGAATTTTCCAATTATTTCTAATATTTCCTGTCTTGTTCTACACAAGAGCCATTTCACATTTTAAGGCAAAAAACCTTCTTTCTTGTATTTGTAAGCTTGCATTTTGCTCTATTAAATCCCTTTTTTCCCATGAGCTACATGCTGACTGCTGATGCATTTCCTCTTGAATATGTTTTCTTACAGTCTTGCAAAGTTCAAATTACTCCAGTTTATTAGTGAAACTTCCAGTATTCATTTTCTGTCTTTTTTTATTAAATCAATAGTTTCAAAAGAGATTTTTTTATTGTACAAAGTGGTTTTCTGGTAGTGCTATAGATATAGCACATTCAAGGATGTTTTGGGCTATTTCTTCATTTTGGTCCATAATGTTGATCTTTTTCAAATCTTGCAATTGAGCGAAGTGATTTCATAAATTAATCTCAAAATCACTTCTCTTTTCTAACAGCTAATCACTCTTTATTTTCATTTTTCATGACATCTTTATCATTTTCATACACTATTTTTGACAATCTATCTTCACTTTAGCTCGTACCATTCTACAGTCTCTTCCAATATTAAAACGATTTATGATAGTACAATTGTAGAATATGTTTTTATCACTTGTAGTCAATGTCACTTGTCTATCCAGATGAATCTTCCATGTCCATTTTCTTCTAAATTTTTTTCTTACAAAATGAGTTCATGATATAACGCTCCTGTCCTTCAGCAAAATCTACTAGTCTATTGCCTCTATTATCTCATTCACCACTTCCATGTGAGCAAATTGCAACCTTTGCCTTCAGGCATGTCTTCCTACTGCCATGGATAGTTTCCCTAGGGCTTCTGGGGAATGAGAAGCATTTTTGATGTTGTATTGACATGTTTGTCATGTTAGACTATAATCTGCCATGCTAGTCCAATGCAGTTTGGCAGATGGTTGTTAGTCTGGGGTATCCATCATGGCCTGTTCAGCTGGGGTGAAACTTCTGGACTTATACATGTTTCATGACACACCCCACAATTTCATTTACCCACACAAGCCCTTCATCTCGTCAAGGCCCTGATCACAGAAGGACCTTCAGGAGCACATTTGATGCACAATTTCATGATAAAGGTTGTCATCATGTTGTGACTTCAATTAGGACCAAATTGGGGCTGATTGCCATTGCTGTTGTTAAGTGAAGAGGTGTAAAGTGTGATGTCATACAACTGCATTTCTTAGCCACAGCAATCCAGCCAGTTCTGGTTGTCCCTGACTGGGTTAAGCATGGAGGGGAGGGAGTTCCAAAAAAGGATTACATTAAAGTTGATATATTCCCTGAAATAGATTAAAAACAAGTAATCTAGAACAGAATCACATTAGTTCAAGCCCATCTATATTTGAAGACTGCATTTGAAGACAAACTCTTTGTTCCTTTTTTGAAAAAAAAAAAGTATTTCAGTTAAAAAGTAACATATTAAATCATTTATCAAATAGCATTTTTGTCCAATCAAAACTATTCATGTTAAAATAGACAATAATTGAAGCATCTGTGGCTCTTCTGTGTCCCGATATAAAATTCTGCAGAATTTGAAAATCTCAAAAAAAAAACCACTTCAAAAAATTCAGAGATTTTTTTTTTTCATGACACCTATGTGAATTTCCTATGAAACAATGACCTCCCTGTATGATAAGTTCACTTTTTATATGTGAAATTATATTTCACATAATTTCACATTTGTCCAAAAACATGACATTTTGTTGTTGACTGTATTATATTTGGTTAAACGTTTTTGAATAGGAATACCTGGAACTGCTGGGAATAATGTTGGTATTTGTTTGAAATGTATTTTAATGTTGAGTTGTGTTTTGATGATGATCTCACTGTTGCAAAAATGCAGATTTATAGCAAAATGTAAGTTAACCATGAAATACTCAAATATGACAAATTCATGAAAAGGTAGAGTTTGTAACATGTAGACCTTAATTCAGTGTGAAACAAAAACCTATCATAATACTTACTTCATTTTCACTTCCACACATGGTCGGGATTCATTGTTCATTGTTTCAATCAGAGTTGTAATATGCTACTTCATGGCTCCTGATACCAAGGTGCTGTAAAACAATAAACATTGTGTTTTTATTTTTACTTGATGTGAGACCCCCTTCTATCCCATCATCTAGCTCATTGATGAAGATATTGAGGAACCCAAGACAGATCCTTGAGGTACCCCACTGCAGGCTTCCCTCCAGGCCAGTGTAGTTTCATTGAGGGCTCCATACTGCGTGTGGTTGGTCAGCCAAGTGTGAATCCATCTGGTTTTGATATTGTCTATCCCATACTGTTCTATCTTATAAAGACTTAGGCTGTGGTCTACTTTGTCAAATGTCTCACTGAACTCTATATATGCTACATCCACAGCATTTCCTTGATCCACTAATTTATTCCACTGATTAAGTTAGTAATATAAACACACATCCTTATTTACTATATATACTATACCTGTGTTTTCCTTGGTCTTTTTCCAGCCAGCTGTTTCTCACTTGGAAGGTCTTCTTCCTTTTGGGCAGGCCCTGGAAAAAATAAAAACAAAATAACTAGTACTTGTAAAGCTAAACTTATAAATGAATCGCTTCTATTTTTAAAATGAAAATAATTACAACGTTGTCAGGTTAAAATAATACTCACTTCCCTGTCTTTGAAGGAGTTTCTCCTTCAGGTACTTGTTTTTGTTCGCAACATTTGCGACTTTGCTTCCCAAGAACTTGTTCTCCTCCTCCAGCTAAGATGCAGAAATGGCAAGAAACATTCGTCAATCATAGAATACAAATAAGCAAACAAAAACAGCAGCTTAAAACAGGATTGTAAGGGAAGTGAATTACTTACCTCTCTTATTGTGGCATTTTTCTGAGTCATCTTCTCCTGGTATTTCTCTCTTTTGTCTCTTCTTGTTCTATATTTTTTACAGAAAAATACTTGTGCTATTACTCAATATTCATGAAAGACATTGCATATTAAGCCACCAAATTAAGACTGGTCAATAGAAATGGCACAGTCTATTTAAACTGCAGTGCGGGGAAACAGGTCTTTTTGCATCTTTTCCCCAATAACTCAGAGCCTCTCCCAAAGACAGTGCTCCCAAAGGAAGAGTTTTCCCCTCCTCTGTGGCCTGGAGGAAGGAATGTCCTTCTATCCCCACACCTGCTACAGGTACACACACAAAAAACATGGCTGGTTACTCACCTTTGTTTCTCTGATGTTGTTTGTATTTTTGGAGACAATATTGCCAAAAGAAGACAAAGAGGTGAATTAAGCTCATTCTTGAAGTATAGATCAAAATGCTATTAAAGAAAGAACTACAAGAGTCAGAAAGCTGTCCTGACTTCCCTTCATCCTTTTCCAAGTTACATTTCCCCAATTTTTAATGCTTCTTCATTGAACTTTGCAGAGATTGATAACGATGGAGAGAGTTTTATTTCTGGCTGGAGTCATATCCAATTGCAATGCACTTTGGCTGTTTTCTGACCATTCCTTCTAAAGCTCTTTGAGGTAGTTCTGGCAAAATGTTATTTTAATTTAATTTAATTTTAATAATGTTAATTCTAAAAAGGAAGGTAACAAAAACAAGCCACTATCAGTCTTACATGGTAGCATCTTCATATCCTAGTTTTCAGAGTATTTTATACATGCCTTCTCTAAGCAAAATGTTGATATTTGTAATTGGGGCAAAATATGGTGAATTTGGATTTTTAGCAACAAATAGGTTGATTACAAGTGAAGCTGTTGAGGATAATTATTTTGCTATCCTTCCCTCTGTTTGTAAAAGTCTGTAAGAATAAAAATGCAATCCTCTAGCTCCAAATAAAGTTTTGAAAACAATATTAATATTCCATATATTAATGTAATCCATTTTTTTTTCTAAAAAAAATGTTTTATCTCAAAACTGGGATCTGGATGGAACTATATTAAAATTTGATTTGAATTCTGAATCTATCTATCTATCTATCTATCTATCTATCTATCTATCTATCTATCT
>NW_020769312.1:28071854-28083901 GCF_900518735.1 Pseudonaja textilis
TCTATCTATCTATCTATCTATCTATCTATCTATCTATCTATCTATCTCTTTTTTGGCTTGTTGATTTTCTCTTTTGCACAGTATGTAGATGTTGTTTATGTCTATGTGTCTATTGAACACCAATTTGTTAGGAATTATCTGGCATTTTTGCACTTGGTCTAAAGGCAAGCTCTTTTCTGCCCAATAAGATTGCAGAACATTTCTAGGGCAGAAAACCAAGCATTGTCTCATAATCTTTCTTTTTCCTATAAAAACCTAATTAGTAATCAAATTTAGTGCCATTGGATCCTATATGCTAATTTTATTTAGATAGAATGAATCTAATTGGCTAGTTCATCTTCATATCCCTTCTATCCAAAGCATGATGACCCTCACTAACCACTGTTAACCACTGTTAAGCAACAAACCTCATGACATCACCTGAATTTTGGCTCTAGCCAGCTGCAGGGGCAGCTGAAGTTGCCTTGAGCTGCTCTGCTGTTAAAAGGATGTTCTAATGGCCCTCTTCTTCCTATATAAATCTTCCTGTAGGAAGAATTGACAGTGCCTCTAAGATAGTGTTGATGACTGCATGGACAGAGGCTCGGATCCTCCCATATCTAGCTTAGTGTAAGGTGACTCTGGGCCTCCTGACTATTAATTGTATGGATTTTAGGCAGCTGTTTGTACATTGTCAGGAATTCATATGGAGTCAGCAACTGTACAAAAATACTGTTCAATCAGCCAGTCTGTGCCAGCTTCTATCCATCTTTCTTCTGATATGATTCTGGGCTGATTATCACAGCAGACTTTGGTACACACTATTTATTTGTTTGCTTTTCATATTTAAGAACTGCCCATTTTCCTCCCAGAGGGACTAAAGGAGCTGTACAAATGAAATATTAAAAACATAAACACCCGATATAAAATGTAAAAGAGGCAAGCAACATTAAAAGTTAACTAGGAAGAGGGGTTTGAGGGCTCCAGCCAGCCCCACGACTGTGCGCTTTTCTGTGCACCCCAAGGAAAGCGCCAGAGCCATGTTTCCCAGCCTTCCTGGAAGGCTGTCCTGTGGACGCCTTTAAATTGACATTATCAACACAATTCATCAAGAAAGAGCCTGAAAGAAGATGTGGAAGTATTTTTTAAAATGTTCAGGTTCAAAAGTTATTCTAAAAATTATTCTCAAATAACTTTTGCTTGTTCCTAGATTCCTGTGATTCCCATTTTACTTCATTATCCAATTTTAATATAATTCCTTCCAGATCCCATTACTTATGTGTGTTATTTGTCATGTTACCTTTTTGAAATCTAAAGCCTTGAGTCAGACATGCAATTTGACAAGTAAATAAATAAAATTGAAGACTTCTTACCTCAAAGAGGGCTTTCCCTGCATAATAGAGGAACGTCTCCATGATGGAAATAAATTAATCCCTAACTAAACTAAACTACACTACTCTAACTAAATAAACAAATACATTAAACGTGATAAATAAGTAAATAAATAAAAAGTATATGTAAATAGGTATGATATTAAGTAAGTATATTGAATAATCAAACAAATAAATATTGTAAAATAAAGCAAACCTAAACTATGTAAATACAGTTAAATAAAAACAAAAGCAAATAACCAACCAATCCTCACTAACTAAGTAAAGCACCCACACAGAACTAAAAGCTCTGGTGAAAAGTTTCACCAGAGTTTCACCCAAAAGTGTCATGTACTTCTCCTTTGTGAGCTCATGCACCTGTCAGCAATATTATGAGGCATGACCTCACAGAAGAAAAGCATAGCAAGCTGATTAGCTGAGTGGATGCTACTTAAAGTTTTATCTATTTTTCAATATTGTAGAAAAGTAAATACAAAAACCTGATGATGCATTTGGTGGAATCAGAGGATGAAGCAACAAGAAAAATGCAACAGAAAAATTAGTGTCACTGAAGAAAGAGAAGTTGCAATATGGCTCTTGCTCCACCAAACTTCCAGACAAGCACAATATTGAACTTAGCCATTGAGCAACAACCCTTTATTTTCTGTCCTGAGCTGTCTGTATAAATACTGGTATTCATCAACTTATGATTACAATTGAGCCCATAATTTATGTTGTTAAGTGAAAAATTTTGTTAAGTGAGTTTTGCCCCATTTTATGACTTCCCACATATGTTACGTGAAATAGTTATTAAATTGGTTACATGGTTAAGTGATTCTGTCTTCTTCATTATCCTTGCTTGTCAGATAATGAGCAAATAAAGGATTGATCTCAGTTGGATTTTGCTGTGCCATGTCTTGGGCCTGACACTAGGTTCCCTTGGAGTCAGAGACCTAACTCGTTAGCTCCATTATTGAGGAGAACATTTTTATTTCTTTCAACTATGGGATTTCTAGGTTGGGTTTTTTTTTTTTTTGTATATTCATTATTGTGGTTTTTTATAATTGTATTTGCTATTTTGCCTTCCCTAGTTTTTGAGAGGGTAAAAGTGAAGGATACTCTCAGACTTGCATGATTCTTTTAACATAACCTCTAACATAGATAGAACTAGCACTTGTGGTTGTGCTTTCGTGCAAGTCTAACATAAATCTTGCAAATCAATTTGATGTCATTTTTTCATGCAAGGATATTATATATTCTTACTGGAAAAAAAAATATTTCCCACCTTGGAAAAATGGATAATCAAGCTGAGGAAGTTGGTTTTGATGTATAGAATATTTTTGTACCTTACAAGTAAATCTGAGGCATAAATTCAGTTCTCATTGGAAATTGTCCTTGGACTATATTGTAACTGGATATATGGATTTATGCCTCATCCAAAATTTGGGTTTTCCAAGGATATAATCTATATTTTAACTTCATGGGATATCCCAATTTGGGAAGATTCTCACTTCTGGTCCATGTAAAGCCCCAAATAACATGTCCCCAAAAATACAAAGGTTAATATAAAATATGGCCACACATATATCACAGTGGTGGGATTCAAATATTTTTACTACCAGTTTGTGGGCGTGGCTTGGTGGGCATGGTAGGGGAAGGATACTGTAAAATCTCTAGTCAGATGTGGTATTTTCCTGTTCTCCGAACTACTCAAAATGTCCGCTACTGGTTCTCCAGAACTGGTCAGAACCTGCTGAATACCACCTCTGATATATCATTTTCAGGGTCGACAGACCCATATATTGTAGCTCATAATTCCAGCCAGTGATTTCTACAGTGTTGAACCTGGTTCTTAATATGTGTTCACAGCTTAAAGATGAATCCTTATTTTTATAAAAAAATTAAAATATATTTTATAATTCAAAAAGTACTTAATGATATTTTGGAAAACTTGAATCCCCAGGACATTCTAGATCCCTTGTTTGCCTATTTGCAGTTTGAACTTTTATATTTTTGCATGTCTTTTTATCTCCCTTTGTTTATATCCTTTCTCTAAAACATTTAATTAAAAATAAATTTTAGAATCTTCCTCACACTTTTGTGAAATAAATCTTACAAGGTAAATCTTACAATTTCTCTCTGTAGGACCAGAGAAGTGCCTTCTCTCCCCTTCCAGAGTCTTCTGCTGACAATAACTGGCACCAAATCATCCATTCCCCATTCCATCCCTCCTTTGCCCCTATTTTGATGCAGACAGAAGCCCTGCTTGCTTTGTGGCATACACCAAATAGGGATCAGATATGTGGGCAGATTTTTACTTTGGCATGGTTTCTTACTGATCCCAGTACTACAGAACAAGATATTTAATATTGCTGTGACTACATCTAATAGAACAGTGTGGAATTTATATTGTTGAAACGACAGAATACCTTCACAAACACGTTGCCTTATATCACATAAAATACATGTATACCAAACATAATGTGTAGTTTATTGTCCTCTTACTACCACAGCTTTTGTGTTCCATATTAAATATGATCCATATCAGTTTGCTATTAATTGAAACAATTTGGCCTTTTTGGAGAAGTGGGACTGTGAAAGGAGCCAGCAGTTTCTTTAGAACAAGCTTCAGTACAGGCAACCTTATTCTGTGTTTTTCTGCTCTCCTCGTTGCTCAGTTATTCTTTGTTTCAATTCTTCTACTTCTTTAGTTACAGGTTTTTGTCCTTTCTGAGGCAGAGGAGAGTGTGCCTGATTTCCAAATGGAAACAATTCTATATTTCGACTGGATTTCTCTAATACCAACTCTCCCTTGTTAGCCTCTGGGTTACTGCTGTAATACTTTGATTTCTCTGCTCTGGGTAGACCTTTGCATTTCTTCCAATTCTGCTTTTGTGAATACATTATTTTGTATTATAAATCAACATTGATCTGCTAGCCTCTGTTCTGTTATTTCTGATCCTGGATGTTGTTCTTTCCAGAACTGGTGCATTCATGTCAAATACCCTCTTCTTGTTGGACTTGATCTGTAACAACAGGCCATTATTTCTTTGTTTTCAATCACTGTATATTTGTGATGGGTAAACACCTTTCCTTCCAGTAGTTCCGCAGTTGCTGGCCCTGGTTGCTGAGCCAGCTGTCCTGAGTCCTGTAGCCCATTTTTCACCAGATGTCCAGGAACTCCAACATCTGGCGCCGATCTTGTTAACCCAAGCAAGAACAAGAAATTTAATATTACTGTGAAGAAAACATCTACATCTAATAGAACAATATGGAATCTATATTGTTGAAATGACAGAATACATTCACAAACATATTGCTTTATATCACATAGGATACATGTATATATAATACTGTATATAGGAAACATAATGTGTAGTTTATTATCCCCTTACTACCTCAGCATTTGTATTCCATGTTAAACATGGTCCATACAACTGCATATCTGTGATGGGTAAACACCTTTCCTTCCAGTAGTTATGTAGCTGCTGGTCCTGGTTGTTCAGCCAAGGGTCCTGACTCCTGTAGCCCATTTTTCACCAGATACCCAGGAACTCCAACATCTAGTCCCAGTCTTGTTAATCCAGACGACATCTGAGCCAATATGGCTTTCTGTAATTTATGTCTCACCATATTTTTTTTATGGGAGAGACACTCTTTGACTCCACTGATGAGACTTGTCCAGTATGTTTCAATCTCTGGCATAGCTCTAATGTTTCTCAGAGCACCCAAGCCCCACAATTATGTTAAGGCAGTGTCTCATCAGGGGATGATGGTGATGATGGAACACCACTATCTGTGATGGATTTCAATTTTGTTTTGAACATGTTTGAATTTTTAAAAATGAACGATCTAGCCTTTTAAAATACTTGACTCCATCTAATACTCATTTTCTAAAACTGGAAAAGATTAGATTATATACTTTAAAAAATCTCCATGGGAAAATGTTGGAAATGGCTTCTTACAAGTTTATCCTACTTATTCAGATGAAAAATGTACTACCAGTTGCAACATGCCCTATCCCACATCTGGGAAGCATCTGACAGCATGGAACTCGAGTCTTGTAACACAACTGTAACCTTACAAAAAAGAAATAATTGGCTTGCGAAGCAGAAGATACTGCAGTAAACAAGGCTTTTCTCTCTGCTTAGTGCCTGCTGTATTTTCCTCCAAATCCAAACATGAAAAAGCATTTACTTCACATCTCGGCTTGAGTACGGGCAATTGAGAAGCACAACTACAATTACCTGCTTCTATTTTATTCACAACAATGAGCAAAGAAAGGGATAGCACCCAAGGTGATGTTAGTACAAAGGTTCTCATATTGAGATGTACATTCCCATTTCCAGGACTCTTGTGAAGTAAGAATCAAGCCATTATTGAATCATCACCATTGCCTTCATAGTGCAACCATCTTCTTTTATTTAGGAAGTCAGCCTATCTTTCTCATTAAACTCTTTTCATCACATCCTTTATACTGTATTTTAGGTGAGCAGATATTTTAGGTCAGCAGCTTACTTGAATAACTGATGTGCTTCTCTTATTTTTTCCTTCCTTCCTTCCTTCCTTCCTTCCTTCCTTCCTTCCTTCCTTCCTTCCTTCCTTCCTTCCTTCCTTCCTTCCTTCCTCTTTCCCTCCCGCCCGATTTTATCCTAACTTATTATAAATGTTTTCAGAGTATTTCAAAGTTTAGTCCTTACTACAATAGCACCAATAATAGATGCTCTTAGTAAATGTTGTTATTATTTTATTAGCATGTTTTAGATAGTGGTGGAACTGAAAAAAAAAAAAATTACCCAGGCATCTAGAGCTTAAACGTACTCTCGGTTTTCAGCCATAGGGCTTACAGCTAATGCTCTTAACTATGTACTTCAACAGTTCTTAGTTATAGTTATTACAGTTTATTCTTTTTACATCAGGAAAACTTTTTCCCTTTAGAAAAGTTCATAATTGTATTTCTGAAAAACTAGCAGTATTTCCCATCCTTTTCTTCCTCCCTCACCCCCCCACCCCCAAAAAAATCCTGTTATTCTAAAGATTCTTATATTTGCTTTGGGTAGTGAGATGGCATATAAATGTAATGAGTAAATTAAATAGATGCCATATTTTCTTGCTTTCTCCATATTTCTCACTTGCTCATGACATTCTTAGCATAATTTGGCATTTCCCAATAACTATGCTTCCACGCCGAGTGGATGCACGTAAAATCAAAAAGTATCAAACTATGTCCTTAATATTGTACCGAATTTCTGATTTACTTAGTTATTTTGAACATTTACATTCTGCCTTTCACTGAATAATCCTTAAGATAGTTTGCAAGACACTCCAAGCAATATCGAAATAAACCAAACCCTCCAGAGGTACACACACAAACAAACATAAAACTCAACTCATGGAATACATTATATCTGCAACATCCTCCCAATCAGTCCCAAATCAATTGATAGACCAAAATACTTTTTTTTATTAGAAGTAAACAAAGAAAATGCTTTCTGAGGGCTATCCACATGGTCTGATTGCCTCATCACCAGAAGAGACTGTCAACTCTTTCTGGATGGCAAAAAGGGATAACACTTTACTCTGTTAATTTTCCATTCACCTTCAAGGTGATTTCAAGGCACATTTAATTGCTCCATTTTCCTTGTATGTCACCTCAAGTACTTATAAGTTTGATATTTCAGTTTGTTGCAAGATAACTGCAGCAGTTGATTGGTTGCTACGCAAAGGAACGACTGTTTCTTCAATTGATCCAGTGCTTATCATACACTCCAATTATTTCTATGCTTTCCATCAACAACAATGCTGAAATAGCACAGTAGTTATGATCTATATTTAGCATAGGAAGGTTGCCATTTTAAAAACCAGCAATAATAATGATCTGAGCTTCGTACTTCTCTGTGACTCTATATACAGTATAAAAGGCAACATGCTGGGCTTGTCAACTGGAAAACTGCTAGTACCTGGGTTCAAGACCTGAATACTGCAAGATGAGGTGAGTTCTCACTTTTGTCCCAGCTCCAGCCAACCTAGCAGTTTGAAAGCATGCAGATGTGAGCAGATAAATAAGTACCGCTGTGATGGGAAGGTAACAGTGCTGTGTGATGTCATGCTGAGCAGATGACAGCAGAAACATCTCTGGACAGCACTGACTCAATGGCCTCGAAATGGAGATGAGCACTGCCTGTACAGTTGGCAACAAGTAGTGGAATAAAATCTGCAGGGATTCATTTTTTTATATATATACTGGTACATATACACATACATGCATACATACATACATACATACATACTGCTGCTGCTGCAGCTACTACTATACTGCTACTACTACATACTACTACTACTACTACTACTACTACTACTACTTTATGAGTTTGTTGTTCCAGCATTTTTCAAGTCAGCTGAGATAAAAAGATTTCACTCATAACTTCCAAATAGCCCAAATCCTTCTATCTCAGCTGATTGTAAACATGCTAAACAAGTCTTATCTGTCCTAAAAGGTGGAAGACCAATTTAAACAGGAAGGAGAACTAACTTTTCCTAGATGTGCGGAGGTAATTTTCTATTGCTTTTGCTGACAAGGAATTTCTACTTTTTTTGTGACATAGAGTTGGCAGCATTTTGTATATTCAATTATGGTAGCAATTATGGCGGCTGTAAGTATCACAGTGACTACTCCAATGACAATTGTGTGTTCTACTATCTTTCCCACTAGAAAATAATTGGATTCTTTGCAATGTTTGGTTGGGCAACTTTGTAGGTGGTTAAGCCTGCTATTGTAAGCCCTGATATCCAATTGTCTGATCCTATCCAACTCCACTTTAGGGAAAGTGATCGCTGGCTCTTTGCCTGCTATCAGATGGAAGAGAAAAGAAATCAGAGGAAAATCTACTAGTCCCATTCATTAACTTGACCCATAATAAATGCAACACCCTTTACCAGTCCCATTGACGTTGCAGAATAGGGATCAACAAAAGAAGAAGCACAATTTGTGCCTGCATAACTTTGTTCTAATTGGATGGCATTTTAAGCTGGACATTTGGAAAAGCTTTGACAGATGTCCTGAGTATGGCAGGAGTTTAATGGCAGAGCTGAGAAGTTCCAGAGCCTGAAGCAGAGTGACAGTATAAAGAAATGATTTATTCAGGTAATCCTGGCTTCACAGCAGGTTAAGGCTATTATTAGATCAGTATTATTGCCTATGCAAGCTTCTTTGTTATATAATAATGGTTAAGGCACCAGGCTAGAAAGTGGGAGAACATGAGTTCTAGTACCACCTTAGGTACAAAGCCAGCTGAATGATCTTGGGCCACTCATTCTCTCTCAGCCCTAGGAAGAAGACAATGACAAAACACTTTTATAAACCTTGCCAAAAAATTTGCAAGGATGAGTCTAGGCAGTTAGCAGGAGTAAAATAAAATAAAATAACTGACTTGAAGAAGTACATGTGTGTGTGCCCATGCACACACACATATACCTATATTTTCACACCACTGTATGATTAGATGAAGTCAGGGAGGACATATTAAAGTCAAACTCAGCTCCTCTGAGTACCTAAGACTTAGACTTTAAGTACCACTAAGTACCTAAGACTTAAAAATCTAGAACCAATTATAATTTGGAAGTGTTATTTGATTGGAGTATTATGACAATGCTAAATAGATATCCGAAGATAAGTATTATGGAAACAGTCATGTCCTCAAGAAGACAACAATTAGTATGCTACAGAAATACACAGGAAGGCTCTTTGGGAGTAGAGAGCAACAATACTGCCAACTTGATGTTCAGCAGGGAGTATAACCACATCCTTATAATTAATATACAATCATACCCCTATAATTAACAGTTTTATGCTCCTAATTCAGCTAAAGCATTACAGTCTAAATGATTTCAGCTGCTTCCATAATCAATTGATGTAATACCATGGAATGTTAAGCGCGTACATTGAATTATATTATAGTACAAAAAGCTAAAAAGAAAAGTTTTTCTTATGTTTTATTCTAAAGTAAATACCACTGCAACCCAACAAAAACAGCATTGTATTTTTTTTTTAAATCAAGGATTAGAATTAGATATTATAAAGCACCTACATTGTATCAAGGTATTTCCAGTCAAAATATGTTTGAACTCTTTGAACATGATATAATTTCCCCTTGACTATCTGTCAAATCGAGACCCTTTCAGTAATTAGAACCCTTGGGCATTTCTGCTCCCTAATTGTCATAGCGAAATTCAGAAGAAACAAGGAAGAACTTGGAGCAAATGTTCATATATATATATATATTTAGTAATGCACAGGGAAGTAATCTAATTGCTCAGATGCCTTGAAAGGGTAGAAGTATAAAATAAGAAGCAGGAAGAGTGTAGCGTAGAAATTACTTCACTAACATTTTCCTTTTGCAATCAATTTGTACCTGTGCCATTTGATAATGAGCATTGGCAACTGCAGTTGATGACTGTTTTTGGTGTAGAAACCCCCTCCCCCACCTGTGTGAGATGTAAATGTGTAGTAGATTCAAGACTTTCTCACAGCATTGCCCTTTTCTCAAGAAAGAAGACAGGAATTCCACACTGCATGTCATCTCTATTTTTTATAGAATTGGAAATTATTTTTTAACAGAATATTGGGTGGGTGGGTGTGTTGTACAGACATACACACATACATACTGTACATTTACACACTTCCTATATACTTGGAAGGGTGGAAGAGTAAACGGGCTGAAAGAAAGAGGAAGATAAAAATAGTCATTGTATATTGAATTGTTTAGATTCTCAAAAAGAGACGAACATTTAAACAGCAAAAGACAAATAAGGAAGTGGTAGATGGATCCCATAGGCACAATTTCTTTTTCTTTTTTTAATTTATGTCTTTCATGTTTGTATGCCAAAGGCGGAAAAAAACCCACATGTTGAATATAAAGTTTTACAAGATGCAAAGGGGGGAAAAAAAGATTTGTTGTACCTGTTTTGAAATGGTACAGGTAGTCCTCGACTTACGACCACAATTTAGGCCAGATTTTTTGTTGCTAAGTGAAAAACATTTGTTAATTGAACTTTGCCCCATTTTACAACATTTCTTGCCATAGTTGTTAACTGAATCACTGCATGGTTAATAAATGAATCTGATTTTCCCATTGAGTTGTCAGAAAGTCACAAAAGGTGATCATTGCATTGCATTGGTCATAAATGTGAGTCAGTGCCCAAGCATCTGAATTTTAGTCACATAACCATGGGGATGCAACAACGGTTGTGTGAAAAACAGTCACTTTTTTCAGTGCTGTTGTAACTTTGAACGATCACTAAGTGTCATTGTTGTATGTCAAGGACTTCCTGTATTTTGCAGCTTGCTATTTTGTTTGTATGAAATAATGTGTGTTTTTGAGAAATAAAAGACTTTTGGAGTTAGAAGAATATGGCCTGAAATTTGGATGGCATGGATTTTTGTGGTAAATTTTGTGGTAAAATAAACTCACAAATAAAAATAAAAACACGATTAATGTAGATTTTAAAAAATCACAGAGGTAATATATTGAGAATATGGAATACGTACAAATCCAGGTTGGGCCCCAAAACACGAACAACTCAGCACAACAAGTATTTTACAGACAAGAAATAATAGGCGTACCATGAGATACTAGAATTCTGTCAAAGGGAATGCAAAATAAATCAAGAGATGGGTTTTACGCTTCTAGGAAGATTGTTTGCATTTTACTTTCAACTAAAATAATACAATTTTGTATCAACTTAATTGCTGCCTGCTACAGTAAACTCTCACAATGCAATCTGATGAGGAACTCATGCTTAATTAAAATCAGCCTTAAATACCTAACAGGGTAGAAAGGCAGCATATTGGAATAAGAGCAATAACACTGCCCAGGATTTCAACTTTAATTATTGTTTTAGGCCATATTATTCAGCACATAGGCGATCATATTTTAAAAAGTAGAAAATCATAGAGCAAAATCCTATTTAAATGAAAGTAAATTATTAATAGAAATATTTGGTATGCATGTAATAATTTTCCTGGTCTTGCCTATTAAAAATAACTTTTCTCCTCCATGCTGCATCGAGAGCCCAGGATGGGTTGACTCCTTCCTATGATGTCATTTAGCTGAGTCTGTACTAAGATATAAAAGCCAGCCCCCAGGAGAGACCCCACCTTTTGACTCAGCTCCTTTCAGTCACTAGCTGTGTCTCTGAAAGTGTTCTGTTAGATAGCAATCGCCAGCGATCTTCAGTATCTTTTTTCTTCGCTTCAAGCAGCTCCCAGGGATCAGGACAGCTGCTCTTCCAGGAGAGCAGGGCTCTTTCTCCTGCAACGTTGGGAGCAGCATTGCCAGAGAGCTGTTCAGGCAAGTTGGGCAGCGTCTATAGACCTCCCCCATGCCTGCGGTTTGAGCGGTCATAAAAAACGATCAGCAAACCGATAACAGCGTCAGCCAGCTAATCGTGTGGCCAGAGGCTGCCCTTTCCTTTGCTGACTTCGCTTGGGGCTCTTTATAGCCTAAGGAGCGATTCTTCTATCTTGGAGCCTGTTTCCCCTAGTCAGTGGCCATCTTGGATTGAAGCCTTCCACCATGAGGTGAGCGGCCATTTTGTAAGCCTGGGGGCCAATTTATACCCTAAGGGGCTTAATACAAAAAATTTCCAAACGGTTTCTTTCCATCGCAAGAGCCTTTATTCTACAAATGGAGCAAGATA
>NW_020769312.1:28084001-28110058 GCF_900518735.1 Pseudonaja textilis
CTTTCCAACGCAAGAGCCTTTATTCTACAAATGGAGCAAGATAAGCCCCAGGCAGAGATTTCCTCCCCAGTGGAACAGTCTCTTAAGCCCAATAAGAGAAAAAGACGTAGGCAACGCACCCAATCAGTCCAGAGGGAGGTGGCTGCTAAAATCAGAGCTAAGGCTCTAGCCCCTAAGAAGGCAGTTCAGGCTGAGTTGAGGGCAGAGAAGCACAGGCATGCAGCCCTAGAGAGGCAGTTCAACAGAACTATTCAACAGAAGGGAGTGCAACTACAGCATGTTTCAGGGGATACCTGTGGGCCCCAGCCAAGCCCTCCCAGGGGAGGAGAAGTTATCTATGAGCCTTTCCATCCTCCATGCTGGTCTCCTCAGGCTCTTGCAGTACAATCAGATCCTCAGGATCTCAGCAGATCTGGGCCTTATTTCCAACAGGCTTCTGGGCCTTATGCTCCTCCCCCTCCCTCCAGGCCTCAAACCTCTCCTCAGTCTAGGCCTGAAGCCACCTTCATTCCCACAGCAGCGGGCCTTCGGCCTTCGGCCTCTACCTTTGAGCATAGACCAGGGGATATCCAAGATGTTGTCTCGTTGGCCATTAGGCAGGCATTGGCTGAAGGCTTCAAGCAAATTCTTTGACCTCTGGAAAGGGTTCAGGCCCTTCTCCCTTCTCAATCTATAAGTTCCTTGCCTCATCACCCTGATTTACACAGGCCCCAGGACCTCAGGGTGCATTCTTCTCTACCAGAATGGGAGGAGGTTGATGAGGAAGGAAGGGCTTCACTATCTGAACACAGTTACTCCTCTCATTCCGAGTGTGAAGAGGGCGAGACTTATGACCAAAATCTTTCAGAGGAAGAGGATTCTCACCCAGAGCAGACATCCTCTGCATTGGTCTTCAAACCTACTCTTTTCAGGCCATTACTCAGCAAGGCTTTGGTCACTGCCAAGCTGTCGCCGGAGGAAGTGGCTCCTGAGCCACAAGGAAATCACTCTCTCAAGGGGACTCGCTCTTCTCCAAGCCTGTAGTGCATGCAGAGGTTTTGCCTTCTCTCATTTTGTTCCTGGACATGGTCAAGGATCAGTGTGCTTCCCCTTTGGCAGGTCCTCGCCCATCTTCTCTGGATAAGCGTTTCTACAATTTCAGCACATCCCTGGACAATGCCCTGGCAGTGCCTTCTGTTGACAATCCGGTTCTGGCCTCCTTCTCATCTTCTGGCACTCCCATGGAGCCAGAAGATATCCTGAAACTGGATGATAAATGTTCCAAACAGACTCTCAAGGGCAATCACCAGGCCGCTGCTTGGGCTGTTCGGGCTTCAATGGCAGCATCCTTTTTCACAAGGGCATCCATATGGTGGCTGTGCCAACTCCAGAATAGATTGCCTGCTTCTGACCTTCGGTCTCACCAAGACCTTAATAAGATTATTGCAGCGGCGGAATTCACTGTAGATGCCACTCTCAATTCCATCAAATTTGCATCCATTCATGGCATCACCAGTAGCAGCAAGAAGACTTTTTTGGTTCCGAAATTGGCAGGCGGAGTCATGCCGAAAAAAGAAGCTGGCTTCAGTTCCATTTGCAGGTAATAAGCTTTTTGGCAGTGCTCTGGAACCTTATCTCATCAAAACCAGAGATAAATGTAAAATTTTCTCTTCCTCTGGGAAGAAAGCTGACTGTCGCCCTGCTCCTTATTGCCCTTTTGCCTTTTGAGCAGAGACCTCATCTCGCTTTTCCCGCTCTCAGAGGCCATACTCCCAACACCAAGCCCAACGTGCAGAAGCATTTGGCAGGCAACTACTGGTAAGCGGCCCTTTTGGCGGGGGAGGGGGTCATTCCTTCTATCGCTCTAAGTAATCCCTCGTTCTCCATTCCCATCAGAGGTCGCCTAGCCTTCTTTGCCTCCAAATGGGAAGAGTCAATGACGGACGCCTGGGTGCTCAGCACTATTAGGTCAGGATTACAATTGGACTTCCTAACGTCACCCCCAGAAAATTTTTTGATCTGTTCTGTCTCTCGGGACATTTCAAGGCAAGCCCTCATGAATCAGGCCATTCAGCAACTTCTTGAAATCAGGGCCATTCAACCTGTTCCCCCCTCTCAACGGGGACGTGGACTTTACTCTCGCCTTTTCATCGTTCCCAAAGCCTCAGGGATGGTGAGCCATCCTTGATCTAAAATTTCTCAACCAATTTGTAAAATACGGGCGATTTAAAATGCACTCTGTGTTCTATTTTAGAGAGCATTCGGGAGAGCGACCTCCACTCTTCCATTGATCTCATGGAGGCTTACCTCCACATCCCAATTTGGCCTCATCATCGCCAGTTTCTCTGTTTCTGTTATCAGAATATCCATTACCAATATCGAGCACTTCCCTTCGGCCCCTCATCAGCTTCAAGGGTCTTCACAAATGTTCTGGCAGCATTGATGGCATCTCTGCTTTCTGTTCCAGTGAGGATCCAGTGCTACTTGGACGACATTTTGATTCTGTCCTCCTCCATCCACGCAGCCCATCGGGATCTACAAATTATCCTGTCATATCTCCAGAGCCATTAATTTTCCATCAACACCAAAAAGAGCCAGCTCTCTCCCACAACCAAACTGCAACACTTGGGAGCAGTCATCGATACCATATCCTGCCAGGATTTCCTGTCCCCAGCTCGTGGAAAGAGCCTTGCAGAGATCATCAGCCAGATCCAGCAACATCAAACTGTCCCCCTCTTGCTGCTGTCCAAACTTCTGGGGAAGATGGTCTCCTGTATTGGCATCATCCCATGGGCTTTGCTCTGCTCCCAACCCCTCCAATGGTTCCTGCTTCCCTACCAATGAGCAGGAACCAGCCACTCATCTGTCAAGGTCTTGCTCCTGCCACAAATCCAGAGATCTTTCAGTTGGTGGTGTTCCCCATCAATCTGGAGGGGACTCCTGTTCAGGGACCCAGACAGGCTAGTGATAACCACCAATGCCAGCCTCCTGGGTTGGGTTCCCTTATGAAGGGCCAGATAGCTCAGGACGTTTGGTCCAGGTCAGAGCAGTCCCTTCCCATAAATTGGCTAGAGCTCAGAGCCATTTTTCTGACTCTCAAGCATTTCAGGCAATCAGCGACTGGCTCTCATGTTCTAGTCCTTATGGACAACATGGCTGCAAAGGCTAATGTCAACTGGCAAGGGGGGATGAGGTCCAAAGCCCTCATGAGAAAGGCTCTACGGTTGGGGTTATGGGCAGAGAAACACCTATTGTCGATCTTGGCGGACCACATCTCCGGGGTTGACAACTCCCCGGCCGACTGGCTCAGCAGGAGCCTAGTCGATCAGGCAGAATGGTCCATTCCTCCATCTTTATTCAAGGACCTTTCCCTCAGATTCAGAACACCGGAGGTGGATCTCTTCTCCACTCCTCAAAATGCCCAAGTCACCAGATTCTTCACCAGATTTCCTTGCCAGGGAGCAGAGGGGACCAATGCTCTTCAGTGCAGATGGCCCAAGGGTCTCCTCTAAGCCTTTCCCCTACTTCACATCATTCCAGCAGTAATTCAGAAGATGTTGGAGGAACGAGCGGAGCTCCTCCTCCTGGCACCCTATTGGCCAAGGAGGCCCGGGTTTGTGGACCTGGTTAACCTATCTGTGGCTTCTCCTTGGAGGATCCCAGCCCATCTAATATCCCTTCACCAGGGGGCCCTGCTCCACCCAGAGCCCCGGTAGTTCAAGCTGATCGTGTGGCACTTGAGCAGCAGTGGCTAGAGGAGGCTGATCTTCCAGAAAGGGTCATCCTCACTATCCTGGTGTCTCGCAAACCTTCTACAAGGCGCAACTATGATGCCACCTGAAGGCTTTTTCCCGATGGTGTCTCAGGGAGGGTCTTTCTCCTGCTTCATCCCAGTTGGCAGAAGTTATTAGCTTCCTTCAGCATGGGCTGGAGAAAGGTTTGGCCCCCAACACCTTACGTAGGGAGGTTGCGGCCCTCTCCTCGGTCCTTTCATGGGGTTCGTTTCCTTCCTTATCCCATCACCCTTCAGTCAGGAGGTTTTTGAAAGGGGCTTCCAACCTGTACCCTCCGGTGGTTCACAGGTATCCTTCCTGGGACCTTCATATGGTCCTTCATGCCCTTACAAAGCCCCCCTTTGAACACCTTAGAACAGTGTCTCTCCGTTTCCTGACTCTGAAGGTAGTGTTCCTTGTCTGCCAGGAGGGTTTCTGAGCTTGCTGCTCTTTCCATCAGACAGGACCTTTGTTCCTTTCATGATGATAGGGTTGTTCTCTATCTGGACCCCTCATTTATTCTGAAGGTTAACACCTGGTTTCACAGGTCCCAGGACACTGTGTTGCCTGACTTCTGTCCTTTCCTGCACCATGACTTAGAGCAGCAGTGGCACACACTAGATGTAAGAAGGGCTCTTAGAATATACATTAAGCGCACTTCCTCCTTCAGGAAGGCGGAAGCCATGTTTGTTTCCTTTTTCCCTTCTCACTTGGGGCACAAGGCCTCTTCTACTATTAGCAGGTGGATCAGGTCTTACATTGAGCAGGCCTACAAAGCTGCAGCCCTTCCGGTTCCCCGAGGTCTGACGGCACATTCTTCTAGAAGCTTGGCCACTTCTGCTGCCTGGGCAACCCAAGCATCCTTGGAGGAGATCTGTTGTGCGGCCACATGGACATCCCCATCTCCTTTCATCAGACACTACCACCTGGATTCCTTTGCCTCGGTGACTGCAGCCTTCGGCAGACGGGTGCTTCAACAAGTGGTTCCACAGTCAGTGTGATGAGCTGGATGACCCGCCTTGGACATGCAAGCTTTGGTATATCTCATCCTGGGCTCTTGGTGCAGCATGAAGGAGAATGGGCATTGGTAGAGGTTACCGTGAACGCCCTTTCTATCTATGCTGCAAGAGAGCCCAGCCCCTCTCTTGATTCATCCAGAGAGGGTAAGACATATTTCTATATTCATTTTGTGCTTTCAGAGACACCTTTCAGTCTGTCAAGTATCTTTGCCAAAGCTGGGGTCTCTTCCGGGGGCTGGCTTTTATATCTTAGTACAGACTCAGCTAAATGACATCATAGGAAGGAGTCAACCCATCCTGGGCTCTCTTGCAGCATAGATAGAACAGGCGTTCACGGTAACCTCTACCAACGCCCATTTCCTTGGATATAAGCCACTCTAAAGCTTAATAGTATTATATACAGATCAAGGATTCAGCTTGTACATTCCTGGTTAAAGTGGTGTATAGACATTATCTCTTAAGATAATCAGAGTTGGAAGGGACTTGTAGGTCATTTAGTCCACCACCCGCCGCACTACATCATTTCTGACAAATGGCAGTCCAATCTCTTCTTGAAAGTCTCAGGTGATGATGCTCCCACAACTTCTGAGGGCAAGTTGTTCCATTGGTTGATTGTTCTCACTGTCAGAAAGGTTCTCCTTATTATAAGAATTATATAATTATATCCTTATACGAATTATTCAACAAAACTGCTAATGCAAGTGGGGCATAACACATGTATTCTAATATTGCCAGCTGTATAGCTTTGCCTTGCAAATTGTTATAACAGGAAATCACCCCAACTTAAAAAGAGAAAGAATAATATTTTATATAGCATCACAAAGTATGAGTTATTGAAACTATATATGATATTCCTTCTAAACTAAGGTATCACTTTAATAAAGCAAATAACATGTCTTTCAGACAGTGTTTATTGAAAACAATTTATTAGGGAAAAAAGTGCTGTATATTTGGATGTTACGACATAATTCTGCTTCTCAAGATATTCAAGGTCTTACAGTTTTGTTTCAAAGATGCAGCCATTATTTTAAGTTCTAATGGAGTTAGAACATCTAACAAAGTTCTCATGAAGTTCAAAAAATTAATGAACAAAATCATGGTGAACAAAACTTCTGGTGGAATCACAGGAATCTTCCTGAGGCTTGAACAATCCATAAATGCCTTTCAATGCTGCCTCTTGATGGAGGACTAGTTTAGTTTTCTAGAACATTATTTAGCATTACACAGCTTCAGAACACAAATGTCTGTCTACTTTGTTGTTTCTGTTCAGTGTGTCAGACATAGTAAGTAGAAACCATACCCATCTCAGAACAGAGGTTTGTGTATTAGCTCAAATAACACAAAGGGAGTGATTGCTGCGTTACCAATCATATTTGAATCATCGTATTGAAGCTAATGAGCAAAAGAGGAATAAGGCCTATCAAGGCTGCTGGAAATATAAAATGTAAGCAAACAGGATTTATTTCCCCAATCCATCTGGACTGCTGTCATTCCGAGTGTGTTACTCTTATCACTTTTGATCGCATTTTTAATCTTATTAAAATCTTATTTTATTTTGTTTTGCAAAATAAAAAGAACCTGGAAATTCCTAGAAGAGTTACTAAATTAACTATGGAAGGATAAAACAAAGCTCTATATTTAAGAAAGCCCACTAAAAAGTGATCTAAAACTGAAATACTGGTAAAAAAAAAATCATTTCCCCAAAAGGATGCTAGTTGGAGAACACTCATTCTTTTTTTTTTTTTGCTGGGAAAATCAGTGCTATGGAAAGTTAGGGAATAGCCCTATTCCCAGCACTATTTTTTTTACTGACATTTTAATCGGATGGGTCTCCTCGCCAGTAATTCACCACAAAATTACAGTGTCTGTAAATTATGTAAGAGGATGCAGAGTATTTTTTTTTCCTTCTGTCTCTCTGTGGTATGTCTACAAGCATGTATAATATCAAAAACAAAGGAAGGCTGTCAAAGTCATTTAGACTTTTTATTTTGCATTAAAATAAATGTTGGTTTTGATGGTTTTTTTAATTGATATAATTTTTTTATGAAACAAAATAAAACTTATATGTCTGATATATTAACATAAATGACTTATAGCCTGATCTATATTTTCCTAATTAGTATGTATTTCTTTTCATTTATACCTAGATGTCCTTATAGGGCAGAGAACAGATTTTCATTCCAGAAAATTGCTGAATGTGAGGTTCAGCAATTGTTGCTAAGAAAGGATAGAATTGAAACATATGGAAAACAAATCCATTATTTTCCCCCATGTAGTGTACTGAAGATAGGCAACCTCTTTGATTGGCTGGTTGGAGGGAGGACATAATTGGGGAAATTACCAATCTGAAACACACAATGGGGAGAGAGGAGTATAGTTATATATAAGCAGCCTTGTGTGAACATGAATTCTGGATTTCTAACAGAAGGAAACGAGTAATCTGCAAACTAGATTACTATATGAGACATGAAGATTAAATATTTTATATGGGAAGTTGTAGAGAGGGGAAGTGAAGGATAGTGCTAATATATCTCTGCTTTAATGCTTCCCTTGGAACTGGCTGGAAGAAATATTAAAAGATCATCTATCTCTCAGTTCTATTTTAACAGGAACTAAGAATAAAAACCATGGCATGATCCAATAGTTATGGTAGAATGCCAAATGAGATAATTTGACATGACTGACTTCAAATTTATTTGACTTCCAACTTACATCTTGATTCCATGATAGTCCCTTCTCTTCTCAGTAACTAAATAAACTAAACCAATATCACCAATGCTTTGAAAAATAGAGATTTGCATTCTGAGGAATGTGTCAAGCCCAGACAGTTAACCAGGAGAAGTCTGTGTGTGTGTGTGTGTGTGTGTGTGTGTGCGTGCGCACATGCACACTTTCAAGTCCTGTTGAACTGACTGCCTGGAGTGGTTCTTGCAGTTTTCTTCTCAAGATTTTGGAATGGTTTTCCATGGTCTGCTTTTGAGGGCTGAGAGAAAGTGTGACTAGCCCAAAGCCTCCCAGCTGGCTTCGTACTTAGGGTGGGACTAGAATTTACAGTTACCTGGGTTCTGCATAGTACCTTAACCACTAGATCACACTGGTTGTCAGGAGTGAAAATTATGGACATAAGAGACATAGTGATGCAGTGGTTAGAATGCAGATTAACTCAGCCCATAATCCTGGAGGTCGATACTCCCTGGCTGAAGGTTGACTCAGCCTTCCATCCATCTGAGGCCGGTAAAATGAGGATCCAAATTGTTGGGGGCAATATACTGACATTGTAAACTGTTCAGGAAGTGCTGTAAAGCACTATGGAGCAGTATATAAGTGGTATTGCTGTACACTAAAATTTAGTTGGGGGGGTCTAGACTATTACTTTTTCTGCTATTGTTTACTACTGTTGCTGTGTGCTTTGCCTTGGAGTTTATGCACTTTAGGAAAGTGGAGTAAGACCAAAATTAATATGAAGTAGGATGGCACAGAGCCACTAAAGGCAACCAAAATAGGGAGTCTAGAATATCAGTTCAGGCTGAGATGTTCTAATTGGAAAATATCATGTTGTAAAATCCTTATTTCCAAAGGTACCTCCAAAAATCCAATTTTTGGATTGTTATTAGAGGAACAAATAGATAAATAAATAATGTTTGAAATATTAACAACTTTTTTAGGCTAACAAGTTTATTTATTTATTTATATCCTGCCTTTATTATTTTTACAAATTACTCAAGGTGGCAAACGTATTTGACATGCATAGTGCTATAAAGCACTATGGGGCAGTATATAAGTCTAAGTGCTATCACTTTACCTTCCTCCTCCTATTTTCCTGACATGAATAAGCATGTGAGGTGGATTGGGCTGAGACAGTGACTGACTCAAGGTCATCTAGCTGGCTTTCATGGCTAAGGTGGGATTAGAACTCACAGCCTCCCTGTTGCTAGCCTGGTGCCTTAACCACTAGCCCAGTTGGCTCATGACTCAAATAATACATAATAATTTGCTTTTTTAAAAATAAAAATTGGTCTCAGATTAAATATTGTTGAAAGAAAAGAAAGCATGGGCTTTTAATATAATGAAGCGTTAGCAATCCAGTTTTATTAACATGAAATAATATATCTATCTATAAAAGCCTGTCTAGGCATTTATAACCAAGATTATTTATGGCATTTCTTTTTATTTTTTTTCCTTTAAAAAAGTGTCTTGTTAGCTACAGGAAATTTGGCAAAACAGCTCATTAGTACAGCATTTCAGAACCACCTGCAGTCCCTGGTACGATTCCCCAGTTGCTATAATTATGCTTGTGATTAGCAGTGATTTAAGAGCTATCACTGTCTAATCAATGCGGTCTGTGGCATTTGGTTAAAGGGAGATATCAAAGGAAAATGCTTAGCGGTGATGAAGGCCACATTGTGCGAGAGCCATTAATGCAGAGAAAGAAGAGGATACCCTATAAATGGTGGCATTTACAGTCTTAGTTTCTTTCCTTCCCCTTCCCTATCTCTGAAATCCTCTGAAATGAAACCTTTTAAAGGATGATTGAACGCAGAACCCCAAACAATTCAAATATTAATTTGGCTTTCTGCATTTTGCTCTCATTTGTGGCTATTATTATGAGATGGTTAAATACCTAATAGAGCTTTCAAGTGATATACTCTTTATCAATTCCTACCAAATCAATATTTTTCAGAGTTGTTTTTACAAAGAGCTCTGGCAGTGCTTTCCTCTGACTTTTTGATTATATAGCTAATAGGTCAATCATTCCTAAAATGCTGCAACCATTAGAGTTTAAAGTAGGCCATAATGTCAATAGAGTCATAACAAGAGGTATTGCTGAATGACCAGGTTTCTGAAAGCTCAATTAGAGTATGCCAGCCTGTTTCAGAGAAATTAATGTATTAATGCTGCATTCCAGCATAAACAGGTTGGATTCAATAGCCTAAATGGCTCTTTCCAACTTTACGATTCTAAGAGTTTAAGTATAATTACAGATAGTCCTTCACTTACAACAGTTCATTTAGTGACCATTCAAAGTTACAATGATGCTGAAAAAAGTGAGTCATTGTAGTATCCCCATGGTCAGGTGATTTATATTCAGATGCTTGACAACTGACTCACATTTATGATAGTTGCAGTCTCCTGGAGTTATGTGATCCCCTTTTGTGACCTTTCGAGGAGCAAAACCAATGGAGAAGCCAGATTCATTTAACAACCATGTTACTAATTTAACAACTGTGGTGATCCGCTTAACAAATGTGGCAAAAAGTTGTAAAATGGAGCAGCACTCAGTTAATAAATTTCTCACTTAACAAGATAAATTTTGGGCTCAACTGTGGTCATAAGTTGAGGACTACCTTGCATTTGGGTACATCTTATAGCCATTCTGGGTTCACAAACTGTCCTAAATCATGATCTAATTTTTGGTTTGTTCACTAAGCCAAACGAATTAAGTTTGTATCTGCTGCTAAGTTGTAAATCATGTTTTACAGAGTGCAGTGCCCGGGCTCACAAATCACATCATGACTAAGAACATGGAGTAAATTGAGCTGCAGAATCCAGTTCAGTAACTCCTGAAGATATTGGGGGGGGGGGGGGGGAGTTGTTTCTGAAAATTACACTTGAATGGATCCAGTGGCCTGGTTCATGTCTAGCACCAACCCTAACCTTCACATATTAAACTCAAGGCAGACTGACCATATCACTTGCTGCATGGGGAGAATATTTGTGAATGGAAGAACATACTGGAAAAGAGAGTAGAAGGGCTGTTAACATTACAGAGGGACAGCTAGGGAAGGAACCTGGGCTTCCTTTAGAGATTATTTTAAGGATTAACTCCCTTGACTTTGGGGGAAAAAAGCTAAAATAATTTAGTCAAAAGAAAACAATAGAAAGCCTTAGAACAGGGGTGTCAAACTCATGGCCTGCAGGCCATGTGCATCACACACTGGCCACACCCATGCCCAGTTTAGTGAAAGAAAAAAAAAGTTGTGATATGTCACGTGACAGCACCATGACAATGTGAGTTAGACACCTCTGCCTTAAAGGAACAAAAGTTTTTACTAAGTCCCTTATATTTATTTGATTTCTTACAGGTATTTAGAAGAAGATAGAGTATTTTAATCTCATTTTTATTTCCCATAGTTTACAACACTTTTAAAATAGGGTAAAAGCAATTGGGTAGTTTGTGTGGTTTACTGTTAAATCAAACTACAATCAGATAGATTTATTCAAGCACAGCAAGTTGCATGAATACAGCAATTATGGTTTCCAAACTGAAGTAAAGTTTCAGTTTGTTATGCAAACTTGGATAAAGCAAATGATTATTCATTCCCTAAACCCTGGGAGAGCAAAACTGTGTGACATAAAAGAAAGCTTTTGAAATAATTTCTTATACTTTCCAACTGGAAATGATTTGGTTGAAATGTTAGCTATTATGGCGAAAAGAGGATTTGCTTACATACTGAATTTATATTACATAAATCTGAGTCATATATACTGAAAAAAAAAAACATGACAATATATAGCCTAATTGTAAAAGGAGACATTTGGACTTATTGGCTTAAAACCATGGTTTAAAGAATTCTAATAACACTGAAATAACGTAATACTGTATGTACGTATCAGATGTGGTATTCAGCAGGTTCTGACCAGTTATGGAGAACCGATAGCAAAACTTTTGAGTAGTTCGGAGAACCAGCAAATCTCCTCTGACTGGAGATTTTACAGTATCCTTCCCCTGCCACACCTACCAAGCCATGGCCACAGAACCAGTAATAAAAAAAATTTGAATCCCACCACTGGTATGTATGTGTGTATGTATGTATGTATGTATCCTAATTTTAATGTGTGTGCATATAAACACACACATACATGCATGTATATATCTCTGTGTACATATTTATGCACACAAGAGTATATACATACTCACATATATGTGTGAAAACATTTTTTTTAAGTTTCAAAACTTAAGTTTCAAAACTCTTCAAAACAGAGAAAAATAGCAGCCATCCTAAGAAACCCCAAAGATAACATTGACCTGGAAAACTAAGCGATATATGAAGTCCCCTGCGCATCATGCCCTGCCACATACATCGGACAGACCAATAGAAGAATAAGTAACCGCTTTGATGAACACAAAAAAGCTGGAACACACTTCCTCACTAGTCCAACATATGAAAGCCACAGGTCATAGCATTGACTTCAATGGCACCAAAACCCTAGCCACTATAGCCCAGCTACAGAATTATCAGAGAAGCAATAGAGATCGAAAAACGACCTGAAAGCATGAATAGAAGAGAAGACTCCACCAGACTGTCAATTATCTGGAAGCCTGCACTCACAAACAAAAACATCTCCACACCACAACCCATGCAAACACCTGGGCACAAACAGCCCCCCCCCCCCCCGATACCTTCAGCACAAACACACCCCAGCCACCCACCCAGATGAAACCTAGCTTCCTAATAAACGATACCCAGCCTTTCACCCAAAGCCAAACCACGCTAAAAGCCCCCAATGCACGAAACACAATATTGCCAGCTAATCAAGACAAATAAAAGCTACAAAATAGACATCAGATATTAGAAACACCAATCAAGCAGAACACAGCAAATTCCAAGACCAATAAACACAGACCAAGACTCCCAACCAATCTGGATGAAGAAAAAACAATTCTAACAAAGCACATGGCTAGCACCAAATTTAAAACAGAAACGGCCTGTGAAAGCCTGACACACAGACAAACCCAATACACAAGCCTGATGATGGCAGATAAGATTCTGCCGAAATGTCACTTCATCTTTAAAAGCACAGCTATAATGACGTGGGAAAATACCCAAACAAAGCTGAATACTATACATACATACATACATATATACATACATACATATGCGCGCGCGCACACACACACACACACACACACACACATGTTAGGTACATGTTAGGTTCATGTTAGGTACTCAATGGCTCCCTAGGACACACCATCTACCAGAAGAAAACACATACTAACCGCTATCTACATGCACTCTCACACCACCACCCAGCACAGATCAATTCCGTAGCCAAGACACTCATCTCCAGAACAAAATGCTTAGCCGATGAACAACACCAAAAAACCGAACTACACACTCTCACCAACGTACTTGCAGCCAATGGATTCCAAAGAAAGAAGATTACCCACCTAATCCAAAAAGAAACCCCAACCAAAATCCAAGACAGAGAACAAGAAAACGGCAAAGCCCTCCTCCCATATATAAAAGGCACTACAGACAAAATTAGCAAGATCCTCCAAAAACACAACATCAAAACAGCATTCTGCACAAACAGAAAAATATCCACCATCCTAAGAAACCCCAAAGACAAAATCGAATTAGAAAACCAAGGAGTATACGAAATCCCCTGCACTGCCTGCCCTACCACATACATTGGACAAACTAACAGAAGAATAAGTGCACGCATTGAAGAACATAAGAACTCAATCAAAAAAGAAGAAACGACCTCTTCCCTGGTCCAACATCTCAAAGCCACAGGACATGAAATTGATTTTAAAAATACCAGAACCATCGCCAAAACCGAACACTTCAACAGCAGAATAATCAGAGAAGCCATAGAGATAGAAAAACGCCCACACAGCATGAACAAACGAGATGACACCTCCCGCCTTCCAGCCATTTGGAAACCTGCCCTCATGAACAGACGAGTACCTAACATGAAGAAGGACACCAGACCCACACCCATGAGAGCCACACAAGATGCCACCACCACACTTCCATGTAGAAAACAGACTCACACCCACTCAGAAGATGATACACGACCAGGGACCAGAAGCTGCACTGCAGCTGCATCACTACCCACTTCAAACCCCTCCGAGCCATACATGAAGCAAACCGACACCCACTATGAAGATGCAGAAGGACCACGAACTCGAAGCCAAACAGCAAGATCACAACTCACCAGCTCAAATCCCCCAGCAACTAAGACTAACCTGAGCACAACCAAGCCCCCACCTGAACAGAACACGCCTCCAACCAATCAGAACACGGCTAACCCCCCAACCAATCAGAACACAGCCAAACCCCCTACCAATGAGAACACACCCCCACCCAATCAAAACACAGCCAAGCCCCCACCCAATCAAGTCCCACCCCCACTGGCAGTTAAAAGGAGGAAGCAGCTGCAATCTCACATTACTCTGAGAAGCACAGAGCCGGAGACAGAAGCCTGAAGATGATGAATGAGACTTCATCGAAACGTTGCCTAGATACTTCAAATCTTACGCGGGAGAAAACCCGAACAACCAAAGATCCATATTTGTGTATATGTATATATTTGTATGTGTATGAAAATTATATAAACACGTACCAAAACCACAGACTCATATCATTGAAAACTATATATGTATTGTATTTCAAAGCAAACTATTTTTCAAATGCTGACACTCTATGGCTGCCTTAAGCATGTAAAACTTTTCAGCTGGCTTTTCTTTAGAAGTCATGACTTATCTTGGATTTTCTTAAGATAAGTTATGTCCGTGACATCAACATGCTATCTGTACTGTTGCTGAGTGTCATCTTTCCACACTGCTATTAGCATTCTTTCTGCACAGGATTATAGTTTTTGCAAAGCTGATATGCCAGATGTAAAGAACACAAGCAGAGATCTTGGCAATTGTGAGTTCCAGATGTTGAAATATTAAATGTTTTCACTGCAGGATGTCAGAAATTTGTAATTTTGAAATGCAATTATTGCTTAATTGGGGAGACGTTTTTTCAGTGGCATGATTGGGAATGTCAGTTACAAGATAGTTCTTGTTATACCAAAATTTATCAATTATCTCATTCAGCTAATTTTGTTTTGAAAGAAATTAAAAGAATGCATACCTGAAACTGATCCCGAAGATGTTAAATCATCAATCCTTTCAATTTCAGGTATACTTCGATTAGAGTTTATTGTACACTGATAAGCAGCATTATATCAAAATATGCCCTCCCACCAATTTTCAAATAGGTTTTCCCCATAGAGATGTCCTAATTTTCAAGGCAATTTATAATGATCTATGCACTTCTTTTGGTGGTGTTTACGATCATCCATTTGTGAACTGGTCTAGAGTAGTACATCTCACTGTGACCTCACTGTGGCCTCTCTGGCTTCCTGAGATTCATAATCATAAACCTCCACAAAAGTAATACCTTCCTCCACATTTTAACAGAAATATGTCAAGACTGTAATCAATTCCACAGAGAAATGAATGAAAGGCTATCAATGAAAGTCTATCCTTGTAATGAAAGGTGGATGTAAAAATTTCATGACAGTTTGAAGACCAGTTTTGTACAGCCCATCACAGTGTTAGATTAGAAAGAATACAGATAGTTCTAAACTTATGACCAGTCACTTAGCAACCATTTGAAGTTACAACTGACCAAAAATGAGAATGTACGATCAGATTTGAACTTACGACAGTCAGGCCCCTTCTGTGGTCATGTGACCAAACTTCGAGCACTTGGCAACATGGCTACATTTACAGCCATTTGCAGTGTCCTGTGGTCACATGACTGCATTATATGATTGTTCTGCAAAAATATAAAACTTAACAGTTTTCAGGATAAGCATGCCCATAGTGAATCATTATTTTGTTTAACTAGCACAGTATTTTTGCTTAACAACCAGTGCAAAAAGGGACATAAAATCAGCTTGGTCACATGACTGACCCATTTTTACAACTGTTACATCTGACCATAATAGACAGGCTCGACAGTAGACTGTCGAGGTCTATTGTAATCCATTTTGAGCTTTACTCTGAGCCATGCAAACCACTGAAACACAAGAGCCCAGTTATTCTTTTTATTCCCAATTTATTCCACAATTTGGTTATGACAAATTTGGAAGAGTGCTATACATATTATCTTGTGTTCCTGGGGGCAGGGGGAAAGAAAGTAGCATTTTTCTGTCTCTCTATCTCTGTCTCTGTCTGTCTTTCTTTCTCTTATAATGGATGGGTGGTAAGTGGATGGATGGATAAATGAATGAATGATAGAAAGTTAATCCCTGAAAGTGAAATATCACTAGTCATACATTATATAAGATTTTATTTCCTGAGTGGCCTCTTTACTTCCATTGATAACAGGTGTTTTTAAAGTAGTGGCAGTCTGTATGAATTTTCTCTAGTATGTCATTGCTGGAAGATACTTCATAAAGGTAATATATTAAAAAAGTTCCTCTACCCTGATCCTTAAGTATTAGTAAATCACTAATTTCTTAGAAAACTGCAACAGTATGCCACAGGCCAACTAACAATTATTTTAATTAAAGGAAATTCAGTAATTTGAAGCATTTTAGGATAACATAACATTAATGTGTAGCTAAAGACTGACCATGTGTTTATTTTTTATGCTATCTAAATCTGATAATGGCAAAACCATTAAAGCTATGAAAATGGAACACATTTCATTTATGCCTATCAGAATAATGAATTTTTTAAAAAAATTCTGTTTAATTTTCATCTCATTATTGGCCTGGTAATGAGCCTAACTATTTGCAAATAAAGAATAAATCAGTAGCACTATGGTACTGTATGAATAGTATGAGAATCAAATAGATAATTTATTACATAGTTGAAACACTGAATTAACATTGAGTCTGGGTCTATAATTTATAGGAAGAGCTGATAAACATCCAGTAGATAAAATGTCGAACAATATATCTGGACTACCTATGTTGATGGTTTACTTGAGAGCTATTTAGAACAATTGCAATACCACTCAATGTACTGCACCTGCCAATTAGAAAATGCAAAATAAATTATTATTGTTTGTTATACAGTATCCTATTTTTCTCTCTGGAAATGGGAAATACTGATGCATACTACTTCCTTTAAAATTTATTATATCAACAACCTATGGGAAAGATAGCCTTAGAGGGAATAGTTGGCCCCAAGTAATCCAGTGATCTTGAAAAGTGGACTCAAAACTGGGGTGCATGGTTGTGACCCAACATCTTAGCACAGATAGTCCTCTCTCCCTCCCTCTCTCTCTCTCTCTCTCTCTCTCTGTGTATTTGTGTTAAGTCAATTTTGATGACTGCCACAACAACTTCCTGAAGTTTTCTTGGCAAGGTTCCAATGTAACTTTGTACATTTATCATTGCATGATGAAAATACTATTAGCACTGAAGTCATTTATGCTGACTTTTACTTGGGTAAAAAATAAACGTGACAGGGGAAGGTATTTATTTTATTTATTTATCAAATAAATTCCCTCACAGAGGAATGCGGTATACAAATAAAATATTTATGTAAATCAGAAACTTGCCAATGAAAATAATGTCAGATAAACCCTTTATATACTTGCTTCTTAAATGCACTATAATATAGAAGTATATTTCTATGTATTTGATTCTGAGAGAATTTTTTTTTGTTTTAAATCTGTTGCTGATTCTCACATAAATGCAATTATATTTTCTTGGCTATTAGAAAAGCATCCATGTCTTTTTCAGAGAAACTATATGCTTTTCTAGCTAGTCTGTCACCTTCTAATTCCTCACCATCCAAATGTTAACTGCTTAAGCTTCTGAGTCCAGACAAGGTCAGCCAGAGACTACCATGTGATCAGATGAGGAAAAAGGTGGGTTCCAGTTTTGGGAGATGTTTCAGATAATAATAAATCTCACCCACAGTGTTTTTTGTTATGGTGGTTGTTTTTCCACTAGCTGACCTGGCAGACCTAGAAAACAGCCATTGGCCCAATTTTTTTGGCACATTTGAATTGCTATACTGGCAGCTGCCAGATGAAAGGAACAATGCCTAAAGTATTAATATTTAACATGCACATTTATAATTTCCTATGAAAAAATCTAGTTCCATAAAAGCCTGATTTTTGGCAATGGTAAATATTCTTTCAGATTATAATTTTATACAGATAAATCCCGGCTTTGTATAGACATAGTACAATGTGACACTAATCCCTTTCAAAGAAGGACATTAAAATGGGCCTTCATTTCAATTTGACCTTTGATTTTCATTGTAGATGAGTTTCTGCCTCACTTGAACAATTCAGCAGCCCTGTCAAGCAGAGAGCATGGCACAAAGTGGAAATTTTGAACTATTACGGTTATTTAACCTGTATTTAATATAGGGAATGCCCCCATACAATGACAGAGCTAATAAATTAGCTGGGAATTTGGGGAGATGATATTTTATTTTTTATTTTCTCCAGTACATCTGGCCCTTTGTAACTGAGGCAGCTTGAACATTTATGGGCCTTAAACAAATACTGAGGAAAGTATCAGAGGTCTGGGGAGAAGCCTTAGTGGCTTCTGTGGAATATAGTGGAATAGGAAAAGTGGCTTGCTTTTTGCAGCCAGCATCAATCACAGACTAGGAAAAGAGAGACAGTTTGGTGCAGTGGTTAAACTGGCAGCTAGAAACCAGGAGACTGAGTCCTAGTCCCACTTTAGGCATGAAAGCCAGCTGGCTGACTTTGGACCAGTTGCTCTCTCTCTCAGCCCAACTCACCTCACAGGACTGTAGTTGTTGTGGGGAAAATAGAGGAAAGGAGTATTAGGTATGTTTAGTGCCTTGAGTTTGTGATAAAGGGAAATAAAAATGTAAATATTTCTCTTTTGGGGAGATGGGAAGCACATGAATTAAATAAATAATAAATATATGCCATCCCATCCCCCCTTTAAAGCAATCCATCATTGTACTATAGAAGCTAGAAGAAAATTACCTCAGAGGAAGATCTTAAATAATCATATATATGGAAAAAGAAATGGCTATTCACAAATCTTACCCATGGACATCAAGGCTGAAAAAAAGGATAGTGCCAGGGATATATATGACATGGTTTTCATGACTTGCAGAACTTTTCAGAATTGATGGGGCCTGAAATGTGGATCTTTCTGTGCACTTTTGGAATTTGCAGGGGCAAAATCAATGCCTTAAGCTTTGCAAGTAACCCATTTCAAACATTAAATTCTTGTATATCTTTCCCCAAATGGACCTTTTTTTCAGTGCACTTTTGATGGTTTTTTTTTTAATGCCTTCAAGTCAGCATTCACTCCTGGCCACTCCAGAAAAGTCACTGCACTTTTCTTGGCAAGATTTCAGAAGTGGTTTGCCATTGCTGCCTTCCTGTGGCTGAGAGAGGGTGACTGGCCCAAGGTCATTCACCTGGCTTTGTACCTCAGGTGGAGCTAAAACTTGTGGTCTTCTGGTTTCTAGAAGTCATACAATTCTAGAATTGTATTTTGACTGTTTTAAAACTGAAACTGCTTCAGATCTCCCCTCCCTAGCCCAGATTTTCAAGATTTTATTATAACAGCTATTTTAATAAAAGTGGCTTTATGTCCACATGATGTCTATTTCTTAGTCTGGTTTACCTTATAGTTGATATTGAGGATATAAATAAGAGATGATAGGAAATGCCTCTAATAAATGCCTGGTTTGCCTTTGGTTCAATTTTAAGGTGTTGGTACTCTCTTGTAGCAATTTTTGCTTGTAACAGAGAAGTATGGAAATTTCATAAGTATCCTTTAAGCTCTAGCTTGCCAATTGGTGAACTAGGGGCTACTTGCAGACCCTAGCTACAAGTAACCCTCCACAAAGCTGTGGGGAACCTTGGCCCCTTTTCTGCAGACAAACTATTCGTATGAGTAGCTGACCGAAAATAGCAATGAGAAAAAGAAATCCCAATTCCTGAAGCTATTGCACGACTGGCAGGGATCAGATTATTTCCTGCTCAACTTGGTGGTAGGAAAATCCAGATTTTTCCACCCAAAGCAGCTTACAATAGATGTGAATCTAGGATGGGTTAGCAACCTGGGTTAGCCATAATTTTTTTCCACTCCACTGCCAATATTCAGTGGGAAAGTAATTTGATTTACAACCATATTTATGTTGCTAAACAAGACAGTTGTTAAGTGGCTTTTGCCCCATTTTATGACTTTTCTTCCCACGGTTGTTAAGTGGATCACTGTAGCTGTTAAGTTAGTAATATGGTTGTTAAACGAATCTAGATTCCCTGTTGACTTTGCATGTCAGAAGGTGGTAAAAGGGGGACCCCATGGCTCTTGGACATTGCGTTCGTATATAAATGTGAACCCGTTGCCAAGCATCTAAATTTTAATCAAATGACTTATGAGGATACAGCAACAGTTCTAAATGTGAAAAATGGTCCTAAGTCACTTTTTTTCATGCTGTTGTAACTTTCTGTAAGTCAAGGACTACCTGTAGTTAAATTTTTGAAATGCATCTTGATTTACTATGTATTTTAGAGTTAGAATATGTGTGCTTACTCAACACTGAGTGAACTGTTCTGGAAATAGAATTGCCAGAAATGTTCATTTTAATAGCATATCAAGTAATGAATGTATAAATTCTGTAGTAATATCCATTTTTTATTTAAATCAGTCTTCATATAATTTAGAATGCTTTCGATAAGACCTAATAAATATGTAGTAACCATATTTGGATTCAATTTTTCATAATCACTCATTACTTTTATTCCTTTTTTTCTACCCTTTCCTCAACTTTAATTTCTTAAATGGCATTAAGTGAAAGCATATCCATACTCAGTAAGCTTCTCTGACATTTGTGCAGATATCTGAATGTATTTCTAACAGTGCTCACAAATGTTCAAGTAATGGAATGAATAGTTAGGGAAATCAACCTTTTTTCCAGAAAGCTGTTTGATTAAAAAAAAAAGTCAAGAAAGCAGGCAGCTCAACCTTCCAGGCTTCTATGGATACACAAAAGAGTAACAGCTATTATTAGATGATTACATCCCATTTTTGAAGCAAACAACATAATGTGCAGGGGGAAAGATGGAATTTCTGCTCTTCTTTTTTCAAATCTCAAAGTGCAGTGCAAAAGAGTTTGCATGTCAGTTAAACAAGTAACTAATTTTTTTCCAACTGAACTTTGATGTGGACTGGATCAGAGGTGGTATTCAGCAGGTTTTGACCAGTTCTGAAGAACTGGTAGTGGAAATTTTGAGTAGTTCAGAGAACCGGCAAATACCACCTCTGACTAGAGATTTTACACTATCCTTCCCCTGCCACGCCCACCAAGTCATGCCCACAGAACCAGTAGTAAAAATTTTTGAATCCCACCACTGGCACTGGATATTGAATTGGACTATCCTTGGGTGTTCTCTGAACTTGGTTGTATTCTTGCCAACATTTCATTACCTAACCAGGTAATATCATCAGTGCTAGCAGGGAGTTCTTATTTGCCCGAGTTGGTCATTTCTTGATTTGGGTATTGCTTAGTAATTATAAACTTCTAATGTCAACTCATAAAATATTTTGTATACATGTTTTATAATTGGCAACAGAAAGAAGGGGGGAAATTTCAAAGAGCAGGCAACAGGGGTAAATCGAAAGTACATTCCATTCATATTTTCTTCCAAGACTGATTAGATAGCTCTGCCCCCTGAAAAAATCTCATTGGAGAGCATGATTGATGACTCTTGGCTATGGACATTTTTTCATTGGATAATACACCCAGAGAGGTGGGGGTGGGGTAAAGCAGGATAAAGGGTGACAGTGAATTACGTTTCTCAGAGTTGACTATGCCCAGATTGGTGCCGGACTAGAATGTTACCTTCAAATAAACCCTCTTTAGTTTGGGGAGTGTGGCTCAAGGCTCATGATTTAATTGGAGTAACTGCCAGAACTCTGACATCTAACAGTTTACTATTGTTAATCTTGGTGTTAATCTTTGCTCATATGAGTGTTGGTTGCTAGTGGGGAGGTGCTCTCTTCTATGGAGTATAGAATACTTCAGCATTCAGTGCATTCAGTCACTCCAAACTCTCATAGAAACCTTTTTGAGATTTTGCTGCTGTTTGGAGGCTGTAGGGTGACAAAATATCTAAAATAATGGGAAGTTTCTTCTATACAACTAAAAAGTGTTTGACTGGGCAGAAGAATTTTGTATAGGAAAAGTGAATTCAAATCTTGATTTTCCACTTTGATCAGCTGTTGCGTTTACACAAGTATATTTGCTTGAGTTTTTCTTTCTTTCTTTTCTTTAATGTCAGCTTTACATTTATACAAACCAGCCTTTTTTAATTACTTCTTACTTGGTGCTGCCTTTCCTGATCTACAGTACTATGACATTCCCCTGCAAAATGTTTTTCAGTAGCTCTTAGGCAAAGCTCATAGAACATGCTGATGGCATTTTCTTCTATTCATAGTACTTTGGATCCAAGCCATAACAAGCAAGCCTTAAAATGGGATTATGGTGCTCAATCTGATTTCCTGAAAAAATGTGTTTGTGGTCATAACTCATTAGTGATACTCAGTAATCCTCAGTAGGATTGCAGCATTCTGCTTAATGGTATGTAGTAGCGGTGAAAATGGATAATGTACTAAGTGTTTCAAATGCTGCTGCAAATGCTACCGGGCGCCTTGCATTTCCCTTATTTAATGGTAAAGAAACATTGATTGAAATTAAGAACTATATTCCAACTTGCTGTCTGAAAGCAATAATTCTTCCTAAGCTGGTGTAATGAAGCAGTTTAATGCCTCAAATAGCTATTGGGAAGAAACACTTCAGAGACTTCAAACACCACAAAAAACTACAGTGGATGACCTTCATATGTTTGGTTTGGAAACTGTAGTACTTTCCCCAAAGAGTAAAATTATAAGCATACTCAAACAGCAGAGGCCAGAACCGGCATCAAAAAATTTAAAATATGTTTTTTAAAAAAATAGATTATTGTTAAATTTGCACCATCTAGTGGGAATTATAGGTATGAGTTTTGCCTTACCTATCTGGAATTCAAGTGTGTAATAAACTTTGCAATTAAACATGTATAGCCTTATGGCAATTCTTGCTTAATAATGTTCAAGGGAAACCTGAGTGGTATGTTGGATAACATGAAAAACAATTAACGTCAGTGCCTATGCACTTGCAATCAGAATCAGAAAACAAGGTGGTGAAACAGGATTCAACCTTTCTCCCAGGATCTTGGATTTAACAAATTTAACAGATAATCAGAGTTGGAAGGGACCTTGTAGGTCATCTAGTCCAACCTCCCACCCAAATGGGAGACCCTACACTATTTCTGACAAACGGCAGTCCAATCTCTTCTTGAAAGTCTCAAGTGATGGCGGTCCCACAACTTCAGAGGGCAAGCTGTTCCATTAGTTGATTGTTCTCACTGTCAGAAGTTTCTTCTTATTTCCAGGTTAAATCTCTCCTTGTTCAGTTTCCATCCATTATTCCTTGTCTGGCCTACAGGCACTTTAGAAAACAGCTTGACCCCTTCCTCTCTGTGGCAGTCCCTCAAATATTGGAAGACTGCTATCATGGCTCCCCTGGTCCTTCTCTTTACTAGACTAGCCAAGCCCAATTCCTGCAACCGTTCATTGTATGTTTTAGCCTCCAGTCCCCTAATCATCCTGGTTGTTCTTCTCTGTACTTTTTGTAGAGTCTCAACATCTAATTGACATGGGTTAGTTAGAATGACTAATACAGTGATTGTATTTATTATTGAAACAAAGTTCAATATATGCAGCATTAATTATTCAATTACATTTAATACCTGAAATAGGGACAGTGTGTCATGCTTTCCCAACCATATATGCTGGAGGAGTGCAAGGCATCCACAGTTTGCTGCAATGAGGGGTGGAGATGGTACTCTACAGTTCTTCAAGACCCTGTGCATCATGCTCCATAGATGTAGAATGTTGATTGATTGATTGAGGCTATAGAGTTGGCCTTATAAGCAAGACAAGGCAGAGCAACAGAAACACTTGGCATTTAGAAGCAAGGGTACTGCCCAAAGTATGTCTAAAGATTCAGTTGATGTCTCTGGAACTTTCACACATATGTTCAGAAAAATGTCAAGGCTGGACCTTATAAATACCAATTGGTACAATACAATTGTGTCTAATTGTGCATTTCCTATGGTTACTAGAGAAAAAGAGAAACAGAAAGAGATAAGAGAAAGATGAGAAAGAGAGATTGAGACATTATTGATACACATACAGAAAACGTACACACAGGGACTTCCGGTTTGAAGGGCTTCAGCGACAGACAGAAATCCGTGATCGTGCACAGTTTCTGTCTGGGCTCGCCGCTGGAGCACCCCAAGCTGGCTGGTTTCGGGGCTAAGCCACCCTGTAGAGGTGGTGAAGAGGGGGAAGACTGCCAGCAGGGTCAAGGAGAGCCGCATCTCTCCTCCTCAGCTGGCCATTACTCCGTTTCCCGAAGGCGGCTGTAGCGGTGGTCAGAAATGGCCACCACAAAGAAGAACTCGACTGGAAAAGAATGTGCAGGAGGAAGATAAGAAGTGAAAGTTTTGGCTGACCGGGTTAAATTGTAAAAGCAACAACTAAGGTACCCTGGAATTTAAACTTACGAAAAATAACATTGCTCCCAAAGAAGAGTTGGAAGCAGTGAAGGAAAGTGAAAAAGGAAAGGTTTAGCTTTTTTTTCTTCTCTCTCCTTCCCTATACTGACAACTAAGAGATTTAAATAAGAAATTGGAAAAATCTGCTTTGACATCAGCAGGCAATTAAGCTGAAAATAAAACAAAATGCCAAAGGGATAATAAAGATTTCTGGACATTATTTTTTTTCTTTTTCATAAGCAGGAAGGGAGAGAAAAAGAATAAGGGCAGAATCTGGAAGAGGGAGGAGACTGCCTGGAATTAAAAAGAATCTACAGTAAAACTTCAACAAGACTTCTAAAAGATACATTTTAACTGAAACTTTGCAACTAAATAGTAACCCCAGGAAGAGAAAGTGAAAAAAAGAGCAAAAAAGAAACAGCTTATGTATATTTGGATTATTTAGTGATCTTTGGATTCTTGGTTATTATATTTGAATGACTAAAATCAATTGGGTGGTTGTTTAAAAAATTATACAATGGCACCACTTCTGGATGAATTGAAAATGGAACTTAAAAAGTACAAAGAAGATGCACAAGAAGGGAAGGGTTCTTTTGGCTTCGTTTTTCAGTTCTTAGAAATGGAGATTTGGAACTAAGAGAAACAACAATAAAAGACTGCAAAACAAGAAGACTGGGACAAAGAAGAAGTCATCTTTAATGAACAAGCAATTTTATGTGGGGAAGAAAAAGGAAAGCGGGGAAAGAGAATGGAGAATTTAAGACTTAAAAAAACAACCAAAGAAAAGAAAAATAATTCAAAAAATAAGTATAATACTGGAAAGCAACAGAAAAGGGGAATACAGAAGAGAGAAATAGAGGTAGAGAGACAAGGGGGTAAAAAGGGGAGAGAGAAGAAGAGAGGGAAGAAGGAAAGGAAAAGAAGTTACAAAGGACTGGAGCAAGATATAGAGAAACAGGACCTATTTAGAGATAATGGGTGAAAATCTAACTGAAAAAGGGATTCTGTAAAGGTACATAAGATTGTATTGTTATATTAGTAATAGAAATAACTAGAAAATTGGAAACAATGTATGATTAAATGAGGGATAAAATAGTGTAATTTAGTGAAATGTTTGTGAATAAAATAAGTGAAATAAAATAAATGAGAAAATTGAATTAGGAAGGAATGGGAACATTTTAATTAGTTAATGTTTTATAAAACATAAGTGAAGGGGAGGGGGGGAATTAACTATGAAAAGCTTATAATTGTTCCCATAGAAGTATGATATTTAATTGAAAAGTAATGTTAAAAATGTTAAGACTTTAATGAATATTAATATTAATGATAGAATTGAATTGGAATGGAATGTTGTTTTAATTATATACATTTATATATTTTTTTTTCTTTTTTTAAGAATACAGTGTGTATTTTAAGAATGTACCAAGCACAATCCGAATAGAAGTTATATATTATATTGAATGTTACAACTTTAGGGAAAAGATATAAAGGCATCATACTCCAATCAGTAACTACAGGAGAAATTTTGCTTAATGAGATAGATAATTGAAACAGGACAGACAAAAAATATAAATACAATGATTTGAACTGAGATGAGATAATTAAAATAAAATGGAGAAAATTAAAAGAGGGGAGAAGCTATGCAGAAAATGTAAAATAGTAATAAGATATGGAATAGAATATAAAAATGAGCATGAACCTGAATTTGTGTCTGTACAAAGAAATGTAACCTGGGATTACACTACTTTCAAAAAAGATGTTTTATTCATATTTTTTTCTCTTTGTGAAAACTCAAATAAAATTTACAAAAAAAAAAGAAAGAAAAGAAAAAGCACACACATACATATATACACCATATGTATATATATATATACTATGTTTGTTTATCTATCTATCTATCTATCTATCTATCTATCTATCTATCTATCTATCTATCTATC
>NW_020769312.1:28111345-28134357 GCF_900518735.1 Pseudonaja textilis
AAAATACCCGAACAAAGCTGAATAACATACATGTAAATACCCGCGAAAACTTCTCGGAGTAATGTGAGCTTGCAGATGCTTCTTCCTTTTAACTGCTAGTGGGGGTGTGACTTGATTGGGTGGGGGCTTCGCTGTGTTCTGATTGGGTGTGTGTGTGTTCTGTTCAGGTGGGAGCTTGGTTGTGCTCAGGTCAGTCTTAGATTTGAGCTGGTGAGCTGTGATCCTGTTGTTTGGCTTCGTGTTCGTGGTCGTGCCACATCTTCATGGTGGGCATCCGTTCACTTCATGTATGGGGCGGAGGGGTTTGAAGCGGGTAGTGATGCAGCTGCGGTATGGCTTCTGGTCCATGGTCGTGTCTCATCATCTCTGTGGATGTGAATCTGCTTTCTATGTGGAGGTGTGGTGGTAGCATCTTGTGTGGCCCTCGTGGGTGTGGGTCCAGTGTCATTCTTCATGTTAGGTACTCATTTGTTAGTGAGGGCGGGTTTCCAAATAGTTGGTAGGCGGGAGGTATCATCTTGTTTATTCATGCTGTGTGGGCGTTTTTCTATCTCTATGGCTTCTCTGATTATTCTGTTGTTGAAGTGTTCAGTTTTGGCGATAGTTCTGGTATTTTTAAAGTCAATCAAAAGTCAAAATACCAGCCCTACATAAGACGTACTACAGACAAAATCAGTAATATACTACACAGGCATCACATCAAGACTGCCTTCAAAACAGACAGAAAAATAGCAGCCATCCTAAGAAACCCCAAAGATAAAATTGACCTGGAAAACCAAGGCATATATGAAGTCCCCTCTGCATCATGCCCTGCCACATACATTGGACAAACCAATAGAAGAATAAGTACCCACCTGGATGAACACAAAAATGCAGTAAAAAAGCTGGAACACACTTCCTCACTAGTCCAACACATGAAAGCCACAGGTCATAGCATCAACTTCAATGGCACCAAAACCCTAGCCACTATAGAAAACCCCAGCTACAGAATTATCAGAGAAACCATAGAGATTGAAAAAAGATCTGAAAGCATGAATAGAAAAGATGACTCCACCAGACTGTCAATTATTTGGAAGCCTGCACTCACAAACAAAAAAATCTCCACACCACAAGCCAGGCAAACACCTGGGCACACACAGATCCCCCCTGATACCTCCAGCTCAAACACACCCCAACCAGGCATCCAGATGAAACCTAGCTTCCTAATAAATGATAGCCATTCATTTACTCGGAGCCAAGCCACACTAAAAGCCTCCAATATAGGAACACAATGTTGCCAGCCAATCAGGACAAAAAAAGCTACAAAACATACAGAAGATATTAGAAACACCAATCAAGCAGAACACAGACCAATAAACCAAGACCAAGACTCCCAACCAATCAGGATGAAGAAAAAACCATTCTGGCACAACATAGGCTAGCACCAAATTTAAAACAGAAACGATTGTGAAAGTCTGACTCACAGATGAACACAATACAGAAGTCTGATGATGTCAGATGAGATTCTGCCGAAACGCTGCTACAACTTTAAAAGCACACACACACACATGCATACATGCATACTGTTAATTCAAAAATGTGATCTTTCTTTCCCTTATCTTTGGAATTTTTGGAAAACATTCTTAGACAGATTCGTACAATATTGACAGGTTTTTTTAAAAAGACTAATAAGGTCAAGTTAAATAAATAAATAAATAAATAAATGTTTGTGTGTGTGTGTGTTCTTTTTTGTATTTTATTGAATAAAGTTATTTTAGGATATGGGAAACTATTCATTTTTATTTTATGTTTGAAAATGGCTTAAAATGATCTGTTTATTTTTTTTTAAAAAAGCTTAATACCTACATTTTGAAAACACATTGCATGATCTTGCAAAGGGGAAATAGATCTAGTGGCAGCTTTGGTCTTTCCAGTGAAGAGGAAAATAATCATGCAGTACAGGCTTTTTAATTGGTTGTTATCCAGAGAATACTTTAAGAGTCCCTATTTTATTTTATTTAAACAGCAAGCATTTGTACCACACCGGTGGGATTTATGGACAGGCATGGTTTGAAATAATTGAATTCTAGTCTCACACCAGTTGCCTGGAAGTGGTTCCTAGTTATTTTAGTTGGAATCAGAAAATAGGTAACTATGATTAAGCCTCCATGCAGTCAGTCCTGTTACAAAAAGAGATTTTCCAATTAATTGAAAATTTAATAAATCTTAACACATGTTTTGTGTCCAAAAATAATTATGATGGCTAAATTGGAATCAACAAGTGCTAGCACTTTCTATTGTATAAATTCAAGTCAGTTGTATTTTGAAATCTGTAAGTATCAATTCACATTCAGAGGCTTTGCAAATAACCACTTAAAAAATGAAGGATCCATCTAGTCTGTAATTCCTTATAGTGTTATGCTTTCAATACAAGGTTACTCTGCTTTTGTTGTTTGGTTTGGTTGTTTGGTTGCTGTGCAAAATCCACTCACACAAATCTAGGTTTGCATCCAAGGAATTGAGCTTCTGTTCACTCCATGAAATAGCCAGTATCGTTATTTTGCTGCCTTCGCACTTCCTGTGCCATCTCAGCAAAAAGCTGTGGAACTAAAAGAGAATTACATTTGGCTTTCTTGGCTATGATAGAATAGGGTCATATCCCTAAGTCCTTCCACAAAGTATTGCTTTTTGTTCTTGTTGTTGTTATTTTTTTGCACTTTTAAAGATACCAAATGGAGCCAGGATAAAGTACATTTCTCTAAGAATTGTATTTTGGCAATTAAAAAAAAAATCATTATAAATACGTCTTTTTTATTTTAGCAACTATTTAATTCTATAAATTTACTGGAGATATAGTTATATGATTATAAGATTGTGTTGAAGTTTGCTAAAATAATGTAACAGTTTCATGTAGGGGATGATAGAATAGATATGGATATAAATATCAATAAAAGTAGGAGATGTTTTAATCTACATGCTATTTTTTTAAGGTCATGTATTTTCTCAGGTCATTGGTATCTAATGGATGTGACTTCTCCTTTTTTTTCTTTTGTAAAGACAATGGTGAAAAAAAAAATATTGATTCACTAAATTTGCTAGTAGTTACTGTTTGATAACATCTGGAAGTACATTATAGCTTCCTCTTTGATTTGGACATAGCCAAAGGGTCTTTAATTGATCCAAAGTTTTCTCTGATGGGAGAAATGAAAGTTTATTCTTTCCCCTCCCCATAAATATTCCCAAAGTTCTACCAACCTCACAAATGTCCAAAGTACTTAGATTTCTGTAGGAAAAAGATGCAATAGATTACAAGACTCGTTGCAGAATACCTTATGCCAGCAGACTTGAAATTCTAGACCTAGAAAACCTTGAATTACGCCGTCTTTGGTCTGATCTAAGTATGGTATATAAAATCATATATTGCAATGACTTACCTATCAATGAATACTTCAGCTTCAACCATAACAACACAAGAGCACACAATAGATAGAAACTCAAGGTTAATCACACCAAACCTGATTGCAGGAAATACGACTTCAGCAACAGAGTCTGGAATACTCTACCTGAGTATTATAATTATATTATAATTATATAATTATTATATTATAATTATAATAATATAAATAATTATAATTATAATAATAAAACTTCAGCAACAATATCTGGAATACTCTACCTGACTCTGTGGTTTCTTCCCCAAACCCCAAAAACTTTAACTTAGACTGTCTACTATTCACCTCACCCCTTTCCTAAGAGGTCTGTAGGGGGCGTGCATAAGCACACCAACGTGCCTACTGTCCCTGTCCTATTGTTTCTTTTTATTTTTCTTATATGTATTCATTTCATGTATTCATAACTATGTTTATACTTATATCTGTTATCTTATAAACACTTGACAAAATAAATAAATAAATAAAATAAATTGCCTTCAACTTTCTTTCAGCAGAAATCACCCTGTGATTAATATTTTCTCTGACTGTTATGGAGGTCTAACATTTAGGCACATCTTTTTTGTTTCAAATGTGTTTGTACAGTATAAACCGACTCCTCACCCTTTTGCATGTGTGGCAGAGACCCAAAGACCAGCTGGCCAGTGGGAGGCACACACACACACACACACATGCACAGCAGAGCTGAGCTGGGACGATGGCTCGTGTGCCCAGAGACGACTCTGTTTGCCACCTCTGGCACACATGTCATTGATTCGCCATCACGGCTATAGTGGTTCCTATCTCCTATCTTCTATTTCAGTTCTCTTATTGAAATCAGCCAATTAGTGATTTGCTAAGCTTAAAATCCCCTGGATTCAGCTGGACTTATTTCTGAGTAGGCAGGCCTAGGATTGTTGAGATCCCCTTGGTTAAAATGAGCATTTAACATGAGAGTTTATGTGTCTGGAGTTCTTCACTGATAACTAGGATGACTAGAAGTTTGTTTGAGTTTTCAGACTAGCGGAGCATCAATTAGTTTACCCTAGCATTAATTATTTTGCCATCTGAGAAAAATATCAAGAACTTACAGAGATCATGTTGGAAGATTTCATTTCAATCCATGAGAAAGAGAGTTCATTCAGTATCCCAAAGGATAGGTTTGTTTAGTCAGTTTGACAGGATGAGAGAATAAACCTTTCAAATAGGATCTGTGTCTTTAATATACAGGGTCTATATTATTATGTATATTAAGTTGAAAGTGGGTGACTAGTCTTCTTTATCAATTGCTCTGCCAGTGAATTTTAGATAAATTTATGAGGCTGAGTAGACTGGCATTTGACAGCTATTTGATTTTGCTTCATGGAACGTGATAGAGGAGAAAATCTACTTCGCTACTTCTTACCTACCAATAGCAAGCTCAAGACTGTTATGTCTCACTTCAGATGATTTATCTGGCCTTTTCTCCTGCCGGTTTCAAGAACTCTAAAATATGCCAGAAATTATTACCATGATTCTACGACATTTTTTTTTTTTGTTTTGCATTTTTGAGGGTTCTAGAAGCAGGTAGATCTCAAATTTAAACTGAGTAGGAAATCTTAAAAAAAAAATGAAACCATTTGTCTCTTGATGAATTAGAATGAGGACATTGTGATAACTCCAATTAAATTTATTTTACACTGAAAATCATTGTGATTTTGAAACACTGTTGTTTAGCCACCAAAAGACAAATGCAGCAAAGTAGCCAATTTTTATCTCATTGCAATACTATTACTTGTGCATTCTTCTGGCTTGGCTAACAACTGTTCTTCCTATTTTCATTTACCTCACAAAAATCTAACAAACCTTTTATTAGCTTCTGGTATTTTTTTTGCAACAAAAAACTTGTAGGGCTTGTCACTCAGGCGGAAAGATACAGATATATGGCATCTCTAGGTTCATCTCTCTATTGGTCTTAATCTTTTTTAGCACAATTTGAAAATTCTCCTTGAAAACTTCAATATGCATATTTGCCCTTTTCATATAAAAATAGATTATATTTTCTTCCGAAACGAGCAGCAATGGAAAATCATCCTGATGGCTTTTTCATGTGGTTTTTCATTTTTTTCCTTTAACTGAGCAATGCTGTGGCCACTGAACCATACAAAGGGCAAGTGTCTATGAAAAGGTATTAGATAGCTGAATTTCTAACAATTTTCCAGCCACACGATTCTCTTATATTATTCTCAGAATAATTATCCTTCTGCTTTTCATTTTCACAGAAGAAAAAATAAATCTTCCCTGAAACATTAAGGCTGCTTAGGAGTCTTTTGTGTTGATTCTTGGCTTGGAAAATTTTGCAAATATTATATGAATACTGCTAATCATTAAAAAAAAAGGTTTTTGATTTGTTTACTATTCTTGCAAGGCATTTATAGTTGATTACTTTTTTTTTTCAAAATGTAAGCATCGCAGCTTCTTATGTTTACAGGAAAACACCCTGAATATTCATGTATTTAATCAATGTGCCAATGTTAAGGACAAGCTATAGCAGAAAAATTAGCAGCCTGAACTTTCCTTCCCATAGGAACTGTCTATCTTGCAGCTTGCCTGCTGCATCTGTCTGTCTGTCTGTCTGTCCGTCCGTCCATCCATTCATCCATCCATCCATCCAAAGTGGTGTGGTGAAGAAGCTCACCTCCCACCCGGAAGGTAGAGATCCATCCTAGGTAGCAGCAGATGTTTCTCTCCTATGATGCAAAGAAAAAACATCTTCTGCAAACGCTGTGTAGACATCAGGAAAAGCATCCAACTAGTAAACTTTCAGTTTCATCCAGTCATCCTGACGATACCCCCAAAAGATCTTAATAACTTTCTCTCAAAATGACATACAATGTTTTGGAAATAGGTGTGTCATTGAGAAATTTGGGGAGGACAGATAGTTCACTTATATGCTCACTGGAACTAATTTAAAAAAAGAAGGAATAAAGAACACTGAATCTATTCATTTATTTATAAGATTATACTATTCAGTTAGCTTTAATTTTTTAGGCAGAACTAATAACTTTTCAGTGTACAATATCTAAGCCCAGATAAGCCTCCATAAACATACATATATCAGAAAATAAGTAGCATGAATTATATAAGCAAGTAATTCCTATTTGTACATCTTCAACTCAATATTTTTTTAAAAAAATGTTCATTAACACTGTATTGGGACAACATTCTTTGATGGGCAAAAGGATTTAAAATAATGGAATTTTGTCAGGAGAGACATAGTGGCCCCCATGAAGCAGGCAGCGAAAAAAGGAAAGTGATAGTCAAAGGGACTGTATATCACCTTTTCACCATCCATGATCTGTTGGCACAATAATTAGAATGAAATATTGCAGGCAAACTGCCCACAGTCAGGACTTCGATCTTAATGGGGCTCAAGATTGACTCAGCCTTCCATCCTTCTGAGGTCGGTAAAATGAGGACCCAGATTGTTGGGGGCAATAGGCTGTTCAGAGAGATTTGTAAAAGCACTATGGACGGGTATATAAAACTAAATGCGATTAGCACTTAGCACTTAGACTTATATACCATTTTATAGTGCTTAACAGCCCTCTCTAAGCTGTTTTTGAGTTAGCCTATTATTGCCCCTAACAATCTGGATCCTCATTTTATCTACCTCGGAAGGATTGAAGGCTGAGTCAACTTTGAACCTGGTGGGATTTGAACTTCCAAATTGCAGGCAGCTGATAGTCAGTAGAAGTGGCCTGCAGTACAGCACTCTAACCACTCTAACTGAGGCTCTTATTGCTATTTGTCCAATAACACTTGATGTTATATGTGGATGACTGTCAACTTACGTTATCCATTCACTAAATGCAATGGGTGATCCTTTCATTCCAACTTTCTGGAGAACCACCTGTATTAAAAAGCAGCCGATCTTTAAAAAGTAAAACATGATAAGGACAAGCTCTAAAACCTCCCCTCAGCCATTCCTACCTGGTTTACCAATTGAGCAGGCAAAGATAATGCATTGTCACAGTGATCCTTATTATGGTTAATTATATTCAATTTAAATCATAGTGATTACTGCTATGTTTGCATCATGAGCACATGCATAGATCAGTTGGCTAATGCAAATGTGAGGCATGACTTTTCTCTTTGTCTTTCATTTAAAAAATAGGAATGCCCTTTATCTTTTCTGATGATATATCAGTGACAAGCGTAGTTCTTGATTAGACTGGGAGAACTCTCTGATTAAGTGAGGAGAACAATTAGGGATGGGATCCAACTGATATAACTACCAGTTCCGTTGCTCTGTGTCATGCGTGCATGCACGCTTTATGCGCATGCATGAGAGTCGCACGAGCCACGCAAGTGCAATTTACGATCTGCTGAGCTGCCCGGACAGCTGAGCAGTGCTGCATGCAAGTGCGCAGCAGTTGGAAAAGCCCTTTTTTCCTGCTTTTTCGACCACAGCTGTGTCGTGCAAAGCAGCTGCAGTTGAAAAAGCAGGAAATAAAGGTCAGGTAAGAGCCCAGGCAGGTGGGTGGACCAAAACAGCAGCAGACATAGAACTGGTTCTATGTATGCTCTCTGTCTGCTGCTCTTCAGAACTATCGGTTCTGCAGAGGTGGACAGAACCAGTAGAATCCCACCCCTGAGAACAATGGATCTAAAAGAAACCAGTCTAGATTTTTGAAAATGGTCCTGTAAAATAAAAAGGGCAGCCCAGGGCTTTTGTTCTAAATCCAGCTTTAATCTTGAATGTAATCCTAGTTAAAGAAGAAATCGGGGCAAATACATTTAGGGCAGCTAAATCTCCAGAACAGTCAAGAAGCATTTCTCATGCTCTTATTTCCAAACATAACCTGTGACTTCAGGTCTCTCTCAGACTGCGATCAAGGACAAATGAATCTGAGACTAATTCCCACTGAGCCAGGGTGAGCCACAGAGGGTGAGCCACAGTGGCTTACTAAAAATGTATTTACTGCAATATGAATCTTGTATAGCCCCAAGAATAAAGTTAAAATTTGGGGGATTGTCAATATATAATCCAAATAAACCCCATAAATTGCATTTTTTTCCTACTATTTTGGCTGCTAAAAACTAGGCAAAGCAGTAGGCCCAACTGTCAATTATATTTTTAAGAAATTATTTGCTTATCAGATATGGGGCCCAGAAACCATAATGGAGATATATATATATTTGTTTACCATTCTTTTCTGAATTTCAGCCTTTAAAGACAGTCGTAGCCCAAAGGCTCAAGAAATCCATATGTATTCCTCTGGGAAATAATTTAATGGCTTTGCAGCTATCAATAGAAAATCCATAATGACCTTTCTGCAAAATGGAAATCACTGATCAATTCTTGAAAGCTAACTTCATATAAATATACTCTAGGGGAAAATGGTCCAGAGAAAAATTCATATTGATTAATCTTTAGAAGATTGAGAGAAAGTAAGAAGACAGAAATCAAAAGCTCTGTGGCTTTTCTCTTTTAACTTGTCATGGGCTATGGAGGTGTATATTTTCCCATATTATCAATTATACCACTTCAAAGTCAGGAAGAAAAGAAAAATATTTCCTTCAGGTTCATAGCTTTCCTCCTTACAATTTTGATCAAATTGTTTCTTTACAGAACAGAATCTTTTATAGTTTAAGTAGAAGGTATTGTTTGTATTTTTGTGTATATGTTCAGGCATAGATGGATAGGTATGTAGCTACAGAAGGAATGTGACATTATTTGTATTTTCTGCAAATCAAATCCATTGAAATACATTGCATATACAATATTAATAAAGAATATGTAAACAGTAAAACAGCAAAATTCAGGACACAGACTTTTAGTTTTTTAAAAAGATTTGTAACCTACATTCTTGAAGATACAAACTTTGAAACCTACATTTTTGTTTGTCTTAGATTCATTTATGTTATAATTCAGAAAGGGAAAAAAGTAGAAGCCACTGTCTTCACTTTGTATCTTAATTTAGATTATCAGATATTTGTTATTACATATTTAGGAATGTGATATTGACTATCAAAACTATTAATGGTTTTTATTTCTTGTCTTTTTTTTTTTGTATGGCTGGTATCGAGATGGATTTCCTTCTATAATGGTCTCCACTCAGTGATGGATTCAGCCAGTTTTCATCAGTTCCGGTGAACTGGATGTTAAATCCCCCCCCCCCCCCCGGCTATTAAAGTGGATCCTAGATGCTGTGCTGCAATGGAGAAACAGACCACAGAGCGGCTGGCATGAGGGAAGGAGAAGGCTGCTTTCCCTCTGTCTTCTCCCTGCTCCTCCTCCTCCTCTCATGCCAGCTGCTCCGTTGCCTGTTTCTCCATTTCAGTGCAGTGCAGTGCCCAGGATCTGCTCTGATAGCATGCGGGGGGCGTAATTTAACAACCCAGGGTGACGTTGGCCATCATGGGAGGCTTGTCCTGCATGTGTGGTAGAGCTGGAAGAAGGGGATGGGCCATGCTTCCCATGACAGCCAACCTGTCCCTGGGCAAACCGGTTGTTAAATGATTTGAATCCCACCACTGCTTCCACTCCTATATTGTAACTTTACCTTGCTTACTTTTCTATAGCAGACATCAAATATCCTAAACATTACAACATTATGTTGTAAAATTGAGAAATTATGGGTTTCATTTGGAGAATTAAGTTGCAGTTGAATATAAAGTAACCCAGAGGGTCATTAAGCAAATTGTGATCTACTTCTCTGTACATACTATTAAAAGAGAGAAGTCAAGTATTTTTGTAAGTATCCAAATGTTTAAGTATCCAGAATCTTTTAATTCAGTGAAAGTACAGATCATAAAGTGTGCCAATAATTACATATTTATTCTCAATTTACAGAAGATAACATGTGTTATCTTACTCTAAGTTACGAACTTTCTCTTCTTTCTTCTATCAGGTAGATCAGTATTCTTACTGTGCCCATTCAAGTACATCTGTAAATTGCTGAGAATAAAAAAGGTGCAATATTTTAATACATTTCCAAAGGGTATCTAAGTGCTTCATAAACTTTTATGAAAGTAGTTACTTGCTAGTCAGGCAAATCTGAGGAACAAGTGAGGTCACTCGTATTTGTTAAACTGTTGCTGAACCAGTGAAAGATTAGTATGATGGGTGTGAAAGATGGTAAAGTCTGCACTACAGTTTGTTGAATATGCCAGAGTAATTGGATTCACACATTATGTTATGCCCAAACCAAATAAATTGTGTGATGTATTTCTACCAGTCTAGAAATAGCCGTGGATCACTCTGGAAGGTGCATTTGGGGAAGGAGAATGAAGAAAATGCCATTCAATTAATGGATTGATTAATATTAATGGTCCTGTGTTTAGGAACTAATGTTGCTTTAAAAATGAATATACCATTTGGAGAAATAGTGTGGTTTGATTGTTAATTTCCATCAGTCCAGCTAAGAAAAGAAGGAAATATGACTGGATGGGGCCAGTGTGCCAAACAAAAACAGCAGTTTAATACTTTCTAATTTCTTTCCTATCTGGTTGAAATATCTTGCCCTCTGGTTTATTGCCAACAAACACTTTTTATTATTGTTTAAGAAAACACCCCAGAGGGTGTTAATACTCTGCTACTCAATTCTAATGTACACAAGAGGACCTCTCTTTGTCATTCTTCCCCTCTCTCTAGGTTTACACTTGGAGTATCAGCTTTGGAGTATTTCTATTTTGTGCTGAATATATTCATTTTTTAATTTTATTTACTTATTAAATGTTCATGCTGCCCTTTTAAAGTGACTCTGGGTGGCTTACTTGTTTTAAAATAAGTAACTAAATAATGAAAATATTAAAACATTAAAACTACCACAGATTACAATCATAAAACTATATGAAGGATTTCCCTGGTGTCACGCGTATCTTTGCTGTTCATCAGTTTCTCTGCCTGAGCTGATGAAGTAGTTTCATATTCAGAATATGGCTCCACCAGTTGATTCACACACGGGCCAATAGATTTAAATTTTATACTTCAATAAGGCAGGGAGTTGCAATGACCAAAATAGGCAAAATATCACATTTTGAAATTGGCGTTGTCCATGAAATAAAAGGATGGTAATCTGAAAAAGTAAAATAGTGGATACCTATCTGAATTTCAGCTGAATTTTAGCCTTATAGGAGCAATTTTTGTCTTCAAGAGGGGAGGACCTATGGAAAACCTCAGGCATACTTGGTATCAAGTTTGAAATATGCTTTTGCTGTTTTAACCATTATCGTTTTTCATCTTGCCAACAAACCAGGGGTGAGGGAAAGGGAAGATAGAATGTAGGCTCTAGGCATCAAGAAGACAGCTGTGAGAGCCAAGGACATTTCAGCAGGTGTTTGCCAAAGCCAAAGACTTTTTCTCATAACAATACAATGTGACTCAATTGGACAATGTGACCCACTCTAATGGGGGGAGGGAGAATCCTATACTTTAAGTATGTGGATTTGCCTGGGAATTAGCTAGATCTGGTTTTTGCCCTCATCAGTGCCAAAATGATATACTCAATAAAATTTTGCAATAAGAGGATGGATCATCTTGACTGTGCCTGCTTTGGTTGGGTTCATCAGTCAGAATATTGACACATGGATTTTACATTGATTTGGGAAGTTAGTTATATTTTCTGGCTTATAATGATGCTCCTCTGAAAGCCTGAATCAGATGTAGAAGACTTTGGAAATGCTCCAAGTTCTTTACGCCTTTTTCCAAAGAGCTCATTCAGGTCTGCAAAACTAGGTCTGGTCTTTGACATGCATTTCAACTAATAATAATCAAGCATCTGGGAAATAAACAACAGGTAGTTAAAAAAAAGATACAAATAAGAATTTCTCCTTTTCTTGCTTTGTAGCAGTGATGCAACTGAACCATAAGTTTTACTATTCTACCACTTCAGCATCACACATCAGATTTCTCCTGAACAGTTGTGGAGTGGGGGGATGCTAAACAAGTAAAAGTTCTGATGCAATCATTATGATTACTCTTAGTTTATTTGTTGTGTATTTGTTGATTTACAGTATATCATGCAGTTCAATATGTGTAAGCATTGACTACTTAAGAATTTTGACAAATTAGTTAATGACTTCAATTGATCTCAAAAGGCTAAGCAAGATTGCACTTGATTGGAAGTTGAATAGGGGACATCCCCCTCCAAAATTCGTATTTATCTTTCAGTTTAAAGATGTTCTTCTTGTTGTTGTTCCTTCAAGTCAGTCTTGACTTCTGGAGGCTTCCTGTACTAGAGCTTGCAGTATTCATAGCAATAATTTTGGAAGTGTTTTGCCTTCTTCTTAGAACTAAGAGAGGATGAGAGGAATCCAGTTATATTCCCACCTAAGTTGGGACTAAAAGTCACTGTGTCCCATTTTCCACTAATTTCTAAGCAGGGAAATGATTAATTGGCAATGGGGAGGATGTCAACAGACAGGAAAAGAAGGAGTAAGGGAAGAATTTCATCAGACAGGAAAAGGACCAACAGAAAGACTAAGAAGATAAGTGTGTAAAATGGAAAATAGAGTAGAAAAAAAGCAGGAGGTGATAAACAAGTCTATATCAACAGAGGTCCCACTCAGTACAAATTCTGGTTGTGTGTTTTACTTGACTTCCAGCCTTAACTATCCTGACTTCATCAAAAGATTAACCTGAGGGATTACGTCCTTTGGTTATTGAAATTTCTGTGTAATTACAATCAAACAGAATATTGCACAAGTTGCTTAAAAATAAACTTATTAAATTATGCAAAGCTATATCTATGTATCTTACCTCTCAACACCTTTTCATAACTGGTAAAATGAATTCTGGATTAAATCTAACAATCTATTTTAATATCTGGTATCACCCATAGCCAATGAACGCTGGTTTTGTTTTTCAAGGCAATAATTTAGTGTAATTTATCATACAAATATGTATTAATAAGAACTTGATTGGAAACTGCAGTAATGACTTTTAAATAATTCTACATCTGTTTTTCAGATCTAATCAACTATATAATAGTTAAAAGAGAGAAAAAAAAATAAAAGCATACTTTATTAATCTCTGTACTATGAACAATTGCAAATTATTTTTTATTACCTAAAAGATTTTGCTATTATGACATTTAAAATGTGGCGCTCAAAGCTGGCAGTGATTTAACATTTATATTATTTCGGAAAAACAACTTTCAAAGTTCATTTTTATTTCTTCCTACTTTGATTAAATTAAAATACTTTTACTCCTAAATTACTTTTATAATAAAAATAATATAATAGTAAAAAAATATTTATATCTGCTTGAGCTGTCAAAGTAATAGAAACTTTCCTTATAAATTAAAAGAGAGAGAAATCTGTGTATTAAGACATCATCACTGCAAACCAGATAGCACTCAATTATATTTTGGAGTGGGAAGTTTAATAATTTACATATAGGTTCTGATCATCAAATTATATATTTTTTGCATTTCTTATTTAGATCAATTCTGAATGAAATTTTACAAGAGCATTTGAATGATTAATTCAGAAATGCATCCATTTTCTAGACTGTCTGAGTCTATGCAAGCAAAAATTTGAGGCCAAACTTGAATGCTGATGATAGAAAATTTTATTTTATTTTTGATTTACTTTATTTGGTTTGTCAATTGCTTACAAGATAATAGGTATAAGGAAAAACATAGTTGTGAATACATGGATACATATAAGAAAAATAAAAGAAACAATAGGACAGGGATGGTAGGCACGTTGGTGCGCTTATGCACACCCTACAGACCTCTTAGGAAAGGGGTGAGGTCAATAGTAGAAAGTCTAAGGTTACAGTTTTTGAGGTTTGGGGAAGAAACCACAGAGTCAGGTAGAGTATTCCAGACATTGATCACTCTGTTGCTGAAGTCGTATTTCCTGCAATCAAGTTTGGTGCGATTAACCTTGAGTTTGTATCTATTGTTTGCTCTTGTATTGTTATGGTTGAAGCAGAAGTATTCATTGACAGGTAAGTCATTGCAATGTATGATTTTATATACTATACTTAGATCGGACCGAAGGCAGCATAGTTCTTGGTTTTCTAGGTCTAGAATTTCAAGTCTGGTGGCATAAGGTATTCTGCAATGAGTAGAGGAGTGGAGAACTCTTCTTGTGAAATATTTCTGGACTTTCTCAACTGTGTTAATATCAGGTACGTAATGTGGGTTCCAGACCGATGAGCTGTATTCGAGTATTGGTCTAGCAAATGTTTTGTATGCTGTAGTCATTAGTGTAATATTACCAGAGAAAAAGCTACGTAAGATTAGGTTAACAAGTCTTAACGCATTTTTGGCTATGTAGTTACAGTGGGCTCTAGCACTTAGGTCATTTGAGATGAGTATTCCAAGGTCCTTGACAGAGTTTGGATCATCAACAAGGTCTTGACTATTCAGCCTGTATTTTATTTTCTGATTTTTTTTTTGCCAATATGTAAGACAGAGCATTCATTTGTTGAGATTTGAAGTTGCCATTTGTTTGACCATTCTGATACATAGTCGAGGTCTTTTTGAAGGTCTGTGGTGTTGAATAGCTTTACATCGTCAGCGAAGAGAACGCAGTTGCTCTTAATATTATCACAGAGGTCATTTATGTAGAGTTTGAAAAGAGTTGGTCCTAGAACACTGCCTTGGGGAATACCACTGTTGACAGGTACAGGATTTTATAGGACGCTCCCAATTTTGACCATTTGTTGTCTGTTTGACAGGAATGCTTCTATCCAGTTATGCAGGTGTCCAGAGATACCATAAGATTTTAGTTTTAGGAGTAGTTTGCCATGTACCACTGAATCAAAGGCTTTACAGAAGTCTGTAGATTGCGTCTACTGCTTTGCCCTGATCGAGTTGTGTAGTCCATACATTTTTGCAATGTAAGAGTTGCAGATTACAAGATAGTTTTTTTTATGAAACCAAATTGTGTATTAGAGAGTAGGTTGTTTGTTTCTAAGTGGAGGATGATGGATTGGTTAATAATTGATTCCATGACTTTATAGGTGATGCAGCATAAAGAGATTGGTCTATAATTTTCAACTAGGCTGGGGTCTCCCTTTTTGAAGATGGGGGTGACCGTAGTTTGTGACCATAGTTTTGGCAAGGAGCTGGTCCTGAAAGATTTTTCAAAGATTATGCTTAGAGGTTCTGCTATGGCAATGGATAGCATTTTTAAGAAGTAGGCACATATTCCATCTGGTCCAATAGATAGAGATGGTTTTAGATTGCATAGTGCTTTTTCAACATTTTCTTCTGTAAAATCGATATGTATTAGATCATTGTAGTTGTCTGTGGTTCGACGAGGAAATACTTGGCATGATCCATTGCTGTTTACAAATACTGAACCAAAGAATGTGTTAAAGAGGTTGGCTTTAATCGTGTCATCATTGCAGTCTTTACCATAAGGTCCTTTCAGGGGTGGGATGGACCTTGAGTCTTTTAGTTTGTTGTTTACAAAATTGTAGGAAACGCGGATGGAATTGGTGCTAGAACTTTACTTTGTGAACAAGTTGTGATAAACACATATAAATCTGTCCTATAATTAATTAGAACACTATCCAATTATTTTTAACCATATTTAGCCAACTTTCAATTACAAATATTTAAAGTGAGGTTCCTTCGAGTCCAGGTGTTGGCAGCCTATATCTTTGGGTCAAAAAGGGCTTTCCAAAGGGGTGCACATAGCACTTAGGGATTCCTTCAAATTTCATCAGTAGGATTAGGGTTTCACAGAAGCTCCTTTTAATCCACTTGCTATAATCTTAGATATTGTGGTTGGAATGGAAAGGGAATCTCTTATCATTCCTGCCTGCCATATGTTCTATCACATCGGCTTCATACCAGAGGTGGTATTCAGCAAGTTCAGACCAGTTCTGGAGAATGGTAGCAGAAATTTTGAGTAGTTTGGAGAACCAGCAAATACCACCTCTGACTGGCCCCACCCCCATCTATTCTCTGCCTCCCAAGTCCCAGCTGATCAGCTGGGTCTTCTTTTGTTGCCCTGCACAGGAGAATGGAAATACAGGTTAGTGGGGTGGAGAGGGAATGGGATTTTGGAGTAACCTTCCCCCAGCAGTGGGGAGGGAATGGGGATTTTGCAGTATCCTTCCCCTGCCATGCCCGCCAAGCCATGTCCGCCAAGCCACTCCCGCTAAGTCAAACCATGCCCTTCAAGACACACCCACAGAACTGGTAGTAAAAAAAAAAAAGATGAATTCCACCACTATTTCATACTAGCTTGTTTGTCCCCTCCCTTTTTTTGGCACTAAACTGTTATTAAATGTCTCCAGTAATGTGGTTAGAGGTCACACCTTCAAGCAGAAAAACATATTCCTCTTTTGCATCTAATCCCTACCATATCATTCCTTCCACATTTTCAAAGATTTCCTCTACTGCATTACTTCCCATATAGAGTCTAAATATTATTTTTTTGCTTGTATTCTTTTTTAGTTATATATCCCTGTTTTCATTTTTTAATGTTGAATTACAGAATTACAGAGTTGAAAGAGACCTTCTAGTCCAATACCTGCTCAAACAGGAAACCCTATAAAATTTCAGGCAAATGGTTGTCCAGTCTCTTTTTAAAAACTTCCACCGATGGAACTCCCACAACTTCTGGATGTAAATCGCTCCCCTGATTAATTGTTCTCACTGTCAGAAAATTTGTCTGTAGTTCTAGGTTGGTTGTCTCCATGGTTGGGATTCAATTTTTTAAACAACTGGTTCTGTGGGCATGGCTTAGTTGGTGGGTGTGGCTTGGTGGTCATGTGACTGGGTGGACGTGACTTGGTGGTCATGTTATTGGCTGGGCGTGGCCAACTCAATATCACTCACATCGAGGCACTGTCTCCTTGCCTGGCCTCTCATGACGGTGGGGATGCTGCAACAGTTGTAAGTGTGAAAAATGGTCATAAGTCACTTTTTTCAGTGCCATTGTAACTTTGAATGGTCACTCTATACAAGCAAAGTACCAGCAAAGGAGGGGAAAAAAAATTCCAGAGACGTTCCTTCGACAGGAAGTCTAGTCCTGCCAAGAATGTAATAAGGGTTAACGGAGAGGCAGTTTCTATAAGCAACACCAGAATGTTTCCTTCCTGCCTTCCTTACAGGATTAGGCCAGTAATTTCTTCTAACAACCGGTTCTCCGAACTCCTTAGAATGTTAACAACCGGTTCTAGCAAATAGGTGCGAACTGGTAGAATCCCACCCGTGGTTGTCTCCTTGATTATTTTCCATCCATTGCTGCTTCTTGACAGCTTTCAAGTGCTTTGGAGAATAGGTTGATTCCTTTTTCTTGTGGCAAGGCCCTCATATATTGGAAAACTATTACCAAATTATCCCAGTCCTTCCCTCTGTTAGAATAGATGTACCCATTTCCTACATCTGAATACCTTTTGAATATCCTTCTCTTAATGACTTCTGAAGAAGCTGAGTGGATTCCATAGACCAAGTTTCTGCTATCTATAGCACCAAATATATAGAAAGCATCAATGGCTTCGGTCTTGGTTTTTCTTTAAAAAAAATCAACCCTCCTCTAAAAAAGTAAAGGAATGTAATTTAGAAATTCAAAGAACTGAGAAGAAAGGGAGAAATATAAGCAATTGTTCAATTCATACTGACATTATTTGAAACTATAACTTCCAATCAAGTTATTGATCTGATAGAAAATGACATTCAAATGCAGTGGACTAAACCGATTGGGAAAATGCATCAAAATGTGTTTTGTAATTCATTCTTGGACTGTAGATAAATTATCTGAATAACAGTCAAGAAGGACAAAATATGGTTGGAAGATGAAAGCATAAATAAGGTACCAAGATGAAAAGGGAGATCACAGAAAATTGTCACCATGCAGTTCGTTTCCTTTCCCTCTTGTCCTTCCTTCTTTTTATCCTTACTGGAAGGCAAGGCAAATTTCCTGTTCCATATTCTATTTGGGCCATCTCTGTAGCAGATGGATTTTTTTTATTCAATAGTGACTTGTAAGAACAAAAATGAAGATGTGATTTTAAGTGCTTCCCTTTGTTCTACTATCTTCTGGCTTGTTTCTCATACTGTGATATAGTGAATCTGTAGATTGAGGAGCAACTGGGAAGACTAGTGTACAATGCTGTGGAGGCAAGAAAAGATTAGTCGAATCTCCTTAGATCTGTTGGATTTGGTTCATTGCCAAATGTTGTAACTTAGTTTTAGCTATTCAAACAGATTGAAATATATTCAGTCACTTGCTCTGTAAAAAAAAATGCAGGTAAACAATATTGTGATATTATGCATTGTTAACACAGTTAACTGTGTATTGTAAATGTTCACTCAGATAAACCATATGTCAGCCTTGGACACCATATTTTACTGAGAGGCTCCGAGGCTGCCACATTTAGTACCTGGGAATTTGGGAGGGGGGATTTCATGGAGTGCTGAGGTTTGGAGTCAACAACATTATTTCACATAAAGTCAAGGGTGTGTTATCCTGCCTCTGGAGAGGAATGTCTGGAGGAATGGTTCCAGTTGGGATGATGGTGGATTGGACCATGTGATGGATAACGGGTCTTTGATTTTCTTTTGGGGAGAAAAAACTGGAACTTTCAGATTCAGGTTTTCCCAGATGTGTCAATATGACTTCTCTAATAAATTCTTACTTGGATGAACTTTGTTTCTGAGTGCTGAATGAACTGGGGAGTTTCGTTGGAACACTGACATTATATAGACTTCACTGAAACTGTCATCTCATTATACACTGCTCAAAAAAATAAAGGGAATACAAAAATAAGACATCCTAGATCTGAATGAATGAAATATTCTGATTAAATACTTTGTTCATTACATAGTTGAATGTGCTGACAACAAAATCACACAAAAAAATTATCAATGGAAATCAAATTTAGCAACCCATGGAAGTCTGGATTTGGAGTTAGACTCAAAATTAAAGTGGAAAAAAAAACACTACAGGCTGATCCAACTTTGATGTAATATCCTTAAAACAAGTCAAAATGAGGCTCAGTGATGTGTGTGGCCTCCACATGCCTGTATGACCTCCCTACAATGCCTGGGCATGCTCCTGATGAGGTGGTGGATGATCTCCTGAGGGATCTCCTCCGAACTCCTGGACAGTCTGTGGTACAACGTGGCATTGGTGGATGGAGCAAGACATGATGTCCCAGATGTGCTCAATTGGATTCAGGTCTGGGGAACGGGTGGGCCAGTCCATAGCATCAATGCCTTCATCTTGCAGGAACTGCTGACACACTCCAGCCACATGAGGCCTAGCATTGTTGCATATTAGGAGGAACCCAGGGCGAACTGCACCAGCATATGGTCTCACAAGGGATCTGAGGATCTCATCTCGGTACCTAATGGCAGTCAGGCTACCACTGGTGAGCACATAGAGGGGAGTGCAGCCCCCTAAAGAAATGCTACCCCACACCATTACTGACCCACTGCCAAAGCGGTCATGCTGGAGGATGTTGCAGGCAGCAGAACATTCTCCACGGCATCTCCAGACCCTGTCACGTCTGTCACATGTGCTCAGTGTGAACCTGCTTTCATCTGTGAAGAGCACGGGGCTCCAGTGGCGAATTTGCCAATCTTGGTGTTCTCTGGCGAATGCCAAACATCCTGCATGGTGTTGGGCTGTAAGCACAACCCCCACCTGTGGACGTCGGGCCCGCATATCACCCTCATGGAGTCTGTTTCTGACCATTTGAGCAGCCACATGCACATTTGTGGCACGCTGGAGGTCATTTTGCAGGGCTCTGGCAGTACTTCTCCTGTCCCTCCTTGCACAAAGGAAGAGGTAGTGGTCCTGATGCTGGGTTGTTGCCCTTCTATGGCCTCCTCCACATCTCCTGATGTACTGGCCTGTCTCCTGGTAGCACCTCCATGCTCTGGACACTACGCTGACAGACACAGCAAACCTTGCCATAGCTTGCGTTGATGTTCCATCCTGGATGAACTGCACTACCTGAGCCACTTGTGTGAGTTGTAGATTCCATCTCATTCTACCACTAGAGTGAAAGTACCGCCAGCATTCAAAAGTGACCAAACCATCAGCCAGAAAGCATAGGAACTGAGAAGTGGTCTGTGGTCACCACCTGCAGAACCACTCCTTTATTGGGGATGTCTTGCTAACTGCCTATGCTTTCCATCTGTTGTTTATTTCATTTGTACAACAGCATGTGAAATTGATTGTCAATCAGTGTTGTTACCTAAGTGGACAGTTTGATTTCACAGAAGTGTGATTGACTTAGAGTTACATTGTGTTGTTTAAGTGTTCCCTTTATTTTTTTTTGAGCAGTGTATGTAAGTATAAGATGGTAGCCTTAAATATTTTGAGAAAAAGACATGACTACTTTTTAAGTTTACTACATTTAAATCCATGTTTTGAAATAAGAAATTTCTTTTTACTGTATATGTAATTCTATTTAATACATTGTATATTTAATGCAATATATGATTTTATTTGTTTAATTTGGGATTAGTGAAAACTTTATAATTCAGAGATGCCAGGAGCACACTTAGGACATATACGTGGAAACCCTAAATAACTACAGGACTTATCAAGTTTATTAAGAAATCATCAGATATGGTATGATATCAATTAGCATATGATTAAATGTGTAGTTTGCCGAGAAGCATTTTTGGATTAAGTAGGAATGGGAGAAACATTTGTTTAGGTTAGTTTTCACAAACTTCAACCTGAAAGAACCCTTGAAATAATTTTCAAGTTTCAGGAAATCCCTGCATAGAAACCACAAAAGTTTTTTATTGAATTTCATTTCTAATCTACCTTATCCACATATGATAACAGCTACAAAAGCCAGCACTTGAGTTATGTTACATAAAAAGTCCCAAACCTGTGAGTGCTAACAGTGTGTGATTCAAAACACATTAAAAAAAACCCCCAATCTCTTATAAAAAGGGGTGGGATTCTATCTGGTCGGATTTGGTTCTATAGAACTGGTTGTTATGATTCTGTGCAGTTCGGAGAATTGGCAAATCTTGCAAAGCAGGCAGGCAGATTGAGTTGCTCACAGAATCACAGATTCACTCAGAGATCTATCTTTCTGGAATTTGCTACCTGAGTCTGCACTGAAAAATAGAAGGTTCAGTTCTGCTTTTAGATTAGCTAGAAAGCAAGAAATCCAATAATTTCCTGCTTTCTAGCTAATCTAAATCTCCTGGCACAGCTGATAGTTGGAACAGCGGATGGCTGGGGGGGGGGAGGAAAAATAGTAACTTACCAAAAATTAGGCTAAGGCATAATGCAGGCAAATTGGATGCTGCACATGTCAGGTAAGGAGTGAGTGGGTGGGGCAGGGCAGGGCCAGCCAGTGGCGCGATTTGTCAGTTCTCCAAACTGCACAGAATTGTAAAATCCGGTTCTATAGAACCAGTCTGACCAGGTAGAATCCCACCCCTGCTCCAAGGTCCCTTCCAACTGTTATTCTCCTATTCTTTTACCAGTCCCATCCTATTGTCTACCCTGCCCTCAATCACCATATTAGGAAAAATGTGCATGAAATTGTCAGTTCATGCAGATTAAAAAAAAGAAACCCAATGTAGCCTGGTGTAGAACAGAAGTTAATATGAATCAAATAAAAAAAAAATGGAGCACAATTATCCCACCCTAGATTCAAATAGACTTTTAAATTTATACTTAGGATTTTGCTTAGGCCCTTATTTTTTCATTGTTACAGCCTACAGAATTACGTAACTTGCTTAATTTTCAAGAGAATATGGTGCAAATTAATTTCATTATCTTTATAGTATATGCTGTTTTTGTTGGAAGAATACAACTACAGGGTCCATCAGACACTCTGATATTATATTAATTAAATTCAATGGCATTAAATGTATGGGAATAAGATTAATCTTCCTGATTTATGATGAACATCAAACAGGAGCAAATAGAGTGAACTATTCAGTCTGTTTTAATGATTAATGTGGACTCATTTATCTTTCACATAGACATAGAAAAAATGAATTTGTCTATTGTCCAGGACTTTGAATTAGAAACTTAATTGTGTAGCAAGGAATGCTCCCACTGCATAATATTCTTTTTTTGTTTTTTTTGTAGAAGGAAATAAATAGCTCATATTATTTTGAGGACATTACTGTGTGGCTATTTATTGCTTTTCCATCATGGCATAATGTATGATGTATGATTAGGAGGTGAATCAATTTTTGATTAATATAAATATTAATTTAAGTTTACAATGTCTCAGTAAACAAGGCAGTATTTATATTGATCATGAGGAAGCAACTGGGAGCATATTCTATTTTACTTATAATTTGTTCTTTTGTGATTTTCATTCTTCAGAAGACCAAATTTGGGGCAACCATATCGTAGACCAGCAATGAAAAGAATACTTTTAATTGATAGGTATAGAGTGGCTGATTTGAAGACAGTCTATGTTTGTTCATATCACCTTCCTCTTTCTGCGGTCTTCCCCAGCTTGGTGTTTTGCAAATGGATTGATATGCAACACTTTCCACTAGCATTTTGTCTTTATTTAATTTCCCTTGATTTTTATTTGTTTCATATTACCTTTTTATCATGCTGTACACTGCCCAGAGTCATCGTTACAGTAAGCATATAAATTTAGATAGATAGATAGATAGATAGATAGATAGATAGATAGATAGATAG
>NW_020769312.1:28134367-28145920 GCF_900518735.1 Pseudonaja textilis
ATAGATAGATAGATAGATAGATAGATAGATAGATAGATAGATAGATAATCAGGCAGGCAGGCAGGCAGACAAACAGACAGACAGAGCTTAATGGTAGTTCAATATATCACAAAATGCTAGGTTGCTGTGCTGAATAGACTATATGCAATTATTTCTGAAGAAGTTTTTTTTTTTTAAATCAGCATAGAGCAGAGATGGGATTAGCTAGAAAAAAGTGACCTAAACATTTTCTAGATCAATGGTCGCAACTGGTGGGCCGCAGCCCACCAGTGGTCCATGAGAAAATTTTGGTGGTCTGCAGAGAAATGTCACCTACGAAAGCAATTCATCCAGGCTGTGTGGGAACACAAGGCCGCCCACATGGCCCGTGGAAACCCTCCCCACCCACTCACTCTTTACCTGGCAAACTTGCCTGCTAAGTTGCTATTTTTCCTTTTTTTTTTTTTTTTTGACAGCTGTTCTGCTGTGCCGGGAGACTTAGATTAGCTAGAAAGCAGGAAATTGTTGGATTTCTTGCTTTCTAGCTAATCTTTAGATCTTCAGCTCTGCTTTTAAGCAGAGCCAAACCTCCTTTAGGACTGAAGCAGTGCAGACTCAGATAGCCAAGGGCAGAAACACAGATCTCTAAGTAAATCTGTGATTCTGTAAGCAACTCAATCTGCCTACCTGCTTTGCCTGATTTTGGGCAAAAGTTGCTCTCTTTTTTATAAAAAAAATAAATAAATATTTACATACATGGTGTGTTGTGAGTTAATTTTGTAGTTTGCTTGCAAGCAAATTTTATGTGACAGACAGAAGTAGTCAATGGCAGAAAGATAAATCTCTGAATCTGTGATTCTGTGAGCAACTCAATTTGCCTGCCTGGTTTGCCTGATTTGGGGTAAAAGTTGATCTTTTTTTATAAAAAATTCAATATTACCATCAATGTTTATAATATTTGCATACAAGCATGCCCAGCCAGTCACATGACCACCAAGCCATGCCCACAAATTAGGCCACACCCAAGAACTGGTTGTTAAGAAATTTGAATCCCACTCCTGCCTCTGAGTGTTTGTATGGGGGGGAGAGGAGGGGGAGGGAGGAAGGGAGAGAGAGGTTTGATCAGATTTCTCTCTCTGTCTCTCTCTCTCTCTCCAACCAATGTCAACAAGCCACCATCAGTCAAAATTCATATTAGTGGTCCTCGGGATTTAAAATTATGAGTTTGGTGGTTCCATTTGCAGTCCAAAAGGTTGGCAACTCCTGTTCTAGATAACCCTATCTCAGTGAAATCCTCAGAGTCACACATTTTCCTTCAATGACTCTAGCAGTTTCCAGTCATATTTTTTACAAGAACATTTCCCAAGGGAAGTACTAACTTTTCAGGATCTCTAACATTCTTTACCTTACATTTATCCAGTAGAATTTAGCATGAGTAATTCAGCATGAGGATAATAATGTGAAGATTTCATTGATTGCTTTTTATTTGAAAACCTGAAATTCTTCCCTCCATTTTCAATAAAGTTTAGAGAAAAGGTTCATCAAATTCAGTGTCCTGTATGAGACAGGTATTAACATGACATTCAAATGTCAGAAATTTGTGTTATGAAATACCTATAGAATATGAAATCTGCCAACATAGCATAATTTCTTTGAATATAACAATGTTCATTAAACAAAGCATTCAGTTGTTGATTTCTGTGGCTGAAATGTACTTCACTTTGAATGAGATTGTGACCTAGAGCTTTTAAGGAAGTTGCATTCTTCAAAAATCATAATCACATTTCTATATCTGTAAATACAAATTACATATTTATAACATGAGTCATTTGAATTGTTCTTCAGTCTGAATCACATTTTTGTGATCTTTCCATTTGCAGTGCATCTTTCTGAATGTATTACTATCCTGAAACTTTTACAAAGGTAAAGTGGAACAACAATAGGGTAGACTGATGTCATTGATTGGTGTCTTTATTTGGTGCTTCTGCCCAAGAATGGTATCAAGGCAGCTACCAGAAATAATAAATAGAAAACAAAATGAAACAAAATGTAAAGACATTGTACAAAAATACTCAAAACCCATTCTAAAAACAAGTCAAATGGTTACACTGAAAAAAATGCATCAATGTTTTTTTTAAAAAACAAAAAGTATATAATAATAATCAGAAGAGCTGGAAGGAACTTTGGAGGTCTTCTAGTCTAACTCATGTTCGATCAGGATACTCTATATCCAGGGTATCAAACTCGTGTCATCAGAGCCATGCCCACGCCTTTGCTAAACCGGGTATGAGCATGGCCAGCATGTGATGCATCCGGCCCCTGAGTCACGAGTTTTTTTTACCTAAATTTCTATATCTTTTTATTCATTGTACTTATACTTTCATCTGTCTTGTTTACAATTTCATACATTCTCTTCCAACATTCTTAAGAAGTAAAATTCCCCCTATGATTGCCAATCGAAGTGCAGCACCTTTAAATCTTATTGTTATTATCATATGAAATCTCATTAAACATTGAATTTGTGCATTCTAAAATTATAACATTCAAATTTCTAATATCTATTTTATATCATGTAGATCTCATCATTCAGACTCTGCTTGGTACTTCCCTTGAAAATGTAAAAAGAAAAATTCGAAAAACATAGCAAAAATTATATATATATATATATATGTATGTATGTATATATGTATATATGTATGTATATATATATATATATATATATATATATATATACACACATACATACACACACACACACACACACACACATTAGTAAACAAAATAGTTATTCAAAATCATTCTAGTACTGGTGTGAACCTTGTAAACCTTTCACGTTTCTTTTCAATATCTATCAATCTTTGAGAACAATTGAAAAGGTTCCCTCCCTTCTTCATTATTATTTAATTGTTAATAAGCATACCACTGGATAGTCATACAGTTTTATCTTATAAATTATTTACTATTAATAAGCAAAATAATTATTCAAATTCATTCTAATAACTGGTATAAATTTCCTTATAAATCTTTCACATTTCTTTTCAATATTTTATCAATCTTTAGAAACAATTGCAATGTTTCCCTCTATTCTTTATTATTGCATTAATTATAAATAAACATACCATTACATAACAATACAGTTTTATCTCATAGATTATTTACTTATTTCATTTCTAACTCATTACAGTATTCTACTGTCACAACACTATCTTTTGTAACTTTGCAGAATCCTCACTTTTAACTAAATTTAACCATTGTCTCTGTGTTTTCTAGCTGAGCAAATACCTTTAATCCTAGTACATTTCCCCTTTTTCTTTATTTCCTGTTTTTGTCCCTCATAAGTTCTTTCCCTTTCTATCTTTCCTCCCTTTTTCTCATCCCCTTTTTTATACCCTTCTCTCTCTAATTTTCTCTTCTGTAGTTTTCTTTTCTGCTTCTCCTTGCTGTTATACTTCTTTATCAGACTATTTTTCTTTTTGGCTGTTCCCTTTGATCTCAAACTTTTAAGTCATTTCCCCTTTTTTCCCCTGATTACCACGCTTTGCATTATTTGATCAGTGAAAATGGCTTCTTCTTTCTCCGGCGCTTCTTCTTGCTCTTGAAGCTTTTCCTTTTGCTTTTCATAGTTCAGGATCTCCATTTCAAAAAATTCAAATATGAAGCCAAAGGATCTTCCTCCCCTTTCTGCATCTTCTTTCTGTTTTTTAAGACTCATCTTCAATTCCTCCAGGAGTGATGGCATTTTAAACACTTTTGAACAACCACCTGATTGACTTTAAGTAAAAACAGAAAAAGAAAGAAAAAACCAATGCCAAAAACTTTTTTAAAAAATCTTGATTTTTTCAAGTGGCACTCCATTTTTCCATTATTCCAAATCCCACCCTTTTGCCTCCACTCTTCTCCTTTTTAGGGCTTTAAAATGACCAAGAAAAAATCTTTATTCTCCTTTTGACACTTAGATTTCAGCTTAAGGTTGCCTATTAATGTCAAAATAGATTAATATAAATTTCTTTCCATACCATGTGTAATTGTCAATATAAAGGTTAAAAAAGGGTTTTTAACCTCCTTTTCTCTCTCCTTCGCCACTTCAAGATGTTCTTTCAGAAGTATCCCTCTAGGTACTTTTAGATTCAGGGTACCTTGCTTAGATATTCTCTGTTGTTTAGCCCAGTCTGTCCTGCTTCCCTCTTTGTCTTCCTCCTGCACAATCTTATCCAATCAGGTTCTTCTTTGAGGTGGCCATTTCTGACTACCACTGCAATCGCCTTCGGGGAAGGGAGTTTAGACCAGCCAAGGAGGAGAGATGTGGCTCCCCTCCACTCAGCTAGCAATCTCCCCACTCTTCACCACCTCTACGGGGTGGCTTCAGCCCCGAATCCAAAGGATTGAGACGCTAAAGCAGCGACCACAGATCAAAACCGTGCACGATCGTGGATTTCAGTATGTCGCTGAAGAGGCTCAAACCGGAAGTCCGTTCAATCTCTTCTTAAAGACCTCCTGTAATGGAAGATCTTTCTAAAGGAAGTCAATCTGTTCCACTGGTTAATTGTCCTCACTGTTAGGAAGTTTCTCTTTAATTCCAGGTTGCTTCTCTCCTGGATTGTACCAGCATCCCATGTTTCCAAATACCAGTTTACCAGTTTCTAAATGATAGTTTGTGATTTCATAAGATGGAACCCTTTCTTCCTTTCCCAGCAAGGGTATAATAAGACTAGTGACCCCACTGAAATTTTCTATTCCCTTCTCCTTCTTCAATTTGTTGATTGATTGATGATGATGATGATGATGATGATGATGATGATGATGATGATTAGCCTCTGGACTAAAAGTCTTGGGGCAACTTGAACAAATCTAATAAATAATAATTATCTCCATAATTCCTTTTTAAAGGTCTTTTAATTTAGTACCTACCATGTCTTCTGGTAATTACTGGCAAGCCAGTTTTGTTTTCCTAAAACTGAACAGCTTTTTTACTGGAGTTCTTGCCAGTTAACACTATTGTGTGACCTTAGGAGCAATTTCACCATTTTATTAGCTTTTGGTTTTTCATTTTAACTAACAAGAACAGTAATAAGAGCAAGATAATGTCTAGGTCAAAGGTCAGTCTGTAACATCTACAAGACAACCCAATGATAGCAGCCTGGTTTTGTTCCTATCCTTTATTTTCCAGTGCAATTTATGAAAGCTTTGGAAGGCTTCTGTTTAAGCTTAGCTCTATCCCTTTCCAAATGTGGCAAGCTTAAAGAGTTTTCCTGCTTGCTGACCTGCAGACCTGCAGTTCTCCATTCACATTTAAATTAACCCTAGTCTTTTCAAAAGCATCCTTTATAGATATGAAATCTGTAATTTCAGCATCACTTAAAGCTAGGTAAGTTTATTTTTCATTATTAATTGCAATTCATGCTATTTGAAAAGAGCGGAGAGGATGAATTGCATCAAAAGAGGTGATGGATACAGATATTCCCTGTTTAAACTGGAGTTTATAAGCAGTGAAATGAGAGTAAGTGACTGCTTCTCCTTTGTGGTGGAGACAGCATCCAGGATTGGGTAGTCAGTTGCTGCTAGCTGATTGGACTGAGTCTGTCTGATCTGTGAGAACACACCCCTGTTACCAACGGTCCCCAAAATTGACTCAGACAAGCAACTAGGACAACATGTTTAGATTGCTCCATGAATTTGACATAAAATAGGACAAATTATAGCTCAAAACCAATCATGAATGCTATCAACATGACAGCTGGCTCCTGGTCTACCAACTGAGCGACTGTCAAAGGAATGGTTGGTCAGGGCTTCAGCCTGGATCAGTTGTTGCCAGATTGGCTGAATGCCGTTCTACATCCAAATAAGAAGCGTTATCATGGTGGTGTGACTGAGCAGACCTCCACACATGTTAGGCTTGGGAGGGCTATCAGGCGTCTTCAAACACCCGCATTGAAGAGGCTTTAGAAGTATCATGGTGACGGTTTTAAAAGGCATGAAGACAGCTGTCATCCAAAACCGGGGATTTGCCAGCTTCCCTGGTCTAACCTTAGTGTAAAATTTCACCAAAAGAGGTGATGGATGCAGATATTCCATTTAAACTGGAGATTTAAACACTGAGATTAGAGTAAATGACTGCTATTATTACCCCAGTTATTTTTAGACTTACTATCATGCAATCTGATAACCACTCCAGTGCAGCACCTTTTAAATAGCTCTGGTTAACATGGCCCAGTGCTAACCTCATTACATTAATTTCAATGTTATTTTGTTATAATGCAATTTGAAACAGTTTGTTGATCATTTATATGCAAGTGATTGCTCCATAAATGCCTTCTTTAGGATTTCTTTGGTTGAAGATAACAGTTAATAGTTATTAATATCAGTAAAAATAATTTCCCTTATAATACCAAAATATATCCCTTTTATTGTATCAAATAGCCAGCAATGATGGCAGACCAATTTTACTGTTGTTATAATTAGAACTGTTAAATAGTCAGCTGGAGAGAATCCTGGAGATATTTTATTCTAGGAAATATCCCAAGTATTTTCAAGTTACCATTTTTCTCTTGCAAATCCAAGCATTTTAAAGCAGATTATAGGCTTAGGTTTTTTTTCACCCTTTCTCTCTTTTATGTCTCTAGAAACCTGTGAATATGCCAACATTTCCTTTGCTCTGCAATTATTCCTGTCTTTGTTGTTTATCTTTCATTTCAGTCATTTCCTGTGGGATTTTGATTGAAGCAAATTATTTTTAAATTCAATTTCAATACATCAATTTAACAAGGAAAAGGAGAGCAAAGTGGAGAACTGCGGTTCAGACTTTCTGAAATCAGCAAGTGAAGCATGCATCTACAGTATATTACATTGGTTCATTGCACTGCTGGAAGACAATCTATGACCATTGGAGCCTCACTTTTACAGCATTCTTTATAAGATAAAGGAGTCCAATCCATTATTTCTTATTATTCCCACATCAGATATTTGTTTTAAACCTATATACATGTGTGTGTGTGTGTGTGTGTGTGTGTGTGTGTGCATGCATATCATTGTGTAAATAAAATTTAAATACTCACTCCACACAATTGCACAATTATACCGTTGTAGACAGGGTGCAACCTACGGATTTTCCACTCTAAAGCAAAATCCATGTATTTATTATTATGACTAAATATCGCAACCAGGCTGTAACGTAAAAACAGTGTATCAAAACTTGGAAAAGAATGACACAAGTGAATTATTCAGATTCTTGACAAATAATCTATTTGAATTACTGTATTTTTGCCCTTTTTCACTTCTCTAGGTATGATGATATAGGAGATGCCTGGGCTGAGCCTGAGGGAGGGGCAAGAGCATCATCAGTCTTGAGTCCCTTTGTGCCCACAAAAGATCTAAGTCCACCTTGCCCACCTGGAATTCCATTGACTCTTATCTACTGCCAACTTCCTTTGACCATTAGTATTCAGTTCATACAATATGCCTGTGTCCATCTGAACACCCCTTAACTCCTGATTTCTTGTGCTTGACAATGACATAGGTCTGCTTTACGAACTGCATTGGTTATCAATGTGTGACAACATGAATTGAAGATACTGGTTCTAAGCGATAAATCCAGATCTTGTACTTGTAGGACCATCTATTTCCAATTTACAGTTATCTATCCAGTAAGATTCAAGAGGCTTGGTATTCTTCAGTTCATTTGGACAATGTCATCTGGCAAGGTCAAGAAAGATGACTTCTTTGTTTATACTTCCATCCTTTGGAGTAGATCCCCTCCGAGATTCAATAAGCCCAGATTCTGCCTATCTTCTGCAAGGAATCAAAAAATTAGGTCTCTCCCCAGGTATTAGATCTGATAATGATTTGATCCATGGATGACTTACACACACACACACACACACACACACACTCTCACACACACTTACATGTATGTGTGTTTGTGTGTATGTATGTATATTTTTATGGTTCTTTTAGATTAAATTTTATACTTTGCCTTATTATGTGCTCTTTGTTGATTATTACATTATTGATGACATAAGCTGCCTGGAGTCAGGTGCTCAGTATGGTGGCTGTAGAAATTGATTAAACAAGAAATTCATCATAGGAACATATAAACATAATTTCCAGTTGCAGCAAGGAAATGTTACATTCCTAAGGAAAGAAAATTTAAAAACAAAATATTCTTCACAAACAGTAATTAGACTCTTCTTAATAATCTTATCTGAAAGATATATTGAAGATTAGCAAGCTTTTTTATTATGTTTTATGACGGAAGACTTCCCTTGCTGTCTTGACTAGGTAGAGGGCTGTGGGTAATTCTGACAATGTAATGATGCTAAATAAAAGAAAGAACTATTTTTACCTTTTTTGTGAATTTTGAGGAAGGAAAGAATGCTCTGGAAGTATTGTGACCCCATTTCCACCCTTAAATCCCCAAAGGCCTCATCTAAAGTCCCAAAAATGTTAAACACTTTTTAAAGGAGGGTATACAAGGGGGGCATCTCAGTATATGGGTTTTTGGTTATTTGTGGTACTTGAAAACAAATACAACCTTATAGGCTATAAGTTGTCTACCTGCGGACCAAGCTATCCAAAGCATAAATAATAGCTAATTTTCTTTTTTCAGTACAGAACAAGATTGGGAGATTTCTCAATATCAGCAAGATTATGAACCTAAGGCCAAGAACGTAAAAAAAAACAACAGTATAGATAATTAGAAATACTATTATTTATTTAACTTGTTGAGAAAGGAGTTTCATTCTCCTTAAGATTAATCCTTTGGAGACTGTTGAACCCAATACACAGTGGTAAACAAAGAGGATAAAGATTGCTTATCCATGCTCTAGTAACTTTTCATTTGGTTTATTGCAAGATGTTCTGGGACAACTGACTTTGAAAATGGTCTGTACATTTTACCTGTACCAAAAGGGTACATAAGACTGCCTGTGGCAATAGATAAATTCGTTTTTATTTACTTTGTACTTGATTACAGTATATATATTAATCTAAGAATTGGGGTTTGGGGGGGTCTCCATTTACCCTGCAATGGAATGTACAAAAGTTGAGTTACACCATCTTGAAATATAATTGCAAATTACTGTAAGACTCTAAAAAATAATATTCTAAACATCTTTTAGGAATTTATGCTATAAATTTTGCCACTGTGACACATTCACCTAGTTTGGTTCTCTAGTTTGATATTGTTGGGCTAAATTTGTCCTTTCAGCTGTCAGCATATATCTTGATAAATTGTGATTTTAAAAAAAAATCTGGAAAAATTCCTAGTAGAAGAAACTATATTTCAATTCAAGCATTTTTATTTTGTTTTGTTTTGTTTTTTATTATTTTTATTTTATATTTTATTTATTATTTCATTTTTTAAATTTAATTTAACCTAGTTTATTTTATACTGCATATATCTTTTTAGTACTTTTGAATAGAACAATTTTAATAAGTGATAATAGTTTTATCATAGAGCAGCAACTCACTGTAAGATTGCTGTCATCGCCCCAAAAGTGTGAACAATTGATGGGTTTTGCAACTGACGGTATTCATGTCTGTAATGGCTTCATGTGGTGAAATTTTATATCCTTTTATTTTGTTACTGGTATGAATTTACTGCAAAACCTCTTGGAGCGTTTTATTAAGAATCAAGTGAACACACTACTAACTAGTCATAGTAAACAGTATTTTATTGCATCAGTAGCTTGTAATTTTAATTAGCCTCTAGTTCATTTCAGTGTCTAGAGCCAATTCAAAGTGCAGGTATTGACCTCTACATCATTCAAAAAATACAGAGAGGTTATTTGTGTTTTCCGTATTCATTGTCTTACCTCCAAAGAACATCCAGAGAAGCTATCTACAGGTACATCACCAAGTAAGGTGAGACAAGATGGCTACTAAGTAGAGGAAATTCTCCACTGTGGTGTCATTGTCTGAAGCCTACAGGACAGAATGACAATATCCTAGAATGAATATGTAATTTTTCAAAGAAAATCAAAGTAACCAATTGAAAACTTTTTATGAGGATTATTTGATCAAAGGATTTGATTTTCCTTTTCCCTACTTTTGTTATTAAAATCACAGAAATGAAACTCCAGTGTAGATACTGTTTCAATTCCTAGAAATGGAATAAAAAGTCATATATAGGTATCAAATTTCTTTCCTCTATCTCTTGATGTGGAAATTTTAACACAGAAAATGAATCAATTTCAATAAACACATTAGAAATTTGGATAAAAAACTGGATAAAATGATAAAGCAGATCAATAGCTCCTTGCTTAGAATAAAACATAATGAGTAACATCTGAGGACTAAGTCCAATGCTACAATCAAATTCTTCAGAATAAAATTTCATTTGAATAGGATAGAAAAACATTTTCTCTCTTTTGTTTGAAACCATAATTCTACTAAATTTATGTTGCTCTGTCTCACTCCATGCATATTCAGACCCTCCTTAAGGAACTGCATGAAATCTTGTAGATATCTGGGTGTTTCTTGTGGAAGGAAAAGGGAATCCCTGAAAATGCCAAAGGTGCTTTTTTCAAAGGTAACTCGACTTGTTTTTCCTTTGTAAGGAAAAGCAAAGTCAAGTTGCCTTTGGAAAAATCACCTTTTGGACAACCAGGACCTGATGACTGAGAATCTCCATAGACAAGTCCCTGCAGATTTTACTCTGCTAGTCGTTGCTGACTAGAGGGGATGACCTTACCTCCATTTCAAGAGCCATTGAGCCTGCTCTCTCTGAAGATGTTTCCAAGTTCATGTGGCCAGCATGATGTCATGGACAGCTGTTTCCTCCTCACCAAAGTGGTACTTATTTATCTACTTGCATTTACATGCTTTCGAATTGCTAGGTGGGCAGGAGCTAGGTGAAAACGGAAGCTCACCTCTTTGTGTATTGCTCAAGGGTCAAATCCAGGCTGCCAGCTTTTCTAGCTGACAAGCCCAGTGTCTCAACAGCCAAGCCATTGTGCCCTCCCATTTTTTGTACGTAGAGAATAAATTAGAGATACAGAAAAAAAAAACAATTATTACCAACCTGCCTTCAATCGAGGACCTGTATACTGCAGGAGTCAAAAAGAGGGCTGTGAAAATATTTACAGACCCCTCACATCCCGGACATAAACTGTTTCAACTCCTTCCCTCAAAATGACACTATAGAGCATTGCACACTAGAACAACTAGACAAAAGAACATATTTTTCCCCAAAGCCATCACTCTGCTAAACAAACAATTCCCTCAATACTGTTCAACTATTTACAAAGTGTACACTACTATTACTGTTAAATTTCTCATCACTCCTTATCACCCATCCCCTCCCACTTGAGACTGTCTGAGGGTAACTTTGTTGCTTGTATCCTTACGATTTATATTGACTGTTTCCTAGTATGATTTGATTGCTTATTGCAACCTATGACTATCATTAAGTGTTGTACCTTATGATTCTTGACTCTTGATGAATGTATCTTTTCTTTTATGTATACTGAGTATTTGCACCAAGACAAATTCCTTGTTTGTCCAATCACACTTGGCCAATAAAGAATTCTATCTATCTATCTATCTATCTATCTATCTATCTATCTATCTATCTATCTA
>NW_020769312.1:28148504-28238216 GCF_900518735.1 Pseudonaja textilis
TATATATATATATATATTGGATTAATATTTAACTCTCTAAACCTTAGAATATTTGACCAGTTAAGAAATATAAATAAAATCTGTCTGGGACTATCTATAATAGAAAACTCTTATTTAACAATATATGTATAAATATGTACACTGTATTTAAAGGAGAAGACAATATAACTCTACTAGGGATAGTTGATGGTGGATTGGAGAGAGCTTCTACAAATAGTTAAAATGGCAACAGTAACTACAAATGTGAACTTAGGGAAGAAACCTGCAACAGTGACATCTTCACCTCTGGGACAGAGATCGATTGATGCAATGTTACTGGTGGAAAAGACAAGTTCCACCCAAAGTTTGCAGGCAGTACAGTTAACATTTGCTATGATGCAGGAAATGATGGTAAAAACCCATGAACTGATAGTGAGGAATCACGAAGACATGAAATTAGAAATAAGAACAGAAATAGGAGGAGTGAAGAACGAGATACAAAATTTGTATAGCAAAATTGGAAAGATGCAGGAGACAATGACAAAAAATGAACAAAGATTAAACACAGTAGAGGCAAGAACTGAGGTGGTGGAAAAGAGATTAGAGGAATCGGAACAAAATTGGAAAGTCTTATATTGTGAACTTCGGGATTCTGTGATGCATATAGAATTAGAAAAAACATCATTTTATTTGAGATTCCAGAATGTTATTGAAGATAAAAAGGAAGATCTATGTGAAATAATGGGAATTTGATAGCAACAGCCCTACAGAAAGACAAACAAGAAATTGAGAATGACATTGATGAGGTCTACAAAGTATATACCCATTACACCAAAAGACACAGACTATCCTAAGAAATCCACATCACATTCGCGAGAAAGATCATATGAGACATGTTATACGGCAAGACGAGAGATGAGCCACTGATATATAAAGATCATGAAGTGGTAACGTTGAAGCCAATACCTAGGAGAGTTAGGGAGCAAAGAAGGGGCTACCAATTTTTGTCATCTCAGTTAATTAAAAATAGTATATCATTCAGATGGCTCACCCCAGAAGGGCTCCTAGTAACATGGCAGGATAAAAAATGTAAAATTGATACAATAGAGAAAGCGCATCAACTTCATGAACAATATCTGGGACCTGAGGAAGAACGTGAAAATGGAGAAGATTTAAATACAAGAAGTCAGGAAGAACAACTCTCAGAAGAGAAAGAACTTGCACCACAGTCAGAATCTCAGAAACTTAGAGAAGATGAGGACAACTGACCAAGTACAAGAGAACCCAGAACAAGGAAAGAAACAAAAATGCTCTACACAGATAGTAACACAGAGAAATCACCTTATTTTCAGTTAATATCCATGGTTTAAACTCAACATTAAAAAGAAAACAGTCATTTGAAAAACTTTAAAAACAAAATGGAGGCATAACTTGTATACAAGAAGTACACATCATAGATAAACAGGCAGATCTCCTAAAGGATACCAATTTGGGAAAAATGTATTGGGCTCCTTCAAATCAAAGAAAAAGGGGTATCGTAGTATATATAAAAGATTGGCTGCAACAGAAACAAGTATATAAGGATGATGAAGGGAGAATGTTATTTATAGAAATAATATTAAACCAGAAAAGGATTTTGTTAGTTACAGTATATGCCTCGAATGTAAATCAAAAAGAATTCTATAATAAACTCCATCACAAGATATTAGAAACTGAATACACAAGTGTATGTATTGTAGGAGATTTAAATGCTGTTTCAGGCAAGGACAAAGACTATAAAAGCTCCAAAAAAAATAATAATAAAAGGAGACTATTCCCATCTTCTTTTAATAACATGGTGAGGGAATTAAATTTGAAGGATGTGTGGAGAGAACAATATCCAACTAAAAAGCAATATACTTTCTTTTCCAATCCCCATCACTCTTGGTCTAGAATGGATCAGATTTGGATGGACCCAGGGATAATGGAAAACATTGAAAATATAGGGATTTTGCCAAATATATGGGCTGATCATAACCCTATTCAAATTAAGTGGAAAAGAGAGAGAACGATTGGAAGATGGACATTTAATAATAGTATACTAAAAGATAACGAATATATTGAAATGGTGAGAAAAGAATTGAAAATATTTCTTGAAATAAATAAGAGAGAGGATACATCCCTTCTAAATCTCTGGGATACAACAAAAGCTTATGTGAGAGGTTTAACTATTGGCTATAGTATTAAAAAGACTAAAGAAAAAAGGGAACAACAAAATGCGTGGAGAGAGAAACTTAAAGATTTACAAATAAGTAGACAAATCAATCCGAATAATCAAAACACTAGTAAAGAAATAGATTTGGTAAAACATAAGATAAATATGCAGGAAGACCTGGCCCAAAAAGTTAAATTAGTAAAACAAAATTATTTTGAAAATGCAAATAAGTCAGGGAGATGGTTAGCCCATAAAATAAAAAAAGAACAAGGAAAAGGAATGATTGTAGCTCTCCAAGACCAAGAAGGGAAAGTATGTACTCAGGCTAAGGAAAATAAAGATATTGCCAAGGACTTTTTTACAAATTTATTCAATCAAGAAGAAGTACCAGAAGAACTTATTAATCAATATTTGAAGGGGAAAAAAAATACCAGAAATTATGGATGAAGAGAAATGTATTTTAAATAATAAAATATCCACAGAAGAAATTAGGAAGGCAATTGGAGCCCAAAAACTAAATAAAAACCCGGGCCCGGATAGAATTCCGTCTGAATTCTATAAGGAGTTTCAAGAGTTATTGGAGGAGTTAATGACAGAACTATATAATGAAGCCTTGGATAGTGTTAATATACCAAAGTCATGGACCGAAGCATATATAACCCTTATTCACAAAGAGCAATCAGACCCACAAAAAATTCAAAATTACAGGCCAATATCACTTTTTAACGTAGATTACAAGATTTTGTCCACAATATTGGCAGAAAGATTAAAGAAAATATTAAGTAGGATTATTCATACTGACCAGAATGGGTTTCTGCCATATAGAAAAAATGAAGACAAATACAAGAATAATTATGGATGTTTTAGAATTCTATGAAGTACACACAACTAAAACAATGACACTGATGCTTTTAGACGCTCAGAAGGCGTTTGACAATTTGAATTGGTATTTTCTTATTAAACAACTGACAGGCATGAAATTTGGCGATTTTTTTTTAGGATTCATCAAAACAATATACAATACCCAAATGGCAAAAAATATTAATAAATGGGGAAAATACAGATAATACTGTATATGGTTAAATAAAGGTGTAAGACAAGGATGCCCTTTGGCTCCCCTACTTTATATATTAGCAGAAGAGACACTACTGGTACAAATCCGACAAAATCAAGAGATCAGGGGGTTAAAAGTTAAAAAAATAGGAGTACAAACTTCAAGCATTTGCTGATGATATGACATTTATAGTGGAAGATCCCCTGGAAACGACACCTATTTTGATGAAAGAAATAGAACAATATGGAAAGGTGGCAGGGTTAAAAATTAATAAAGAAAAAACAAAAGTGATAACAAAAAAACTGTACAAATGAACAAAAGGAAGAACTAACAAAGAGATTAGGGATACAGGTGGTAAATAAAGTAAAATATCTGGGGATATGGCTAACAGCTAGGTGCTCATCAATTAAAAAAGATAATTATGATAAATTAACAATGCAAATATTTAAAGACTTAGATAATTGGGCTAAATTACAAATATCTCTATTAGGCCATATTGCAATAGTAAAAATGAATATTTTGCCAAAATTGTTGTTCTTATTTCAGACGGTGCCAGTCAAAAAAAAAAAGCTTTTCTGAAGAACTAAATAAACATATATCCAAATTTATATGGCAGGGGGAAAAAACCCAGAATAAAATATAAATTATTACAGGATGATAGAAAGAAAGGAGCCTTTGGTCTTCCAGATTTTGAAACATACTACTATGCTATGATAGTAACCTGGCTGAAAGACTGGGTTGAATTAGACAAGTGGGAACATATTTGGGAAATAAATTACAAACTAACTATGTCAGCCTCGTACAAAGATAATCTCTATAAAATGGTGTATCATTGGCACTTGCCACCCCCGAGACTGGCTAAGATGTTCCCGAACCTCCCCGCAAACTGTTGGAAATGTAACTGTGTCTAGGAAACATACCTCCATATGTGGTGGACATGTCCATATGTTCAGAAGTTTTGGAAAAATATCAAAAATTGGATTCTAAATATAACTAAGCAAGAAGTAAAACTTGAATCTGAAACCTTTTTGCTGGGTATGATAGACTCAAAAACAGAAAAAAAATATCAATATTTAATCTTGCACATTATAAGCCAGAATAAGTCAGAATAAGTTATGCTCAAAATTGGAAACTGTCTATTGTCCCTTCAAAAGAGATGGTCATTAAAAAAAATTCACGAGTGTGCAGAGATGGACAGCCTAACCAAATTACTAAAAAACAACAAAGATAGTGAATACTACAAAGTTTGGAACTGTTGGTACGAATGGTTAAAGAAAAAGCAACATTTGACAACTGAATAAGTTATGAAACTATGAAGGACGTGTGTTTAATCATAAAGTATTCTGTGAAATTAAAACATTAAAAGAATGAGGAAGGTATTGTAACAAGGTAGATCACGTCAATGTTATGGGGTAAAAGAAAAAAAAGAAAAGAATGCTCAATACCTGCTGCAAAATGTATATATGTATATATATTTGTATATTTGTTTATATGTTTGTTTGTTTCTTTTTAAATGTTTTAAATATATGAAACTTAAATAAACTTTATTTTAAAAAAAAGTTAAAAAGAAGAAATTACTGGCCTAATCCTGTAAGGAAGGCAGGAAGGAAACATTCTGGTGTTGCTTACAGAAACTGCCTCTCTGTTAACCCTTATTACATTCTTGGCAGGCCTAGACTTCCTGTCTCTGGAACTTCTCTGGAGTTTTTCCCCCCTCCTTTCTGGTACTTTGCTTGTGTGGAGTGACCATTCAAAGTTACAATGGCACTGAAAAAAGTGACTTATGACCATTTTTCATGCTTACAACTGTTGCAGCATCCCCACAGTCATGAGAGGCCAGGTGAGGAGACGCGTGCCTCAATGTGAGTGATATTGAGTTGGCCATGCCCAGCCAATAACATGACCACCAAGCCATGTCCACCCAGTCACATGCCCACCAAGTCATGCCCACCACCTAAGCCATGCCCACAGAACCAATTGTTAAAATTTTGGAATCCCACCCCTGGATATAAGCCACACTATATTGAACATAACATATGCCAGTTAAGTTGGAAGAAGTTCACATGCTTAATCCAAATAACATTTTTGTTCATTTATTGCATATGTATTTTAGAAAATATAATATCATCATTAAGTATTTTAACGGGACATTCCATTTATGTCTTAAGCACTTTCTGTAATAATAATAAAAAAATGTGGCTACATTGCAAATATCGAATAAACAACTCCTGAATCTCTGTATAGATAGTCCTTGACTTACAACCATTCATTTAGTGACTATTCAAAGTTACAACAGCACTGAAAAAAAGCAACATATGACCGTTTTTTACATTTACAACCGTCACAGCAACCCTATGGCCATGTGATCAAACTTCATAAACTTGGCAACTGGCTTGTATTTATGACAGTTGCAGTGTCCCAGGGTCACGTGATCCCCTTTTGTGACCTTCTGATGAGCCAATTCAATGGGCAAGCCAGATAACACTTAACAACTGCGTTACTAATTTAACAACTGCAGTGATTCACTTAACAGCTGTGGCAAGAAAGGTCCTGAATGGGACAAAACTCACTTAACAATGGTCCTGCTTAGCAATGGAAATGTTAGGCTCATTTGTGGTTGTAATTAGCATGAAATGCAACTTGTTTCAATGCTGCTTGAAAGCTTCACCTGTTAAAGCAAAGAGAGGCAACCCTTTCTCCATTGAGACTCATACTTTAATTCATCTCCACTTTGGTGTGAAGTTCATCAGGCTGTCAACCAGCTGACATTTTGATTTCGGTGGCAGCTGTGATTCTAATAGAGTGGGACACAAGCACAATCCTACTGGATTAGCAAACAGTATGTAAGACATATTCCATTCAAAGTGCCATTAGTATACAGGTTGACCTTTTCATCCAGCTTTCTTCTGCGCCACCTGGAACTCTTTCCTGATCAGTCACTGTCATCCAGAGTGCCATGGTGAAGACGTTCAGCTCCCACTTGTAAAATTGAAAATTCAGTCCTAGGTGTTTCTCTGCTATGGTAAAAAACAACAACAAACATCTGCTGCAAACTTTGTGTAGGTGTCAGGAAGAGCATCCAGCCAGTAAATTTTCAGTTTGATCCAATAACCCTGACCATACCCTTAATAGAAATTACAGGATGGTAAATAGGGGTATTTTTTTTAGTCTATTCCCCCTCATCCCTTTTTTAAAGTGATCACCTTTCACCTCACAACTCAGTTTCAATTCTTTATTAAGGTTATTTATATACAACCTCAAAATCATTGGTCACCAAATGGATTCCTGGGGGATGCTATTTCATATATCTCACCAATGTGAAAAATGCCTATTTATTGCTACTTTCCATTTCTGCTTAACTAGTTGCCAATCTGTGAGGGTACCTCTCCTCTTATTCTATTGCTAGTCCTGTTAGCATTGTATATGATAGCTTGTAAATCAAGTTTGTAAAATATGAAGCTAGTAGCAAAGTTTGATTGTTTTTCTAAGAACAAGAAAGAAGACTTTCACAAAAAAATGTATAGCTAATATTTTGAAGTTATTCTGTATAGATCATCATTTTCTGTATATTTCCCTGCACCCTGCTTTTTTACACATCAAAGCAAATGATTCAAAGAAAGGTTATCGGCTATTATCATTTTCACTGTCTCCATCAAAACCAAAAAGGAAGTAAATAATTCTTTCTTAACAGTGAGAATAGGAATAGAATAAAAAAACCTTCTTTTCATTCTAATCTTTATTAATAATGATCAATCAAGAGTCTATTTTTTTAAAAAAAATATACAAAATATGTGACATAAACTTCCATGCTCTTCTGTTTTTGAAAATATGTAATTATAGCAGCATTTAATAAAATTAAATTTACACACCGTTTGCATTGATATACAGATTATGCATTCCCATTCTATACTGGCCTTCCCATAAATAAAACTGAACCATATGAACGAGATCATTCATCTTTAGATAAACTCTGTAAATTTTTAGGACACACATTTATCCTGAAACAATTAATTAATTGGTAGTTCAATTAATTATTAGTCTCAATGGATTAATAAAGTAGAAAAAGCTTTAAGTAATGTATTTGGTTTAATTTATTGTTTTCTTCCACAATAAAAATAGTTTGACTCTTGATACAATTTGAAAGTAAAAAGATTTTGGTTATCTGGAGTCAACCTACATAGCAAGTCCCTGTTATTTCTCTTGGAATAGTTAACATTTTGGATGTCATCATGTTACATCTGTTTAAATGTAGATTTCCACACTGACCTGCCTATATTGAATTAATGGCATAAGGAAGATGGGTCATCATGGGCAAAAGACACATAAACTGAAGAGAGACATCCCTATTCAAATAACCCCTTTTAACTTTCTTTTAGATGTTAGGAAAAATCTATTCTAATTGGCTTCTAGAAGCATTTGAGAGCACAAACTGCTTTTACCTTTTGTTCTTACATTGCTATTCCTTTTTTCTCTGTCACATTATTGGTCTTGCAGAGGATATGTTATTTATTAGGGCCAATATCAAATTATAATACCATTAACCAGTGGAAAACGTCAGCCAATGGACTGCAAAGTATGAGCTCCTGTCTCCTGACTGTCTTTTGAATCTGCTTGAGACTTACAAGGCTGCCTGGGATAGAACAAATTCTGTTGCATTGTAGAAGTCCTCTTCTTTGACCTTGGATTGAAGTTAGTCCTGAAAATAAAATAAAAACCCTGTGAATAAGTAAGCTATATTGTCGGTTCATATAGACACTAGTTTTGTAATCACCTCTGCATCTGACCCTTATATTTAGTTGTTCCATCCAGAAAATGTAAAGCTGCCAGCAACAGTTGTCCTTATGCAGCTACACTAATTTGTACATTATCTAATTTACCTTCAAGATGTAAAGGAAATCATAGTCTCTTGAGAAGAAATAAACATAGACAGTGAGCTATCCAGTCTTGAAATTGTAGAAAGGTTTTGTGGAATTTTCCTATTAGTTCCGAGCTTAGAATTGGGGAAACTTTGAGCCAAAGATGCAAATGTTGCAGTTATACAATTACTGTCTGTGCTAGGTTTCTGTGAGGTAAAACTCACAAGCGTACAAATGTTAAAAAATTATTTTTAAACAATGAGTTCAATTCAGGTTTAAACTTATACCCTTATTATTGGTTAATACTCTTATATGCACATGATTCAATGAAGATAGGCACTATCCAACTGAACTAAAACAAAAGTATAAATATATTTATAATGTGACCTCTATTAGGGAATTGTCTAAGCACCTTAGAAAATCAACAAATAAGAACTAAACAATGCTCACAAATACACACACAATATATATATAAGCCACAATATAGTATGAGTCATGATGAAAAACAATATATAATTACAAAGCATTTTATTATATACAATATTGGATAATGTTATATGTAATTAGTATAACACTGTATGATTATAAAAAGGTCAGGCTCATGCAAGCCATGGTATTCACTGTGACAATATACAGAAGGGAAAGTTGGATTTGAATAAGCAGGATAGGAAGAGTATTGAGGCCTTTAACTTTGGAGTTGACTGTGGAGAATGCCATGACTATCCAAAGAAAACAAACTGATGGATCATCAAACAAATCAAACCAGAGTTCTCACACACGCACAAATGACCAGGTTCAGATTATCTTACTTCTGCCTTATTTTGCGAAAACCCAACTCTTTGGGGAAGGCTGTAATGCTGGAAAAGGTGGAAGGAAAGAGCAGAAGAGGACAACCAGCAGGGGAGTTCATAGGCTTAGTTACTGTGGTGATAGGTGCATTCTTGGAAAACTTGAAAGAGCAGGTTAGGGACAAGAACTCGGGAACAAATCCTGTCCTATCCTATCCTATCCTATCCTATCCTATCCTATCCTATCCTATCCTATCCTATCCTATCCTATTTTATCATCTTAGATATCCTTAGGTCTATCTCTAGTGCATTCTATTTTTTTTTTTTTGTTTGTCAATTGCTTACAAGATAATAGGTATAAGTAAAAACATAGTTATGAATACATGGATACATATAAGAAAAATAAAAGAAACAATAGGACAGGGACAGTAGGCACGTTGGTGCGCTTATGCACGCCCCCTACAGACCTCTTAGGAAAGGGGTGAGGTCAATAGTAGAAGGTCTAAGATTAAAGTTTTTGGGGTTTGGGGAAGAAACCACAGAGTCAGGTAGAGTATTCCAGACATTGACCACTCTGTTGCTGAAGTCGTATTTCCTGCAATCAAGTTTGGTGTGATTAACCTTGAGTTTGTATCTATTGTTTGCTCTAGTGTTGTTATGGTTGAAGCTGAAGTATTCATTGACAGGTAGGACATTGCAATGTATGATTTTATATACTATACTTAGATCGGACCGAAGGCAGCGTAGTTCTCGATTTTCTAGGTCTAGAATTTCAAGTCTGGTGGCATAAGGTATTCTGCAATGAGTACAGGAGTGGAGAACTCTTCTTGTGAAATATTTCTGGACTTTCTCAACTGTGTTAATATCAGATACGTAATGTGGGTTTTCTGTGTTTTCAGTAGGCAAAAAAACTTGACTAGCAATTATTCTATCCTTTTCCAATTAAACTGCACTTACCACCTATTTAAATGTTGAAGTGGTTGCCTAAAAAAAAGTCAATTCATGCTGAACACTTATTATTAGGCCTTATTAGACTCTTTACCAATTTTAACTAATGACATCTAACTGAGTTTCCTCAGGTTCAGCTGAGGTTAAGTAGATATTGTCACCTGCTGAGGACTATTTAACATTAAACCTACCACAACATATTAGTTCCTTTTCATATGATGCAGCAGCACAGTGCTACTAACAGGCAGCATTCTGAAATATCTAAACGTGAATTTTTATTATCCCTTTCATTCCAAATAGCACTGTTCAGTGATAGATGATAATGGATGAATGGATGGGTGGATGGATGGGTAGATCGATAGATAGATGATAGATAGATAGATAGATAGATAGATAGATAGATAGATAGATAGATGATAGATGGATGGATGGATGGATGGATGGATGGATGGATGGATAGATAGATAGATAGATAGATAGATAGATAGATAATAGATAGATTGATAGATAGATGATAGATAGATAGATAGATAGATAGATAGATAGATAGATAGATAGATAGATAATTTCCTATGTAAAATACCAGTACACTGTACCTTATCTATGAACTCTCAATGTCAGTCAGAGAGGAAACTAAAACTATGTGTGTAAATACTGCTTTCATTGTAAGGTCACAATAAGAGTAAGTAAGTCAGAAAGCCCTCAGCCTTCCCCTGCCTTTATTTTCCAGAAACAAGGGAGGGTTCCTTCTAATATGTTTTTTCCACCCCATCCTTCCTTTGGCCTCCGATTTTTATCTGGGCTGCATCTCTTCCTTCTGTCTCCCAAAGTTATTCTCACATCCTATTGCAGTCAATATAATGTTTTATTATAACCTTTGGTGAACACTGTTTTGTGTGGTTTAAAGCAAAGGCTGTCATTGAATTCTCTTCAATTTAAGGAACTAGTAACACCGTACAAATATTTTTATTTCTATCAATTCTATCTGCAGATTTCAATTATATGTTCCGGAGTTGTGAGACTATCACTGTTCAGGCTTATTTCTCGGAGAGAATCTATATATGAAATGATCTTTCCATTGAACTCAGGAAAAAAAAAAAAACCTTATCAAAATTGACAGCTATAGCTTCTCTGAGACTAACCAGGTCTACTTGATGACATGCTACTTGGGCATCTAATAGCTTCAGAATTTTTGAGCATTTGTAACTTACCAGAATTGTTGGATTAAAAGAGAAAAGAAACAATACAGCATAAAGATAGGTTTACAACTCTGCTGAAACTCATTTATCTGTTACTATTTCAAATAAGCACAGATCTATGATTTTTGTGTGGAACTCTGGTTTTGTACATGTAAAGGAAGAATGAAAATGTTTATCATCTTTATTGTGTTCTGGGGAAGTGGCACAGGATCATGACTGAATCCAATTAAACTTGTTCGACTAAGCAAATGGCATCCCCAAGGATATAGGGAAAGAAATTCCTAATTCTCTCACAAGTTTCTTCTCTATGTAGAGCAAAGGAAACTGATGTTAGCAAGTCCAATTGGGGGAAAAACCTTGAGGCTGTTCTGACCTAATCTTAGCAGAAGCAACAAACAAACTCCTTGTCATGAAAACCCCTCTTTATTTACCTCTTGTAAATTGCATTCACCCATTGAAAAGTCCAGGCAAGCAGTGGCTGCCAATCAGTGGGCGGGAGACCACTGGTGGTCCGAGAGAAAACTGTGGTGGTCTGCAGAGAAATGTCACCCCCAAAGCACCCCCCAAAGCAATTAATCCAGGCTGTGCAGGAACACAAGGCTGTGCCGCCCACATGGCCCGCGGGAACACAAGTCTTGCATTGCTTGCATTGTGAACAACATGAGGTAGTGAGGGTAGGGGAAAGGGCAGAGGGAGAACTTGCCCCATGTGCTCCATGCACCTTGCCTGGGCATCAGGCTGCTTCTTTCCGCTTCTTCTGCTTTTGGCTACACACAAGGAAAGCATCAAAAGTCTTTCTTTCTCTCCCTCAAACTCTACCAGAAATGAGTCTTTGGGACCCTGCAAGGCATCCTGCTCCAAGAGGCTGTGCTGGCATGACAAGTCTCACAAAGATTCATTTCTGGTGGAATTTGGGGGAGAGAAAGAAAGACTTCTCCTGCTTCTGCTGCTTTCCTTGCATGAATGTTATTACAATAATAATATTGCAGTATTAATTTTAGAGGAGGGGAATCTTTGGATCATCCCAGACAAGTCCTGTCTATAAGTAACAATTCTGAAACATTTGTCACACAGAGTAGAAATGGACATGCTATCCGTGTTCAGATGGATGGGGCAACAATTATCTATACTTTGACTGTACTCCATTTTAACTACTGCAATACATCCTATGTGGGGCTCTCATTAAGTTAGACTACAACCCAGTACAAAGTTTCAGAATCATACAATGCCTTTCTTGAAATATCTTGTTTCCAGTTATTTACTAGGGCCATTGGAAGTTCTGTACGGTCTAATGCAGGGGTGTCAAACTCGCACCATCATGTCATCATGTGACATAACACATTTTTTCCCCTTCACTAAAATGGGTGGACATGGCCAGCGTGTGGTGCATCTAGCCCGTGGGCCACGAGTTTGTCACTCCCTGGTCTAATAGCTACGACTCCAGGCTAGAAATCTGGAGGCAAAGAGTTCTAATCCCACCTTAACCATGAAAGCCCACTGGGTGACTTTGGGATAGTTACTCTCCCTCAGCCACTTCACATGACTGTCGTTGTGGATAAAACAGAAGGAGGGAGGAGCATTATGTCTGTTCACCAACTTGTGTTATTTGTACAAATAATAATGGTGGGATATAAATAACAAAACAAACTGATGGTCTAAATGGTTTAGAGCAGGGGTGTCCAACATTGACAACTTTAATGCTAATTCTCTAGCCATGCTGGCTAGAGAATTCTGGGAATTGAAGTCCACAAGTCTTAAAGTTGTCAAGAGTGGACAACACTGGCTTAGAGCCTACCTAGCTGAAAGATTTCTTTCCTAACCAGGTATTGAAATCATGTAGGAAAGGCCTTTCTGAAAATATCCCTTCCTATCAAAATTCTTTCCTGGCTACCCTATGTGGGATTTACATCAAAATCATGAAATTTAAATTTCACAGAGGTTGGGTTTTATTTTACATTCTGTTATTATGAAAATAAGATGTGGATCTTTACTGTCTCCCTTGGGAGGATGGAAGTTGAAAGCTGATAGTGTTTCTTAAGAATAAGAAGAAATGTTGTTTGTTTGCAACCATTGAAGCTGCAGTATAATTTCCATTCAACCTCCTTTTTGTGGTTTGTATTATTTAGTTCCTATTTCAATAATTTTCATGTTAAGGATTGTTTGATGTAGATTTTTCCTGATTCACAATCAATAGGCTGAAATCCTCAGGGGGAATTTTATGCCTATTCAACAATCATTCCATTTCCAATCACAATAGTAAAGCTGATGTATTTGTGACATTTAGGAGTCAGCATTATTCTTCGATATTTGTATATATTTTCCTGAAAACTCCTGCTAGTTTCAAACAGGGTTTGCAGTGATTCCATGGGAACTTTCTAAGATCTTTGGTTCAGAGATATATGACTAATATCATGATTTCTTTTATCCTGATGGTTGGCCTTGAATATAATTGTCCTCTCTAAGAATTTCTAATTCAAATATTTTGCTTGAAATAGATGGCTGTGGAAGGGCCAAGATGGTAATCATAAATGTAAGGACTGCTGTGTATTTCAACATATTTTGGAGTTGCTGTTCTTTTTCTGAAAAACAAACAAACCCTAACTTCATTTAGATAGTTCCTTTTAAAAATGTATCAGATATCATTCATCCCTAATTATTGTGTCCTTTAACTGGGGATGGGGATAAGATTGTCCTCCTAATCTGGTTTTTAGAAAGTTATTTTTAATAAAATAAATGCACTCACAATTGCTCCAAACTTGTGTGTCAAATAAAACACTTAAATTGGCAACAAAGGAGATAAAAAGAGGATTTTTTTTCCTTTAAATCTTTACTGGTCAAAGCAAAGAACACCGCTAAACTAGGCACATCAAGCCCTCATCCACTGTCAACAGGGTCTCAGGACAAATCCGAGGATCTAATTTTCTCACAACCGGCTAATGAGGCAGAAAATTTAGCAGTTTAGGCAAGTCTAAATGATACTTGTCTAAATTGTTTTTCAACTTGGCAATTTTCAAATATATTTATTGTGATGATTTATACCTTGGGAGAAGTACATGTCACTGTTCGTTTGGTTGTGTCTCATATTTTTTTTCCCTTGACACACTATCAGTGTACAGAGTTACACATATACCTTGATTCAAAAATGCCAACTCTCTGTTTTACTATTTAAAATGGGTATGTATTGACCAAATCACAGTATCTGAAAGAATTCTTGATAACTATTGTACCATGGCTCTCTTTTCCCCCTCTAATTTTATATTCTCTCTCTCTCTCTCTCTCTCTCTCCCTCTCCCTCCCTCCCTCCCTCCCTCTCTCTCTCTCTCTCTCTCTCTCTCACACACACACACACACACACACACACACACACACAGAGAGACTGTAGATTTCTCAAGGGAATGATGCTTTGCATAATGTTTTCAAAATAAGATAATTTGAGCCTAGTCATTTGTGCCTTGAGTAAAAATTTGGACCAATTTATTCCACAATCCATATTTGTGGTTTTCTAGGCTATTCATAGTATTCTTAAGAATCTTCCCCAACATCAAAGTTCAAAAACATCAACACTCCTTTTCTTCTGCTTTTTTCAAAGTCAGCATTTGCCTTGAGAGTGTCATATGGAAAACCATTGCCTGAACAAGTCTGATCTTTGCAGGTTTAGACATACCATGACATCTGAAATCTTTTTTTACAAGACTGTCATCTCCAAGTGTTAGACCATATAGCCCAGCTACATTTTTCTTCTTATTTTCAATTTTGACATTCCAGTCTCCAACATTTTGCTCACATGTTCTCCTAATTTCAGATGGAATTTAACCATAGCACTCCTCAATTTCCTTTTCTTCTGTATAAGCAGTTGGAACATAAAACGTAAATATTTCTGGTTTTAAAGGGTTGTCCAAGTAGTCTAACTGATATCATTCAGTCACTGACTGCATTACATCCAGTATTGTCTTTTGCTGCATCCTTCTGGACTTTGAAAGCCATGCCCTTCCTTTTTGGTTTTTCATGAGCAGTTAAAAAAAGATTTTCTGACTGAAAGTGTTAAATTCCACTCTTTTTCAATTTGTTGATGCCTAGGGTGCCGATGGGTAGCCAAATCACTTTATTTTATTTATTTTTATTGTGTTGAGCTTTTCATATTTCTTATATCCCATATTCCCATTTCTTTCTTTTCAGATGCAGTTTTTGTTTCCTTGTGTAGCCTTATCAGCAACTAAATATCCTGAAGGCTTTAATCTAGCCTGTCATAAACACCATTACCACTCTGCAAGATCCACAGATTGTCTTGGTAGCATGTTAACTGCCATTTGACCTGAGGGCCCAATCATCAGCACATGATTGTCAATCACTTTCTTTGTCTGTAACTGGGGTTTTCTTGTTAAATACAGGCATGGCTTACCAGTTCTGTTTTCCATACATTACAAAATGATTATCTTTCTACTGTATATCGCTACTGTCCAATAGGTGCTTGTTTGTTTAAAATAGATAGCTAGGATCATCTTCATATCTTGGCGACCTTGCTTGGATTGTATATATTCTCAACAAGCTCTCCTGGCATTATTTGCTTATCCTACTGAGAAACTTCATCACTACTGGTGGTACTACAGGTGGGACATGGTGGCTCAATAGCTAAGACACTGAGCTTGTCGATCAGAATGGTCAGCAGTTTGTTGGTTTGAATCCCTAGCACCGCGTAACGGAGTGAGCTCCCGTTACTTGTCCCATCTTCTACCAACCCAGAAGTTCAAAAGCATGTAAAAATTCAAGTAGAAAAATAAGGACCACTTTGGTGGGAAGGTAACAGCATTCTGTGCATCTTTGGTGTTTAGTCATGCCGGCCACATGACCATGGAGATGTCTTCAGACAGCGCTGGCTCTTTGGTTTTGTAACAGAAATGAGCACCACCCCGTAGAACTGGAAATGACTAGCACATATGTGTGAGGGGAACCTTTACCTTTTACTGAAGAACTTCATCACTACTGTCACCACCAAGTACTGTAGTACCATAGCAAGACTTGGGGTGTGAGGGAGTAGTATAACTATTACTGGTAGGGGGCGTGATGGCTCAGTGGTTAAAGACACTGAGCTTGTCAGCTGGAAAGCTGACAGCCCAGGTTTGTTACCTGAGCACCGCATGGTGGGTGAGTTCCTGTTCTTGTCCCAGGTCCTGCCCACTAGTAGTTTGAAAACATGCAAATGTTAGTTGATAAATAGATAGCACTTCAGTGAGAAGGTAACAGTGTTCTGTGTGCCTTTGATGTGTAGCCTTGCTTGGCCACATGACTACAGAAAATGTCTTTGGATAACATTGGCTCCCTCAGCCAAGAAATAAAGATGAGCACCAAGCCCTAGAGTCAGACATGACAAGACTGAAGAAAGCTTTACCTTTATCTTTAATACTACTGGTAAAATAACACTTGCAGTCAGGAACTCAAATATTGTTCATGCTTAATCCCCCATAAAGTGCCAGCTCCTCTTGTTTGATTTTATTGTGTGCTAGTATCCCCAAATATTCTCTAAAAAATTGAATTGATTAGATATTAGATTCTATTGCATTCTGAGAATCCCATATAATGAACCTATATGATAAACTGTAGCATTAAAGGTGCTAACATTTGATGTAAGAGGCCACATTTAATAAAAATTAACTAAACTTAAAAACAAAAATGTTGTTTTTAATAATACTTTCAAATTGTACTAGGGCTTTATTAAATCCAAAACTAAACTACATTTAAAGGTATTAATATATATTTTATCTGTCTATCTATCTATCTATCTATCTATCTATCTATCTATCTATCTATCTATCTATCTATCATCTATCTCTATCTATCTATCTATCCATCCATCCATCCAAAAAATCCATCTATCTAGTACCTACCTACCTATCTATACCTACATCTACCTACCTACCTACCCATCATCTATCCATGCCTCCATCCCTCTATCTCTATCCCTTTCTGTGCAGTAATATCTCTGTAGATTACAGCAGAAACAGCAATTTGTAGTAATCAACACAATAAAACAATAGAGTGATGTGGTGGCCTAGAGGTGGAACTTTTGACATATTCAGGAGACTGTGAGTTCCTAGGTAGAGGCAGATATTTCTCTCTATGGGCACGATGTGAATATATATCTGTTGAATATGACTCCACATTGGTGACAGGAATGGCATCCGGCCAATAATCACTCAGCTCCATTCAGTTGCCCAGATATCATCTTGCAAGGGATTATGAGGCCATTAAAAGATGACGATGAACACAATAAAACAATATAAATCATTTTTCAATAAAAATGAAGTGTTTCAATAAAACATATAAGTATAAAAATCAGTATATGTAAAGTAAGTACATGAGTGTGTATATCAAAGTATTTTAGGTTTATATGTACAAGCATATATAATGAGAAAGAAAAAGAAAGGCCTTGACAAATAATTATTAAACAGTGTGATCTCAGGTAACAAAATAGCATTTTCACCAAGCTGTGAAGTCGCACTTTGCCACATCACATGTCGGCCATTCTGCTAGGAAAGTATTGCTGTGCTCCAAGCAGATTGGAAACCAGGCGGAAACAGTTTAATAAATACACCATGACATCAGAGCATTATTAGAAATGTGTTAACAATGGAGAGTGACTCGCTGATCTCACTTTAATGTCCTGTCAGAGGTAATCAGGGGATGTGAGAAAGCTCTGAAATTTATTTAAGCATATTGTCAGAAAGCCGCTATAGAACTCTGACCTTGAGCTGCCCAGCATTAATGCCGTGTGCATTTCCATTACAGGCGAAGATTAGTTTCCTTTCTTTTCTTTTTTGCCTATCTGAAAGATGTAGCCCAAACACAGCTTGCTTACTGCAACTCTGCTGCAACCTGGTTTTCTCCATTTTGCCTGGCTTCCTTCCTGTAATCTCTCTTCACTAAGTTGCATTAGACAGCCTCTGCTCCTTGACCCTTACAAGCCCAGGCAATGTCATGACTCAAGAAGGATAAAGTTGCCTTGTCTTAGAAGATTGGAAGAGCTCCGGCAACTGAAAAAAATAAAGAAGTGTGTGCTAGGGCAAAACAACCCAACGCTAATCCTGGAAACACAGAAACGGGTCAACAACTAAAAATGCCTCTAGCTGTCACCCTCTACAACAATTGGAATGGGCTGCCAGGAGAGACAATCAGGTGCAGATGATTTATACCCGTGCAAATGCATCATTTATTAAAACTATCACATTGCTGACAATATGAAACCTTCCATTTGAGATAAACAGAAGTCCAGTCGGCTGATCTGCCGCTCTTTTTTAGAATGTGATTTCGCTGTAGTTCTCCTGTGCAGGAAAGATATTGGAAACATTACAGCAAGAAATAGCCATGGTGCAAGGGAGAACTATTTGGGATAGACTTATTTACAGTATCTGATTTTTAACTCTCTTCTCATTCAGAAGTTTATGATAGCCCAAGAAGTGTTTCCTCTTATTTTCCTTTACAGTGATCAACCCGGACTGAGAGAGGGAGAAAGACTGGACCAAAGTCACCCAATGAGGAGAGAAAATCAAACAAAGATGATTTAGGGCAGTGATTGCCAACCAGTGGGATAAAATTTTGGTGGTCAGCAGGGAAATGTCACCCCCAAAGCACTCCCCCGCCAAGCAATTAATCCAGGCTGCTTTGCTGCTTCTGCTTTTTCTGCAGAGACTCTGGGAAAATCCCCCAAAAAGTCTGTAGGAAAATTCTCCATGACATTTTCCTATTGATTGATCATTTTTTATTTGGGATTGCAGGATACCAGCTCCAGCTCCATTCTTGAGGAGAGAGAGAGAGAGAGAGAGAGAGAGAGAGAGAGAGAGAGAACATCACTGCCAGCCATCCGAGTTTAGATCAGCTCTCTCTCTCTTTCTTTTTTTCCCTCTCCCTCTCCGCCCCCCCCTCTCTCTCCCTCCCTCCCTCCCTCCCTCAGTGGCAGTGGTGGAGGTTCAGTGCTTGGTTGGCGGGGAGCTAGGCGAGGCGCATCCCTCGCTCTTTTTAGCTGTGAAAGAAGCAGCCCAGGGGGGCAGGAGAGGCATGTGCAGAAAAAAAAAGGACACTCCTTGAGAAGGCGGCCTATCTGTTTTTTTGGGGGGGCCAAAAAAAAAAAAAAAAAAGGCCCTGCTTTATTTTCTAAGAAACACGGTAGAAGGTAATACCAATAGCAGGGGAGGGAAATCCGGCCCGGGGTGGCTTGTTGATGTTGGTGGGAAAGTCGGTCCCATATTCCAGAGCTGCAGTAGTCACAGGACTAGCCCTTTGGTCATCCTGTCTTGTGACTACTGCAGCTCTGGAATATGGGGCCGACTTTCCCACCAACGTCAGCAAGCCACCGTCAGTCAAAATTCATATCAGTGGTCCACGGGATTTAAAATTATGAGTTTGGTGGTCCCTGAGGTCCAAAAGGTTGGTGACACCTGGTCTAGAAGACCTCCAATGTCCCTTCCAACTCTGTTATTCTGAATATAGTTTCCCCATGCCTGAAGTCTCCAGTTCTCATGCTCCCAATTTCATGCTTGACCATTTTTCTGTGATCGTTTATTTCTAGTTCCTGATTTTGTCAGGGTTGCTTCATCTTTATCTGTGGCCTGAGTGAACTGTGATGGTGTGTTTGCTCTCAGTATTCAAAGGGTGATGCATAATTTTCATTCAAGAAATAAAAACAAAATATGTATCCGAAGCCTAAATAGAGTTGTGGAGAAAAGAACTTCTACAAAATCCTGTTGGGAGATATGTTAAGAGACTTTCTCCTCTAAGACATTGAATAAAAGTGGTCGTTTGGAAAATAGCCATTGAATAGGGCTATTTATATCATCAAGTGTACTAGCATGGAACAATATCTTTGGGATAACTACTGAATGATATATGACACATCAGCAACTGAATATAAACTCTTAATTCCAACTGTACAATTCACTGCACTGACTAAAGAATGCTTTCAAAGCACGAGTGTCTGTTTAATGCAAAGAATTGGATAGAACAATGTGTGTGTGTGTGTGCGCGCGCACGCACAAACCTTTATACACACACAAACTGTACATGAGAGTGCATGCTAAATAGTTTCCAGGAGCAAGAGAACAATTTCTATTTATGGAGGTGATAACTTATCAATGTTTTGCTTGGGGGGGGGGTATTTGGCATACATACCAGTTGTGTATGCCAGAACAACCCCTCCGATGAAATTTGTGTTTGAAAATATAATTCAATTAAATGTACTACAGTATGAAAAACCTCTTCATTGTCAGCACAACCTTACCAATCTGGTAAAGATAGTATCTCAATCCCTCTCCTCTCCCTCCCTCCCTCCCCCCTCCCTCCCTCCCCCTTCTCTCTAAAATTAATTTATTAATTCAATGTACATGGTTCCACACTTACTGTGTGATTCTGGGTAGCTAATAAGAGCCATAAATGATAATAATAAGAGCTAAAAAGAAAAATGTCATGCTCAGCATGACTCATAAGCTGAAAACTAAGACCTGAAAGTTTTGCATCCAATTTTTTTTTAAAGAAAGTTAAAAGCAAGGAAGAAAGCATTGAAAATAAGTATATATTTGTGTTTTGTAAAAAGGGAAATGAAGTTAGGCCAAATGAACGTTGCGTTCTCCATAATATATCTATGCAGATGCTTCTCTTTTTAATTTGCTGAAAGAAATGTCTATAAAATGCATACATTATTATGCCATCTTCTAGCACATACATTTCTCACTCACAAAAAAATGTCTTATCATTAGGATGCTTCTGACAGATGGTTTTATTTTGATAACGGACCATTGCAAATCTAACCATCCTGAAGGATAGGGTCAGCTGAGAATCATTGGGTCTGTTCAGCCAATCACCAAGTGACCGGTCATAAGTCTAGAACAACTTGTATGGTAATCAAAGAGATTTCCTCTCTTCTCTGTAATCCCATAAACAGGACTGAAAAGTAAAGTAAAATGATAGTGGAAGTATCCCTTAACACTTACAGTGCTTTTCAGGTACTTTCCCAGAATACATTGGACCTAGCATATAAGACCAATAAAACATTGAAATCAGATTAAACATCATTCTAGTCCCTATTTATCCTCTAATGATAAAAGGTTATTTCATTCTGCCAAATCTGGGAAGAAAGTTTTTTTTGTTGTTGTTGTTGAATGTGGACTGAGGGCCTCAGTTTCATGTAGAAGTAGTGCTTGATTTACAACAGTCTGTTTAGTGACCGTTCAAAGTTACAACAGCACATATGATCATTTTTCAGACTTAGAATCATTGCATTACCCTCATGGTCAAGGGTGGGATTCTCCTGGTTCGGACCGGTTTGAGTGAACCTCTTGTTCCGATGATTAGCTGGCTCCAAACCGTTTCGCCCCAACAAGCATGTGGGCCCGCCCGCCCATCCCTGCTCTTTCCTGTGCTTTATGTCTTTTTGTTAAGAGCCCAGCTGATTCACACGGCACAGCGGTTTGCCATGGCTCAGCTGTTTTATTCAGCTGCAGTTGAAGGTAAGATTTAGCTTTTTTAAACACGGAGTACGCGCTCACCAAGCTGGTTGTTATACCAGTTGAATCACACCCCTGGCCATGGTCATGTGATCAAAATTCAAATACTTGGCAAGTGATTCATATTTGTGATAGTTGCAGTGTTCCCAGGGTCATGTGATCCCCTTTTGACTCACTTAACAACTGTGTTGCTAACTTAACAACTGCAGGAATTCACTTAACAATTGTGGCAAGAAAAGTTGGGGCAAAACTCACTTAAAAATGTCTCGCTTAGCAAGAGAAATTTTGGGCTCCATTATAGTTGTTAGTCAAGGACTACTTGTTTTGTGTTCTTCTCTTCACTTTTAGCCAATGGCTTTCTAGAAATATGGTAGGTCTCTCTGGGAAGATAAGATAATGGTATTTGGGTAGACAGTAGGAACTAGAAAGATCTTCCTTTCAAAACAGAAAAAGGCATTATAAATTAATCCACTAAACAGGCTGCATTGTCCTTAGATTCAATAACATACGCATGGGAGAATATTCTTTGCCATTTCAAAATGCAAAGCTGAGTGACTTCTGATATTCCTGTCAGTTGGATCACTTTTACTCTACTCCAATGCATCATACCAAATATTCCCATCTAAGGTTAATGTGGGTGTGCATGACACATATGATTTAATCGATATTAAAACAGGGCACTATTATCTGCAATCCTGGAATGAGATTTTCTGTCTCTCTTCCCCCCCCCCCCCCCGATCTTCTGCAAAAATAAAATGTAATGTAAAAGTGAAATGGATTTATATTCTTAGTGGGCATTTCATATCAACTTCCAATGATGAGCTGACATTTTTTTTAGTAGTTCTAGGGCTTTTCAAAGTGTCACTCATCTGTTCGACAAAAGAAGAGGACTCCTGACTGACAGTTTTCAAATAAGTCTGAAATTGAGCAAGTAGCTCTTTAAATATGTTATGACAGAAGCAATCTGAACTAGCGACAGCAAGTTAGCACATACCCCAAATTACTTATGTTGGAGTTTAAGTTCATGCAGCAGATAAATCATTTTACTTTGAAAACAGGAAAAAACATAATGCTGTCCCCAACCATTCCCCACCTTCTAATCAGAATAAATGAGTATGCACGTAGAACATAATAGCAGTTCAGCTGGTTCATATTAATGATTCACAAAATTCAAAATCTTATTTCCATAAGCAGACAATTAAGGCAGTATCACTCCTTTCTCTATTGTTACTATTGACTTGGTATTTAGAAGGTGGGAGTGCTGCAAGTTTTGAACTGCAGCAGTACAAATGACCACTAGATGGCAGCCAAGGGTTGGAAGATAATAAATGCTGCAAGTATAAGTTTAGCCACCATTTTTTTAAACAAAAAAACCTCCAGAAATTTATTACCTCAGCTCTCTTCAGAAGTGAGGAATAATAATTAGCTTCTTCTGAATCAACTTCCAATGGGCAAAACCATCTAGGTGAACATTTTTGGTCTCCATTCTGAAGAAATCTCCTTATATATTCTCCCTCTCCAAAAGAGTTTAAAAAGAATGAAATGTTCCGGCTTTTCCTTGAACCTTGAACCATAAATACGTATTATCTATTGATCAATTGATTGATGTATTGTTTTCCTAATAGCATAATTGGAAATCTGATGGGGATAAGCATTGCATTTGTTTCCTAAGAATACACATATTGAATTAAACAAGTGTGCTATATATCATGTTTCTGATGACCTGCCATGAATGGTGAAATAGGGCGGTGAAAGGAGAAATTGGTTTGCTTATATTTATATGCAAACCTGGAACTAAGGAGAATTTTCTTGACAGTGAGAACAGTTAAGCTTGTCTCCAGATGTTCTGGGTGCTCCATCACTGGAGATTTTAAAGAAGAGATTGGACAGCCATTTGTGCAGGATGGTGTAAGGTCTCCTGTTCAAACAGGGTGGGTGGGACTAGAAGACTTCCAAGGTCCCTTCCAAATCAGTTATACTTGTATCAGTTGGGCAGAAACAATGGATCCGGAACAGATAGCTGATTCACAGAACACTCCTGCTTGGAAGAAACAGGCCATATTATCAAAAGCCTTTAGGAAGTTCCCTTACGCATGGAGAACAATGTCCCATGCAGAATGAGTTGAGAAGCCTCATGCTGTTGCTTCATTATTCTACCTGGAGCATCTTCAAAGCGATTAAAGGGCAAGATACAAGAGGGAATGTCTCTGTGACAATGGCTACATACATAAACAACAGAGTTTTTGTTCCTTCTGTGCCTATACTATAGAGCAGTGGTGGCTAGCCTTTTTGGACTCCTGTGCCAAAAATTGTGCACTCACTTGCATACTCACACTCGTGTGCCAGCACCCAGAAGGCAATGTGCACTCCCCATGCCCCCTATGCATGTGTGTGCAATCCCTCCCCTGTCGCGCATGCCTGTGCCTCACAGCTGATTTTTGGCCAGTTTGAGGCATTTCTTGGCCTCCCGGAGGCTTCAGGAAGGCTTCTGCAATCTTTTCAGGCCAAAAAACTAGGTCCATTTTGTCACTTCTGGTATCTCCAGAAGAACAGGAAGCAACAAAACGGGCCTAGTTGAAAAGCCTGCAGAAGTCTGTAGAAGCCTTCCTGAAGACTCTGGGAGGCCAAAAAAGGCCTTAAACCAGCCAAAAATCAGCTGTGAGGCACAGGCATGCACAGTGAGGTAAGTTTGCCTGCAGCTCACGTGCCGGCACAAATGGCTCTGTGTGCCACCTGTGGATTGCGTGTCATAGGTTCACCATCACGGCTAGAGAGACAGTCATATTAGCTTCATCTGACCAATACCGTATAAATATCCAGGTTGCCCAGAAAAATTGTATACCTCCCATCTACTTACAGATAGTAATCTGGCTTCAACATACAGTGTTGCCAGGTTTTTCACAGCAGCTCTTAAAATCTGTCAGATGATGATCTGTATATCAAATGAACCCTAATTAATATTTAACTTGTTAGCTGAGACTGTTTTGTATTGTAATATATTTAGTTAGCCATAAAACACACACACAGGTTTGGGGTTGTTTTTAGATTTGTAAGTTGTATTTAGGTTTCGTTGATACATACACACACAGAGAGAGACACACACAAATATGTGTGTGTGTGTGTGTGTGTGTGTGTGTGTGTGCATACACAAAGAGACATGTTGGCTCAGTGGCTAAGACGTTGAGCTTGTCAATCAATCATGTCAGCAGTTCAGCAGTTCGAATCTCTAGCGCCACATAACGGAGTGAGCTCCTGTTACTTGTCCCAGCTTCTACCAAACTAGCAATTCGAAAGCATGTAAAAATGCAAGTAGAAAAATAGGGACCCCTTTGGTGGGAAGGTAATAGCGTTCCATGCACCTTCGGCATTTAGTCATGCCAGACACATGACCACGGAAATGTCTTTGGACAGCACTGGTTCTTCAGCTTTCTAACGGAGATGAGCACCACCCCCTAGAGCTGGAAACATCTAGCACGTATGTGCGAGGGGAACCTTTATCTTTACTTTTATATACATGCATACTGTACATACATACATACATACATACATACATACATACATACAACAAGGGTAGAACCTTCGTGGGGCTCACTACAATGACCCCATGGCCCCCAAGCTATAGAAAATTCAAGACCTAATAATAAAACATTAAAAGAAAGATAAAAGCCTAAACATAATTGAAAATTCCAATTTAAATGGAGTGTCTTCACTCATTTTCTAAAACAGAAAGCCAGAGCCAGAAATGTATGTATGTATGTATGTCCAGGCAAAGTCGTGATCAACCCACAACAATGTTTTAGATCAGGGGTCTCCAAACTTGATAACTTTAAGATTTGCGGATTTCAACTCCCAGAGTTTCCCATACCAGCATGGCTGGCCCAGGAATTCTGGAAGTTGAAGTCCACAAGTCTTAAAGTTGCCAAATTTGGAGGCTCCTGTTTTAGATGCTTCAGATCATGGGACCCACAAAGGGTAGCTCTTTCTGCAGTTGGCAGAAATGGGTTTCAGGAAGGGATGGGGCATTGATCAACCTCTGCAGGCTGTCTTGATAGCCCAATTAGACTTGCAGCTGGAGGCACTCATGGCTGTTAGGTGTGACTTTTAACTATCACTATCTATTGATATTTGGACGTGAGTGCCAAACCCTCTGCAGATGTAGAGTATTACCTTTTTGAAACTCTACAGCTTCTGTCACTTTGATCTTGTCTGATTGTGAAAGACCTGAATGGTCACTCTGAAGACATGAGCACTTGTGGAAATCTCCTTGACAGAAACACAGAGAGTAATGTTCTCTTGTGTCATTCAAACCGGCCTTGGCTTCCCGTTTTTAGAAAATGAGTGAAGACGCTCCATTTAAATTGGACTTTTCAATTACGTTTAGGCTTTTATCTTGCTTTTAATGTTTTATTATTGGGTCTTGAATTTTCTATAGCTTGGGGGCCATGAGGTCATTGTTGTTCTGCACTAGAAACTTGTTGATATACAGTAATTAACAAAAGCGATTTCTTGATTTAGTAATGAAGTATTTTTAGATTAAAAAAATATTGAAGAAATGTAGAACAAATGTATACAATAGGTATTACTGATACAGTGGGAGTAATGTGCAGAAGTATCTGTTCAAATTTTGCAGGAAAAAAGAGCCCAAATGTAAATTAGTGTCATTACTAGATGAAAATCTTAACCATATTCAAAAGCCACAGCAACCTAAAATTTTCTACACAAACTGAAAGAAATATATAATAAAACACAGGATCACATACAAGCAGCAGTGGATTATGTACCACAAATGGAAAGAGCTGCATGAGGGGTTTTTCAGACATGTTTCTTGCACTACCTGTTATTGGATCTACCTATAGCCAGGCAAAGATTGGCTATATTATAGATGATAACTTGCTATTCCAAAGTAAGATTGCCAGTTATTTCCCAGGGTGACCTGGGAAGATTACTCATATACACAAATATGTTTATTGCCCCAGCTCGTTGTGGCAGGTACCCTTCTTATGGGGGTAGTGGAACTTTTTTATTGATTAGCCCACATGCCATATCAAAATACAAAATAAAACACCAAGCAATAATAAAACCAGGTGTGAAAATGTTATGAAACAGATTAGATCAAAAGAATAAAATAAGGAATACGTGAGTTTTTTTTTTGTGTGTCTTGTTCATGGTAATTCCCCGTTAGGAGAATGAGCGCATACAGGGAGACATATTTGAGAGTAGTGTTGGAATAATACACACAGAGCACAGATACACTGTACAGTAAGTGTAGGTTTTTACTTCCAGAAAAGTTTAAGCAAAGTCCAAGCAAGCAATCCAAAGTCATTCACAGGTAAATCAGTCAGTTTTTCAATGCAGGGATAATCCAAATATCAAATTCCAGTGTCAAAAACAGTTCAGTATCAGACTTACATTAAATCCAGAAATATCAGTCAATTGGGGAAAATGGAGGAAAGGCAATACTCTCCAACAGAAAGAAAAAGAGAGACTCACTGAGATACACTCTCTTCTGAGACTAACACTAAGACAAACCAGGTTTCTGGCTCCATCTTATGGCCGTTTGAGAAACCACACCTAATTAGTTTTGCATTTTCTTAAAGATACAGTTTTAAAATGTTTATCCTGGTTTATATATTTCTAACCCAAATACCTGTTAGGTGACTTATATTCCTAACATGTCTTTCTCATTACTATAATTTATTTTGATCAGACCCACATGTGCATATTTTAACTGAACTGTTTTATTTAAATAAAGGGCCATGATATATGTGATTTTTTGATTGTGACTGCACATGAAAGAAATGTTGTTTTTATTTTAAGATTCCAATGGGTTGTTCATCTGAAACATAGTCCAAGATACTAGTCTCTCTCCCTCTCCCTCTCCCTCTCTCTCTCCCTCGCTCCCTCCCTCCCCCCCTCTCTCTTTCTCTCTCTAATACAACTGACAATCAAATGATACATGTGTTCTACCTTCTATCTCTGAAACGCCACAAATAAAAGTGTGTTCATTATTAGGGACTTGGTTAAATCTTCTATATTTAACCAATTGTGTCCAGCTGCTCAAATCTTGCTGGTATAAATGCTGCTCTAAGATGTTCAGGTTTCCCTGTATTTACGGGGGTTGTCATTAAATTTAAATTTACTTTCCATAAGAAAAGGTACCCCAAAACTGAAAGGAACTTAATTTAATGTAAAATTGGTGCATTGGCTTTAGATTGTTCATGTTTCATAGATTCTGCATAACTTTGAATATCACATCTTTGTTTTCACAAAATGGTAGCATCTCTAACAGCTTAGTGTTTCCCCAAACTGCATCTCATAATCTCCTAGCAAGAGCAGGCAGAATTTGGAGATGGAATTGCCATGGACTCGACTGTCCATGTGTGCAAAGAATCAAGCAGAGTGTGAAGACTTCTTTTTTTTTTTCCTGTTGAGATATAAATATCTCTATTGCTTTGCTTTAGATAGCATGTTTCCTGCTTATCAGAGACACAAGGATGTGGACACAAGTTGGTGTCTGTTTCCAGCTTGGTAGGAAAAAAAAAAGATGACAGTTTTAATTAAAAATGCATTTTCCAGAAACAATTCAGATTTATATATAGCAAGGTGGTGTTTCTCACGCTGTGAACTTTAAGATTGCTGCGCTGAGCAAAAGCATTCTTTCATCATTAGCATATGCTGCATTTTTCCTTCTCTTCTTTTTCCCCCTGGTCCTTGGTGTGATGAATAAGTGGCTCACTTCTAATAGTTCTTAGGCATTCATATTAGCAAATTAGCAAGTTTTTCATCAAATGGCACATAAAAAGAATTTCCCACCACCGAAAAACACGCTTCCTCCTAATTTGGTTATATGGCTATACTATTTTACTGCAGCAAACACTCTAAAGAGATTCCAGATAGGTTGTTTTGCTCTCTGTTTCCCGTTTCAAAGTCAGCTGAGCAAGAACAAGATTAAATGAAGTACTGAGCATCACACAGAAGGAGGGCAAACTGCATAGGGGCAGCAAGGCTGGACTTGCAGAGAGGCAGTGACACGTGGAGGATCTTTAAATGTTCATTAACGCTCTTCCTGACTTATCATAGCAATCATACATCTGGGAAGGAGCAAGATGGGGGAACAAAGCGAAGTCTAGATGAGGACATAGCAATCGTCCTGCTTTTTTAATACAGCATCCTCCTAATAAAAATTTTATGTCACCACTTCGGAGCAAAGAAGCTGAAAATTGTTGCTTCAGTATCGATGCTGCAAAACAGTTCATACGTACGAGATAGCACAGACTTAGGGTGATCCTTAATTCTTCATTTATACACTTCTAATGACTGCATGGAATTTTTGTAGCCCAGGTCCAAATCCTCACATTTCATTTTTTTTTTTTTTAGCAAAGCCTTAATTTAAAGCTATGGTTCTTTCCATTCTGTCTATTCATTCATATTTTGCTTTCTTGATTTTCATTCCATTATTTAATTAATTTATATCGTGTCCTATTTATTGCAAGTCAGAGTCACAATATTCCATATACCATGATTATCACCCAACTGGCTTATATTTGCACATGCGCGTGCGCGCGCGTGCGCGCACACACACACACACACACACAGAGCCAATGGCAAACTACTTTCTCACTGTTGCCAAAAGAGAAAAAAATGGGTTTGTTTATGAAATTACCAGGTGGACAGAAAGGCCCAACAGAGACTCCATTTCCTTAGGGTCTTGCAAAAGAATAAAGTGGAACAACAACTGATGACCACCTTTTACCGGTCCACAATAGAAAGCGTCCTCTCATTACAGTCTAGTATGCTGGCTTGACAGCCGTGAATAGAAAGACATTACAGAGGGTGAGCACAGCACAAAACATTGTGGGCTGTTCCCTGATACCACTAGATGACATCGCTAGGGGTCGCTGCCTTAGAAGAGTGAAGAAAATTTTCAGGGATGATTCACATCCCGGTGAGCACTTCTTCACTCTCCTACCATCGGGTAGGAGATATAGAAACATAGCCAGCCACACAAACAGGCTGAAGACTTCTGAACGGAAAATAACTTCATGTCAACATAGTATGATAGACTTGCAGGGCCGGCACATTGTGTAACAAGGTCACATAGTGTAATAAGATTGGGACTGGATTAGGGACTTCTGTCCTCACTGTGTGTTGTGTTGTGGGAGGGCACGAAGGGAGGCTCAGCCAATTCATTGTACACATGTTATACTCTGACAATAAAGACAACAACAAAAACTACTACAACAACAATATAACAACAACAAAACAAAACAAAACAATAATAATAATAATAATAATAATAATAATAATAATAATTTGATTCAAAATGTTGCTTTAGACTAGAGAATTTAAAGCCCATACATTTCTTCATATCAATGCAAGGGAGGAAATGAGAATTCCTTTTTTGAGAAAATTATCTTTTACACTTTCATTTTTTGGGGTAGGCTTTGCAAGAAATTCACTGGGAATGCCTGTGTGAAAGAATAGAGGTGGCCCTCAATTTTCAACAGTTCATTTAGTGACCATTCAAAGTTATGACGGCACTGGAAAAAAGTGCCTTATGACTGTTTTTCACACCTACAACAATCCCTGGAGTCACTTGATCAAAATTCAGATGTTTGGCAAACTGATTTACATGTATGAAGGTAGCAGTTTGCTGGTGGTCGTGTGATCATGTTTTGCAACCTTCTCCCAAGCAAAGTCAATGGGGAGGCCTGATTCATTTAACAATCCTGTTACTAACTTAATAACTCCAGTGATTCACTTAACAACTGGGGCAAGGAAGTTAGTCAAATGAAGGAAAAATCATTTAACAAATGTTTCACCAACAGAAATTTTGGGCTCAATTGCCATTGTACATTGAGGATTACCTGTATTGAAATTACATTTCTTAGTTATCTTGAGGTAAACTTATTGACTTTAAATTATGCTGAGAGTTAAATACATACTGGGATATGCACAGGTTTTATATCCAACAAAATATCCATTGTCCTTTTGCCTATTCTGCTTTATTAACATGTGAAGCAATACATAAATCTAAGTGCTATTGCTATTGGGTGCTTTCCTTGACTCCATTACGCGAGCTATTTCAGCCTTTTAATCTGTTGGCTTTGCAGAGTGTTGAAGTCATAATGAACACTCAATTGCATTAATTCTCATGATCAGGCTTTGCAGGGAAGGCCTGACATTTCAGCTTTATGAATTTGTTGACAATTTTCATTCTGGCTTTGTCTCCTGTGTTCTCAAGTCACTAGTTGTTGGAAAGTGGTTTTCTGTTTTTCATTCTCACAGATACCAGCTGTGCTACTTGAAATAAGGAAAAGGATAAATTGAACAAAGTCTGGGTCTTTTTTTTTTAGTGCAAAGCTGTGCTTTACTAGACATATTTAATATATTAATCAAAATATCAATATCCAATGACAGGAAGGCTATATTTTGGAAATGACCCTTCAGTATCTCCAAATGGATGAAAAATAGCCATTGAGACTGCATAGCTGATTAAAAATAAGTTTTTTTTTCAAATGCTGTAGTTTGTGGATTTTGAAATGTTAATATATATTTAAATTATTTCATACATATAATAAAAGATGCCTGCAGTCTGCCATTCTGGCTGATGTATTCATTTTGCAGTGGCTGAAAAATTGTCGATCCCTAGCTCACCAGGATTCAGCTGGGAAAAAAAAGCAGAAGCAAAAATATAGCATTTTATATTATTTGCTCAAACACCAAGGAGAGAAACCCAGATGCAGGGCTTTTCTGCACAGAGATATTGGTGACATTCCCAATCTCCAACCACTCTGCTTCCAGACTAGGGGGTGCAAAGCAAAGCATTCTTGTGGGAAGAGGTAAAAGAAAAAGCAACTACTTTTTGCTTCTGTGAACATAAAACCTCTCATAGGGCAATCAAAAGGTTGAATATGGCTTCTGGCAAACTTCCCTAAAGATTCTTACCTAGTTCGCACCAGTTTGAACATCTGAAGGATTTCAGTAAGGTTTTTATTTTTAAGCTCTTGACTAGAGAAATACATGCAGACATGTCATGTCCTCAGACTAGATCTTCCATGATCCTTCCCTTTCCTTGCTGGAGAAGGGCTGAGTGAGGTGGAATTTACGTTCATACCAGTGGTGGGATTCAAAAAAAAATTACAACTGGTTCTGGGGATGTGGCTTGGTGGGCATGGCAGGGGAAGGATACTGCAAAATCCCCATTCCCTCCCCACCCCACTAACCAGCTTTCCAGCTCCGTTCTCCTATGCAGGGGAACAAAAGAAGACCCAGCGGATTGATTGAGTGGCCATGTGAGGACTCCTGGGAGGGGCAGGGGTGGGTGGGCAGGGCCAGTCAGAGGTGATATTTGCTGGTTCTCTGAACTGGTCATAATTTTCACTACCAGTTTACCAGAACTGGTCCAGACCAGCTGAATACCACCTCTGGTTTATACATACACTACCTCCTGTTGATCAACAGGGAACAAAAATTTCACTGATTTCTGATACTTTGGAGCCTGGTCAAGCTGTGTAAAGTCAGAGATTTACAACTGGGTCCTAGCTCCAGGAACTGCATAATCAAAGAAGTCAAATTTGGTTTGTTACTCATGTGTCAGCCCCGGATCCATCTTGATTCAGATTCAGGGCTGCCACAATGGGGTATGGGCAAGCTGTGGGAATAGGAGAGTGATGAAGGGAGTATAGCCACAACAACATTATTTTGCCAGAAATCAAGGACAAGTTGCTGGACTTTGGAGGGGATTGACTGGAATTGGCAGTAGTTCAGATTGGGCAAAGTGATTGGGGAATCATAAATTGGGGAACGGCATGAGTGTGGAAGGGGGAAAATGCGGGAATTCAGATTTGAGTTTTCCCCAGATGTGCCAGCATGACTTCTGTAATAAATTCTTACTTTGATGGACTTTGTCTTGGAGTTTTGAATTGCATAGAGAGGTTAAGTGGAACACTGACATCATGTGCAGCCTCCTCATCTGAAGGTTACAAGTCTGTACATAACAAAATGAAAGTATGCTTGAGTTCAGTGAAACTTCATTCATGAGAGCTTTCATTGTACTTTTTGAATGACAACTTAAAAAAAAGTATTGTAAGATCTGGATGAAGTCTGCCTTCAGTTGAGATGGGTCAGATATATGATTGGCATTCATTCTTTTGTAATTCATCAATAGGAAACCAACGTTGCCTAGAGTAGGGGTTCCAAATCTTGGCAAGTTTAAGAAGGGGGGACTGAAAATCTCAGAATTTCTGGAATTTGAACTCCACTCGTCTTAAAGTTGCCAGGTTGAAGTGTGTACAGTATGGCCAGAAAAATATGCTAAAAGTTGATACTACAGCCTGAATACAAAGAATGTTGTGCTTAGTTCTCTTCCCTCTGGACTTACAACATTCAGAATGTATTCACAATCTGGACTAATACCATAAAGTCATTACATATGTAGCTGCACATCTGCTGTAAGAATGTGCAATTCCAAAGCAGATGTTAGGAAAGAAGGTATGCAATTAAAACATGCTTTCCAGTAGAATTAACACCATATTATGGTTTTTAATGTGTTTATTACATTATCCATTGATCCATAACACATCATTCTGTAAAACCTGCATTCATCATGTTGCCTATTTTATAGCAGCTTGGGCAGTAATTCATTTGTTCTATTTGGACTCAAATCTTCATAAAATTCTTTTTTATAACTTGATCTTTAGAAGAAAAGGCATTTCCTCAGTTTTGAATTTCTACCCAAAGGTAAACAAAACAATATTTGGTTGAATTATATCTACTGTTGCAGTTTCCTTGGCCAGTACCTAATAAGCTAAGGCTAATTGCATTTTTTAAAAAATATGAAAAACATTTTGAGTGAGCTTCACATAATTTCATAAATGACATTTATTTATTTTTTTCCCAAGCAGATACATTTATCTGATTCTGTAGAAAATAACTGGAGGGTTTCAGTAGTCTGCCATAAAGAAATCACTTTTCAGATTATTTTGTCTGAAGAGGTTATATACTTAGAAAGGTTCTTGATTAACTCAAATGACAACAAAGGATGCTTAACAATTTTCAATAAGTATTAGTTTAATGCTTTAATCCCAAATCCTGTAAATTTGTGGAAGGAAAGGTTTTGTGATAAATTTGTGCTAGTTTTAAGCCAGAAAGCAATTGTTTTAGAGGACGGAGGAATAAAACATTCCCCTAGAAGTTTTTATGTCTTCACAGTATCTCCGATGACAATTATACAAGTTGAACTTTCAAGAGTATGAAATACAATAAAAAAGTGGGGGGGGGGTTGCATTCATTTATTGCATCTCAAATTTATGAAAAGTATTTTCCAAGAAGGAAGGGAAGAATCTTAGATAAATGCTAATGTTTGGAATGTAATGTTTCTGCCCTTTTGCGGGATGGAATGCCTGTGCATCATCACTCTGGTACTCTGTACACCCTTCAGATTAAGTTCAGTTAAATCCCAGGAAAATGCATCCAAGGTGGCATGTAGCCCACTGGCTGTGGCTTGGACATGCTTCTTTGAGCGGTGAGCTTTTTTTGCAACCACACGCAGCTGAATGTTAACTTGGGACCAGCCAATGGTGCTGTGCAGTAATTTTGTCCAATTTTTAAAATGGGTTTCATTCTGTGGGAAACTGATCTCGGAGAAGGAGGAGGAGGAGGAGGAGGAGGAGGAGGAGGAGGAGGATAAAATAACCTTTGGACATTTTCGAGAGAAGTGTCTGGGTTAATCTTGCAGTAGAAATCATGAGGGCTTATAATACTATAAAAAGCAGGAAATGGTAATTTATTATTGCAAGCACAGTTGTGCACCACATTTCACCCGATGCATGGAGTGCAGCCCTCTGTGAAAAGAAATAATGCACATAAAGGTAGCTCTTGATGGAAACTGGGAAAGCAGAATGAGAGGCAATAATAAAAGCTGGGGTGAGAGATGGTGAGAATTACCTATAGTGATTTGTGACAAAGCTGAAATTAGGTGAGATATAGACATTCAAGCAACATGATAAGAAATCCTGGTCTTTGTTTAATCATTAAAAAAAAAAGTGTTTTACCATTTCTCCTGCCCCTGGAGTCCAACAAGTTTGAGGATGAAATTAGTTTGGTGACTCCTTTTGTTAAAGATTTTTTACTTAATTGTACTGAAGTGCTGAACTGTTTCCACCATGCTATTTCCGAGGTCAGATGTTTATCCCGATATCTATGCATTTATCTATCATACTTTTCTGCTGCTGCACTCTCCAATGACTCATGAGGGCACAAATAAACTAAAATAACAACACAAGACTAATAAATAAGTCAACTTAATAAATCAAAACCAAAAATGGGAAAAAAATACATTTCAACAGTGAGATAAAAACTAATATGAATAAGCATCCAATGGCCGCTTATGAAAACCTTGAAAACCTTTTGAATAACATGTGTGAATGGAAAGAGAGAGGGAGGGAGGGAGAGGGAGGGAGAGAGAGTAGGGAAGCTATATACAAAATATAGTGAGGGCGCTGCTGAGAGATGATGCCATGGACTATATTGGGAGGTCACCAAGCCCTCTAATGTTGTGGGCAATAAAATTAGATCTGTGATCTCATTGTCCATGAAGATGCTGGGACAGTAGTAAGATCTTAATCTTCCACAAGAACAGTGTTTTGTTTCTGGTTGCTACTGGTTAATGATCTATTGTTGCTGGTTAGTTACTGGTTTAGGATAGATTCCTCCCCCCCCCCCCCCCCAATTCAATCACATCTGATTCTTGAAGAATACTTGGACAAGTCCCTGCAGATTTCTTGGCAAAGTTTTTCCGAAGTGATTGCCATTGTCTGCTTCCCAGTACTGAAAAAAGAATAAGCAATTAAGTTGGGTTTAGAACCAAAATATTGATTCAATTATAATGTTTGGAAGTAGTGTTTAATATGTCAACCATAGTTCCCATTTGATACATTTTATTCCTGGTTATCTTAAATATAGATTTTACAATACAGTATACACACAGGATAAGTAGAATCACAATATATTTTACATTACAACTCTGTTTGCCTGATGGCTTCAAATCAGACTTCATGTATGCGCTTACAAATTCTCATGCATCTAACAGACACCGTCTCTGGTTTGCATGTGTGTATAAGTACGTTTTGTATGTGTTGAGATTTATTACGCTTGTATTCTTTGACTGAAGTTCTTAATCATTTACACAACAGAAGAATGGCAGGAATTTCCAAACCTTTATTGCCTCAATCCTAAAAAGCATCTTCTCAGTTAAAACACTTTGTTTTATTGAAATGATTGGGGTACAGGCACTGGAGTAGAAGGGAGAGGGGGGGAATTTTTGAAAAATGAGCTGCAGACAAAGTTCCATCATTTTTGTGTTTATTCTTCTGAAACTAATCCATTAAATATAAATGTGTAATAGTGTCTTAATGCAGCTCTAAAATTTACCCTTAATCCATATGTGATGGATTACAAATTCTCTTTACAGAGGAGCCCTACAGAACAAATTTAATATTTTGATCTATAAAACTATGACTGCTTCATATACGGTAGCCTTTGGAATAAAATCCATAGTTTCAAATTAAGGTGTGTCAACCTTATCTTTCGGCTTTCAACTGCTATTATGAATTGTATATTATGTAGAGCCACATAATTTGTTTACTGTATCAATATTTGGGGAAAATAATATTTTTGTCTAATAAATAAAAAATAGAAAATAAAAGCATCACAAACTTTCGACAGGCTTTTTTTTTGGTTCCATAGAAATCAATGTAACAGTTTCATTCAACTATATTGTGCATCGCAGGTGCCCAAAATAGGGCATAACATTCAGGTAGTATTCAGAGAAATCTAGTTTAAAATAGGTTCTTGCATGAACATCATTGGTGATATTTATTGTACTGAGCTTTCAAAGGTAATTTAAAACAAAACAAAACTGTTTTTCCCTCTGATCCTTGTCAATCATGTTTCTACATTTATGGGACATGGATAATATCCATAGTCACAACAAGATTCTTCCTCATTCGAATTTCCCATTGCAATCTGTCTAATGATCAGAAGCTATCTTAAATATATGAATGTGGGCAAATATATTTTAAAAAGATTATTTTGTTATAAATAAATGTGCCTTGGAGAAAGAACTACCTGTACCTTAAAATTTATTTAGATGAATTCCCATCTAAACATTTCCACAAATTTGGTTTGAGATTTTTGTCAATTAAACCAAGATAATATCATATATAATAATCTTTCCTTGGACAAACATTTGTATTTTTTCCAGAAGCGAAAAAGAATTACAGCCCCACCCCCCAGTAAGTTGCCAAACATAACATTTGAAAAGATACATGCTGAACTTTCATTTTGTAAGTGTCAAGTTCATTTTGCTTTACTCTTCCTGTAATCTTTATCCAGTTACTCTTGCACATGTTAAAGATCTGAAGAATTCCTGAGATGCACTTTGAAACAAGAGTGGGGTGGTTTTTTAGGGTGGGTTTGGGTTTGTGGGGGAGATCCTTCCCTGGTCTTTATAAATAAAATCTCTTTTAGGATTATATTTCTCCTAAATGTTATTTATGTATTGTGTGTATCTCCCATCATTTCCCTTGAGCACTCAAAATGGCATCTGCCTGGTAACGACTCTTCTAATTCTTTTTTTTTAAATTATTTATTTTTAATTTTAATTATGAGAATACAACACAATACATCCAACTTTCGTTCTATCCATGTTTGAATCAGTCTCCAATATTTTTTGCAGCATTGCAAGTCCACCACATGTGAAAAAATGTACCTGGTACATCTTTACACTTCCAACAATTTGGAGATACATTTTTAAACATTTTAGAAAGTCTTGCTGGCGGAAGATGCCACCTGTAAAACATCTTATAAAGATTTTCTTTACAAGCTGTAGCCGATGTTATTTTCTTATTTGTGTTCCAAAGTTTTTGCCATTTAGCCAATTCAATATTATAACCAATTTTTTTTGCCTATGCCACCATTGTTTCTTTAACAATGTTCTTCCTCAAGTTTGTATTCTAATAAATATCTATACAATATTTTTATTAATTTATCATCTGTCTCTAACAATAGCTTATCCAGATTTGTTAATTCTTTATTAATACTCCATGTTTTTTCTGTCTTGTGTATATCTTGATTGTATTTGTGAATAAGACCACCATTGTTTATTTACCCCCTGTGCTACTAGTTCTAATCTAGTTTTCAGTACTTCTTGTTCATTCAGTATATCTTTATGAGTTACTATTTTCTCCATATTTATCAAGTTTGGATGTATAAATGCTTCTAGTATGGAAAGCCAAACAGGTATTTTCATGTAATTTTGATATTTGATTTTGTTCCAAACTGTTAACAGTGCCTGTTTTAAATAGTATCTCTGAAAATAATTATGTGCTGTATTTTTTCCGTACCATAAGAAGGCATGCCAGCCTATTTGAATAAAACCTTTTAGTTTTAACAATCCTTTATTCCTCAATGTGTAATCCATTCTTTTATCCATGTTAGAGTTGCTGCATAATAATATAATTCCCATTCAGGCAAGTCAAATCCTCCTTTTTGTTTAGTGTTTTGCATCACTTTCATTCTTGGAACTTACACTGCCATATAAATTTTGACATTAGTTTTTAGATTCTCAAAGAAGCCTTGCTCTAGTTTAATAGGAATATTTTGAAATTTAAAAAAGTATTTTTGGCAATATATTCATTTTTATAACAGCTATCCTGCCCATTAGAAAAAAGTTGTAGATTCTTCCATCTTTCTAGATCCTTCTTAATTTGAATTATTAATTTAGTATAATTATCTTCTCTGAGAGTTATGCACCTAGCCGTTAAGAATATCTTAAGATATACCTAAGTATATCCTCTAATTCTATGCACAGAACAATCCCATGAAGCATTTGCATGCATTTCACCTAATTGAAACTTCTGCCCACCTGCTTTCTTTCCATACACCTTGCTCTTGTTTCTTACTGAGTTTCCCATTTGATCCTTTTCTGCGCTCATGGGGTATCAATTCAGTCTTTCGGTGGGTGCAGATACAAAGCATAGCTGAAGTAGACAGCTGTAATCCCAAAGGTGACTTTTTTCCAAAAGGCAGATGGACTTTCTTGATTTATTTTCTTTGAAAACATTTTGTTTTTGATCCAAGTTTGGAAGAAGCTTCTTGGATGAGAAGTGAAATGTTAAAATAATAATAATAATAATAATTAATTAATTTAAAAAAAACACCAAGAAAGTCCAGTTGCCTTTTGGAAAAAGCACCACTTATTGATCCTCATCTAGCTCCAATTTAATATTGGCCTTTAGTTGATTAGATTCTTGTAGATAGGGTTGAATGACCTAGATGATTGAGAATCTCCATGGACATTTAGACAAGTGTGAGCAATGTTGATAATACAACAGGAATACCCTGCTCTGCATCTCTAGAAGTAGGGGCAATTTTGCTTCCCTTCAGGTGCTTTTTACTGACTCCAAAGTGGATCCAAGCTAACTCACTGCTTCCTGGAATCAGGTCTCATCTCTCCCAATGGATCCATCTTTGCCTTAATTAATGGGCTTATTCAAACAATTATACCCACTGGTTTTGCTTACCTCTATAAATGGGAACATTTAAACAAAACAAGGTGTCACTTTTACAAAGAAGCAAAACTGGATTGGGACACAATCTGAGTTCTCCTTGAGGAAAGAAAAAAACAAATGAATTGATTCTCCTTGTCTAGTAGACTTTCAGATAACACTTCCTGTTTCCTCTATGAATTCTGTATGTTTGGTAGTCCTTGAATTAATAAAAGCTTTTCTGAATTGAAAAAAAACTTTCTGAAAAGTTCAGGAAAGAAATTTTAGGAGTGCAATCCTGTTTACGTTGATTCAGAAGTAATCATCCTCATGTTCAGGTGATAGATTCTCCATATGTGTAGAATTCAGCAGCCATAAAATGATAGCAACCTCTCTGCTCCATAAGTCAAGCTTTGACATCTGAGGCTAGCTAGTTGTCCATGAGACCATGTAATTGTTTGCAGCAAGGAAATGATGAATATATGAATTCTCATATTCTCATCAACTGGAATACTATATATGTAAAAATGAGTTCTGTAGAGACTTTACCAGGTGCTCACTATTTCTTGCCTTTGACTCTCACCAAGGAACATATCACCTGAACACAGCTGGTTGTGTGTCAAGCTCAAAAAATCTAGACCATAAATTAAGTTGTATCACAGACTGCTTATTCAACCCTAATCTACAAGAATCTAATCAACTAAAGTCCAATACTAAATTGGAGCTAGATGAGGATCAATGGAATTTAAGGGAGTGGGGAACTGGACTTAGTTCATTTGTGGCAGCTCTGTCTGCTCTTTCCTTACATTGTATCCAAGATGGAGATAAGAGTTTAATCCCTATTTACACTTTCCTAAGAGCATGCCCCATTGAACATGTGAGAGCTTGAAGCGCAAGAGGTCAAAATGAAGTGACCGTTCAAAACCAGTGAGGTGGCAATCTTAAGCAACGGGAAGTCATGCATCACATGAAACAACAAACAGTTAAAATTAAAGTATGTGATTAAAAAATGCAAAGTGATGTGATAGAATTAGTATGATGGGTGTAGTGTAGATTAGTTCATTCCTTCTTGTTAGTTCCTTGATACTTACAGTTTCTTTTTTTTTTTTTTTTAGGGGGGGGGGTTGCAGTAATATCCTAAATATTTATTTATTTTTAATTTATTTTATTTATTTATTTTGATTTGTCAATCGCTTACGAGATAATAGGTATAAGTATATACATAGTTATGAATACATGAAATGGGTACATATATTTCATTAGAATAAAGGACATATATCAGTAACTGATTTCTTTTCCTGGAAGCAGAAAGTAAGTCATTAAAATTTCCCTCTCTTGATTCTGGTGGGTACCTACTATAACACGATTGCTACCAGAATCCTTATAATAGTTACCACTTGGTGAAAGTGAAGGAACCCAAGTAAAAATTGGATTGGTCCAACAGTATCTCCAAAGGGAGAAGAGAAAGTCTCCTTTACAATAGAACTATAATCCACCTGGCCCTGCGTTTTATTTGAATAAATGGATGAATAATCGATCTATAGTATGTTACTGTCTTGAGATTCTGCACCTCATTTAGACAAGCTCTGTTATAACTTGATTGCCTGTTTGGCCATAAGAGGCTGCTGTGATTGCTGAACGAACATAAAGCTTTCACTTATCTGTCATGTCATTGTTGGCAGAGTGCAAACTACTTTTCTGGGAGACAACTTCTTCGGTTGACATTTTCAGACAGATGTAGAAAATGCTTTCTGTTAAACATTTTTATATTGCACAGAATGGCAGCAGAGAATTCCCTGGGCTCCAGTATGGAATGATAGTCTAGATGTATATCAGGCTAGATGTATATCTGTGCCAATGCAGAGGTCCAATTCCCATTACTAGCAAGCAAAACGGTGGGAAATGAATGTGCTGTTGCCCTCGAGAAAGGGACAAAAGTTTATCAGTTGGGCAATTGCCTAAATGATAAATTATACCGAGGAAGGTAGCAACAATCTGTTTTAAAAAAATAGATTATGAAGATATGAAAGGCAGGTCAATCAAGCAATACAGCAAATCAATCATTGTATTGCCCTTGGCTAGCCTATAATAGGTCTTCGGTTCCCCTGATGTTGCCACTTTCCAAGGGTTGCATTTTGATCTTGTAACTAGGCTTTGAGCCATGATTAAAATATATATGAACAATTTCCCAAGACATGAAGCACTTTTTAAAAGATCCTTAAGGTTCATCCCCTTAAGAAAATCACAAGTCCCCGCCTAAATCTTTTAATGTTGCCACTCCGGAAAAGAGATCTTAACTTTAGCTGATAAAATACAAATCACACTTTAATTCTGTAGAAGAAAATAAGGGATTTTTTTTGTTTTTGTTTTTTAGTATTATGGCCTTAGAGTGGTTGGTCCAACATTTCAAACAATTTCTGGGACTCTCCTCCAGGATTTCAATTAATGTTCCTACTGTTCTTGATAGCAGATTAAACACATTAATTACCTAAATAGGTTTCTGATCTTTTTCATTATATGTTAATTGTTTGCACTGACACAAGATACCAGAGGAAAAGATATAGTATTGATTTTTTTAACAGTTAAGATTAATGTCCATTGCCCTTTTTAAAAAGATCTTGAAAAGAGCCTTGAAAAAAGCAAGCATTGATTCAATGAATAGAATAGAATAGAATTCTTTATTGGCCAAGTGAGATTTGACACACAAGGAATTAGTCTTGGCGCAAATACTCTCTGTATATATAAAAGAAAAGATACATTCATCAAGAGTCAAGAACCATAGGTACAACACTTAATGATAGTCATAGGGTACAATAAGCGTTAATAAGTTGATTCAACGATATCAAGACAAAGGACAACTTTCTTCTCAATTAAAGGTAACTCATTGTAAACTAGTTTAAGGTCCAGTTCAGTGGTGGGATTATTATTTTTTACTACTAGCTTTGTGGGCGTGGCTTGATGGGCGTGGCAGGGGAAGGATACTGTAAAATATCCAGTCAGAGGTGGTATTTGCCAGTTCTCCGAACTACTCAAAATTTCCACTACCAGTTCTCCAGAACTGGTCAGAACCTACTGAATACCACCTCTGGTCCAGTTGCATTGTCTAGATCTCAGATTCCATATTTGGCTTTAGCATATAGTATACATGGGGTGGGGGATCACTTGTTTTACAAAAATGATGGAACTGACTTTAAAAAATGGGGAAACTGGCTTTCTTAAATCTATGTAGTTCTTCAAATATATGAAAAAATGTGCTGTGGATGGGAACAATACAACTTATTATTTAGGTCAGATTATAACATTCAGATTTGAAAAGACTGCATAAAAATCACATTCACAACATCAGCAACAGGCAGACGGTTGAAGTGTTTGAAAGTGCAGGTTTCTTTGTCATGGAGTAGATGGCAGACATAACCTGTTTTAGTATAATTAATATTTATAGATATTTCAATGGCTGATTCTTATTTAAATCTGAAAATTGTGTATAAACATGGGAGAGATTGGTCATATAAATACTATTATAAGCTATAGTTACAGAACACAAAGTTATGTGTTTGGAAGGGAACTTGGAGATTTTTTAGTCCAATCTCTAGACCAGGCAGGAGCCAATATACCTTTCCGGATAAATGGTTGTGCAATCTCTTTTTACTGTTGGAGCACCCACAGCTTCTGAAAGCAAGCTGTTCAACCTATGTGCTGCATATCATTGTGTTGATAACTAGCAAGCACTCTCTTGGGTTTCATGATGGCTTGTCACAGCCACATTTATTTCCCTGTTGACAAAGTAGAGTACTAGTGAATGAGACTTCATGATTGGCATTGATTTCACAGATGATTTAATTTTTTTCCCCCAGATAACTGTGATAATTAATTTTGGCTGTCATGTCTGTGACAATATCGAGAGGACTGGAAAGTGCCTTTCTTCTGCTTCACAGGCTACTTGGAATACTGATAACTATAAATGTGGCTGGCTTATTTGATTACCCAGAGAGCATTATAAAAGAATTACTATACAACATAACTTAATTATGATAGCTGCACTACAATTAGGGTTCTTGACAAAAATCACTGAGCCAATGAAGCAAATTTAGTGGATAAGTTGATTATTAAACACCACCCAGAGTCACATCTTGTGAGATGGGTTATATAAATTTGATTAATTAATTAATTTTGAGATGTAAGAATCAATTTGCAGCTTTTGTTTTTAGGGTTTAAATGACTTTTGGATGAAAGTTAGCATTTATCTCTATTCCAATCTAAACATACAGTCCTATGTGTGAATTGATTTAAAGATATGCTTACATTGTGGCATTTTCAAAACTATAGGAAAAAAATCTACAGTGCTTTTATTTCAACAAATCAGTTTCCAAAGGAGTGACTTAAATAGCAAATATGACAAAACTAACTTCCATATATGGATGTTGTACTAATTCAATGCTTGCTCTGGAACATTGTGATATTAACAGATTGGCCAGATATGAGAATGTTTGGAATAAGAATTCTGATAAGTCATCTGCAAATGATGTAATTTACTCCTGATGGTCACTAGGGTTTAGTTTAAGAGGAGTGGAGGTTAGGGTGTTGTGGAGAGGTCCAAATATACTAGTTATAACACTTTAGAGCAGGGATGTCCAACCTTGGCAACTTTATGGCCTGTGGACATCAACTCTGAGAATTCCCCGGCCAGCCATCTTGGCTGGGGAATTTTGGGAATTGAAGTCCAAAACTCAATTGAGGTAGAACTCATCAGGAAATGTATTATCATTTCTTATACATAGAACAGAAACTAAGTTTCAGTCTTAAGCACCAATTTAATAGTAGCATTTCTGTGTCACATCAACTGCTGTTATCTTTTGAATTTCTATCAATGACTATCATTCTTTTTTCATCATCTTTCCTTTTCCCTTCTCTCCTCTCTCTCCTCCCACAACAGCTGTCAGGTACTCGATGAAGTAGATTTTTTAATGCCTTAGGGATCCCAAACTCTTTATTGTATGTATTAACTCTTCCTAAATATACTGCTGTCTGAGTATCTCAAATGTTGTCTTGGACCTAGAACAAAACCCCGTTCTGATATGTACATGATTCATTCTTGTATCACTTTCAATATTTCACTTTTTTTTTCTAAAATAAAATCAACTTATTAGTGTATATGTGCTCAATATTCAGCGCCAGTTTGTTTCATCCCCATTTAGTAGTTCAGCAGGAACTGCATCCTTTCTAATATAATTATTTCAAGTATTTGCACATTTCTGCATATTTTCCTAGCAAACTTTTATGACTATATTCTGCATTCTTTTTTTTTTTCAATGTACCCAAATGTGTTAAACTGTAATTTGCATTTCTGGAAACAGCTTGGTAATGCAAAAGCATTAGTATATATGAATGGATTATACCCCCTAGTGTGCAAATAGTTATAAAAAGTTTATCTTTTGAAGCAAATAATAAATACAAATTAACTGACTTGTTCTCTCAAAATCAGTTTAATTCATGACTGAATGCATAACTAAGTCCCCCATTTAAAAAAAAAAACACTCATACTTGCGGACATATTAAGAGTGTTTAAATGATTAATGTTTCACTAATGCTTAAAATATAATGTTTTATTACCCATGATCCCAGTGCTGAGAATAATTATTACTGGCAAAAAGAGATGTTACATTTGTTTTGAGAGCTCAAAGTCAAATTTAACCTAGCAACAGATTTGTAGGATGGTGTCAGTTTTTGAATTTTCTTTGAAATAGGAGCATTATTGGAAGAACAACCACAATTTTAGATAAAAATAACATCTTACTTTAATTTCATTTATAACAGAATGCCTCAGATGAAGAAAACAGTAATGTTGAAATTGAACAATAATACTTAGATTTTGCATTTACATTACTTGTCTCTAGAACAGACTTTAGTCTGATTCACAGACTAAACATCACACAAAAATAGGTTTTGTTTGTTTGCTTGTTTTTAGACTTTGCATATTGTGCAGCCAGTGCAGTTTGCTTAGTGCTGTTTTGAAATAAACTACTGGGTTCACCCAGAATATCTTAGCCCTATGTTTGATACAACCACTGCAGTGAGCATAATTAAAAATTAAGAGAAAAGCAACTTAAGCTAAGTCTTAATGCTGTTGCTGCTGCTGCTGCTGATAACAATCATCATCATCATCCTCATCATCATCATCATCATCATCATTTATTATATTCAAAAAGCTGTCAAATGAGCCAAGAGTCTCAAGAAGAATTAAAGAAATGAGTCAAACAAATATCCCAACACAGAAATTTCCAAAGCATTGGGAAATACACAAATAAGAAAATTCCAGCCGTCCATCATTGCTCAAGTGTCCTGGCTTCTGGTCTGTTTGAAAAACCAAGGAGCCTCTTTTTTTAAGCTTTTCTAAAGAACAGCTGGGGTCAACGGACTATCTCTTCAATGGTTCAAGGAAATTTAAAATAATAAAAAATGCCTGCAACAATGGCAAAAGCAAGTTGATTTTACCTATAGATCAATCAATACAGCTATGGCATATGTTTTAACCCAGGGGTCTTCAACTGTGGCAACTTTAAGACTTGTGGACTTCAATTCCCTAAATTCCTCTTCCAATCATGTTAGCTCAGGAATTCTGGGAGTTAAAGTCCACAAGTCTTAAATTTGCCAACTTTGAAGACCCTTGCTTTAACCCATCACCTTCCAAGGAACATCTTCCTTTTCAATACAGACCACAAGAATAAGCCACAAGAAATTGTGGCTGATCTCATTCAGCCATTTTCTACTTTTATTCACTTCAAAGTTCTATAAATATTCCATCAAAAGTAAGACCAATCACATTAAATCAGGTTTATTCCTAGATAGGATGAGACGAGACTGCAGCTTTTCTTCTTTTATAAATGTATTTTTAAAGTAGAACATAGCAGAAGCCTAAAATATTTGAAAGCAATTAGATGAAGCAAAGGCAGAAAGGTTTTTGCCTTAACCTCACAATGTTTTACACTTGAACATTCTCAAGATTATATTTGTTCAATGTTGACATTTATGGCTCCCAGCCTGAGGCTAGATATTTGTTATCCACTTCATAAAAATATACATTTTTTTTTAAAAAAAATCAATTGTCCTTGATTATTTGTGCATGGGTCTGAATTGAAATATCTGTCACAAGGAAGGAAATGTGCTAAAATGTGAAGCTGGTTGCTTTCCTTCTGTCAATGGTTTTGATGCCAGTGCAAACCAATCCAATTTCATACATCTTTAGAGAGATGACAGTTACAGTTGGATAAACACTTGTAAAGCAAGGAAGGTGCAGAATTGAAAAAGTAATATTTTGCAAGTATTGTAGCTTCAGTGACTTATGGGTGCATAAATGCAAACATCCCAACCCATCAAGAATGAAAGATGGATCTCACTCTGCAGGTAGAGACTATGGAAACGCAAGTTTTCTAACTCCATTTCCCCAGCAATGGAAAATAAATGTAACAGATATTGACAAAAAAGGGGACTGTTTTATAAACAAATAGACAGGGCTCTTAGCAGTTTACTGCTCAGGTTATTTCAATGTAGAGAAAACTTTAATAGGATAAAATATTTGATTATTTTGTTTAGTAAATTTGTTTATTCAATGTTTCAATAATTAAAAACAAATTTCCACATTTTGCAACGATACTATAGCAATGTTACACTTGTAAATATCCTCTATTACTGTGTTATCCATCTCTATAATTAATTCTTCATTCTTCATTCTAAACATTTTATACATATATACATTTATACATATATACTTTTATTTACACATAAACCTTATTACTTTATGTTTCCGCATATAATACAACGCCTTTGTGTCTTTTCTTTATCAATTCATACCAAATATCCCATATCTTATAGTATTCCCCTTCTTCCTTATTTTTCAATAGCTTCGTCAATCTATCCATCTTGGCACATTTGTATATCTTATTAATTATTGCAGTTTCTGAGGGGGTCACAGCCTGTTTCCAATTTGGGGTGAAGGAAATTCTAGCAGCAGTTATAATATGGAGCATTAGATATTGATGTTTTTTGTTCGGACTCGGCTCTAACATGCCTACCAGGAAGATTTATGGTTTGAGTTTGATTCTCTTTTCTGTTAGCTCCTCTAACCAGGATTTAATTTTAAGTCAGTATCTCTGTGCTTGAGGATGCGTCCACCACATGTGAAAATACGTTCCCTGACTATGGTTACGTCTCCAGCATTTGGCTATCATATTTGGGAACATTTTAGCTATTCTCGCTGAGGGGAGGTACCAACGATAAAACAATTTATATAAGTTCTCTTTGTAGGAGACCGACAATGTTAGCATATTATTTACCTGCCAAATGTATTCCCACTGTTCCAAATCAATGCTGTGGCATTGATTTGGAATATTTGATTATTATCCTTTCATTTCATTCCATAATTTCTCTGGTTCTCTGTCAATGAAATTCAGAGCTTAAAGGGTTTCCTGATGATCTCCTTGAAAATCTCCTTCTTTTAACAGAATAATTTGGAAGGGGGATAAAGAGAAAGTCCTCCTGTTTCATTTCTCAGCTTATTAATATCCATGTAGTGGATATTATTTAATTTATTTTTGCAGAACCCTCTAGGAAATAAGCACAACATATACAGGGGGTGAATCCAACATTTTGGATTCAGCTTACAAAGAGTGTTTCATAGCACTTGCTGTGTCATATAGTCTGTGGACTATACAATTGTGTTCCTGAATAAAAAGTAATATTGAAATGTCCACTTTTGGGGCATTTTAAGACATCTTCTGAAATGGAAGATGAAACCAGTTTATGTTCACTGTATATATTTCGTAAAGATGATTTGTCTAGGACGGGTAGGTCTACTCAGCTCCATTCCCAGCAAATCATAAAGCATCCAAAGTACTTGCACTTTCTCTTTTATGATTAGGCTTTATTTAATTGTTGTAATCTATGTTTATAGAATAGTATAAGGCAGTTCAGCAATCCCATGAGTTTAATCCCAATGCTTAATTTGTTTCTGCGTAATATTGACTTTTCAATTATTATACCTTTTCTGTTGAAAGAGTGTAAAACCTGGATGCTCCATTGAGTCCATGCATCTAGTTGTTGAGAGGCCTTTTCTTTATTTTCAAAAGCCCTTGAGGTCCATGTCATTCTTGTGGAGATGCCCATTTTATAGACTGTGGGATCCCAAATGTTTAAAAGCATTTGGAATTTTGGTCCTGGAATATTACCTCCCAATCTTAAGACAATTTTTCTTACTTGAAATATATTTATGACACTCTTCAACAAAAGGTTTCAACAACAGTGTACATCTCTCTCTCTCTCTCTCGCTCGCTCGCTCTCTCTCTCTCTCTCTCTCTCTCTCTCTGTGTGTGTGTGTGTGTGTGTTGAAATAACATTTATGTGTGTTGAAATAACATTTATGTGGTTGTGTATACAGATACCTGACATGTATAATTTGTAGAAAACATATGTTTTAGTGTATTTATAAGGTGCATAATACAAATGATGAAACAACATTTAAAAGGAATAGTTAAGTAGAAGTTAAAGAATAAAAGGATTTTTCTCAGGCATCAAAAGGAAAATAGCTTACTTTGAAAAGAGATTGCTGTATACTAGGATTTTTTTTTAAAAAAACAAACTGATATTTTAATTTTTAATATACCAAAAGCAACAAGATCTTGTAAAAATCTGAGCCACAGACTTTTATTAAAGAATAGAATATTGCTTTTCTAAATAATGTTCTTTTTGAGGGGAAAAACAACCCTCCTACTCTACTTCAGTTTAAGTAAAGTTAATTTATAGCTTTAAAAATAGCTTCTGTGAAGTGTAGGAAACACATCATTAATGGCTTATCTGAAGTTCGTGTTCCCTTTTCATGGCTCTTGAGATACATTTTATGATTATTCTGAAGTAAAAGTAATAGTTCCTATTATTGCAGGTCTAGAATTATGTTCCCCCAATTAAAAGATGGAGAGAGTTTGGAAGTATTGCTGCTGCTCTGAGTTCATCAACAGGTGACAGAAGTTAATTCCATTGAGGCTGTTTTCTTTATTGACATTATTTTATTTATTTTATTTTATTTATTTGTCAAGCAGATATTAGATAACAGGTATAAGTATAAGCATGGTTATGGATACATGAAATGGATACAAATAAAAAAGAAACAATAGGACAGGGACGGTAGGCACGTTGGTGTGCTTATGCACACCCCCTACTATTGACCTCACCCCTTAGGAAAGGGGTGAGGTCAATAATAGACAGTCTAAGGTTAAAGTTTTTGGGGTTTGGGGAAGAAACCACAGAGTCAGGTAGAGTATTCCAGACATTGACCATTCTGTTGCTAAAGTCATATTTCCTGCAATCAAGTTTGGTGCGGTTAACTTTGAGTTTGTAACTATTGTGTGTTCTTGTATTGTTGTGGTTGAAGCTGAAGTATGTGTTGACAGGTAGGACATTGCAATGTATGATTTTATATACTATACTTAGATCAGACCGAAGGCGGCGTAGTTCTAGGTTTTCTAGGTCTAGAATTTCAAGTCTGGTGGCATAAGGTATTCTGCAACGAGTGGAGGAGTGAGAATTCTTCTTGTGAAATATTTCTGGACTTTCTCAACTGTATTAATATCCATCATGTAATTATTACATTCTTAAACCTAATGCTGTTTGAGATATTATTTATTATTCAATTGGTGTTTTGCTACAACATATTATTGTAGGTAGTCCTTGATGTAGGACCACAATTGAGCCAAAGTTTCTATGGTCAAATGAAACAGTTGTTAAGTGAGTTTTGCCCCATTTTACAATCTGTCTTGCCACAATTGTAACTTTGAAAGGTCACTAAATGAATGCTTGTAAGTCAAGGATTACCTGTACTGAAGTGTCTAATAGCAACTTGATAAAAATTTAAGATAAATCCTGAAGGCCGTCAATGATCATAGATGTTTACTTAGTGGGTGGGCTTCAGGTTCTACGTGGTTCAGGAGATCCCATTTATTGAATGGAGCCATATGCAAACTTGAACAACTTTTTGACAAGAATGCCAGCCAAAGCCTCGAACTGTAAGAGGAGTGGTATATAAATTTAATCAATCAATCAATAAGCCCTGAATAGCAAATTGAATTGATCTCATAGTCCTTCCACCAACATTTCCATGCCAGTTGTCTAATCCTTCTGAGTATCAGAAAAGTAGATCAGTTTAACTGTTGGACATTATTGCCATTTGTGCAGTGTCCTTGTTCAATGTACATGTTTCTCTCCTTCTTCCTCCTTGTCCTTTGAATATCAATCTGCTGGTGGGAGAATCAAACCAGGGACTTCATTTCCCCAACACTCTCTCCCATGCACCAAAACCATTTGTATCTCTAAGCCAGTGAAAACCAAATGGTTATACTAATGTGGAGAAGTGGGCTAGTCTTCTAGAGCAGGGGTCTCCAACCTTGGCAACATTAAGACTTGTGGGCTTCAACTCCCAGAATTCCTCAGCCAACAAAGCTGGCTGAGGAACTTTGGGAATTGAAGTCCACAAGTCTTAACGTTGCCAAGGTTGGAGACCCATTCTAAAGATTGCTGAACTATACTTCCCAGCATTCTTTGCAGCTGACCATGCTGACTGAGACAAAACTTTGTGTTCTCCTCCTTTGGAAATGTGGAAGAGACAGGTTCAGTAAATGCAGGAATCTTACATAATGCTGTTGGGAAAGCAAGCTTCCATGAAAAAAATACACAAATAGGTGTCATCAGTATGTCTATGGAAATTCATCATCATCTAGGTTAGGGGTGTCAAACTCATGGCGTAACGTTGTCATCACATGACATATTTCACCTCCCCCCCCCTTTGCTAAAACAGGGGTGGGCATAGCCAATGCATGACACATCCACATTTTCTTGTTGTTTTTCCTTTGAAAACATTTTGCTTCTCATCCCAGAAACTTCTTCAGTTCTGAGACTAACTTTAGTCAGTCATCAGTATGAGACCAAGTTTCCCTTCAGCTTAGATACTTCCCTGTTCCAAGATATATGGTAAGCAAGTCAAACAAGAATAAAATTAAACATCTTTCATTTGTAAAGAGATGCTTTTCTCTTTCCTGTTTCTGAACATAACAAACATGTTTGTATTGTAGTTTGTCAACTGTAGTAAATTTTAAAGCTCAGCAGAATGTCAATATCCCATCAATTATATATCATTTACCCAACAGCGGTTAAATAAACCATGATTTATCACAGTTTATGAACTAGATCACTATGTAAAATATTTGAACAATATTGCTACTTTCTGAGACATGGGTGCCCATGGAGAACATGCAAATCTGAATAATATATGTCACTGGCATTGTGACATCACAGTGCAATGGATACAAATTGCATAGTTTGTGTCATGACGTAAGTGATATCACCTATAAGAAGCCTATGTTCTAAGATATGAATACCTTCCTGAATACTGTTACTTTTATATTCTGTAAATGTTGAAATCTTTTGTCAAGATTTTGTCAAGTTCTTTGCTTCTTTTGTTGCAAGAGGAATGGTCCAGACACCTGAGACTTAAATTAATGAAACAGTTGATTAGGTGATATATTTAATGAAATAATTCTTAGTTCTCACAATTCCTTCTTCAAGCAGGGTTGTTTAAGGAGTTTAATGATGTGCTGGTAAAATACAGTTTGGGAAATTCTTCTTAGAGTATGCTTTCTGAGTAAATATTCAAAAATAGTCATTTACTTTATGCCACATGATATAAAACTTCCAGTTTTGTAATCTGATCTATTTATGGCTTGTTCAATATTGTAAAAAGGACTTTAGGCTAAAATAAATAGTAAGGTATTCTACACTGCATGACTTTGTGTAACATTCTAGAAAAATGTGTGTGTATGCCTCCATAATTCTGATTTACTTTATCTTTAAAAAGAATGTGTCAGCATGTAAGAGGAAGAATAATTAAATTAGGTTGGAGTGACAGCCAAGAGTAATACTAATAAGAATAATATTATAAAGCAACGTGGGTAACATTATGCAAATTAATATAAAAAGCAGAGTTGCATTCCTGCTAGGGCTTATGAGACATTAGCATCAATTTTTCATAGACAGTTGAAACAATAATGCTTAGGTGGATTCCTCTAGCCACTTCTCAGTCTATAAAATCAATCTAGATATTTATATCTAGAAAATATATAGCAATAAAGGTACAGAAATGTAATACAAATCAAACTGTTTGCTAAATATTTTAAAGGAAAACTGATTTAGGTATTGTCAAAGATGACTTTGATTGGTGATTTCATATAATTACGTATATTGTGCAATCATTTCCTGACATTGAAATTCTTTTTGAAAAACTGGACATCTAATAAGAATTCTCCAACTTTTATGTTCTTTGATAACACATATCCATCTTCTGAAATAATTTATTTATAGGATCTTTTGTTCTAGAAAGTGAGTGCAGAGTGCACTTCTTTGATTTTGTTAATGCATTGAAAGTTTCATTGCCTTTCAAAAGTTTGATATAGCTGGCATTATATTTCTTTAGGGAATCAACTTAAAACTCTAGTGAAGTTTTGATGGAAACCTCAAAACAAAATGATGAATATATCACTTAGAAATTGTGAAATTGTAATCCCATACATCAAAAACATATCTGTAACAACAAACTACCACAGACACTTGGCATCGCTGTAATACACAACAAAAACAATCATTTGAAAACAACTTAAGCAAACCAAAAGATCCAGTAACCAAAGAACAACAACAAACATCTGCAGTATACATCTGTCTTTGATCTTTTTACCTATAACCTCCAGAGATTAAGGACACCTTTTATGTCTAGTTTTAACAAAATACATCAAGAAACTTAACATGCAGGATTCACTTCCAACCAAAGTAAAGAGTTCAGTTACAGAAAGATTGTTAATTTTAGAAATATGGAGGTTTAAAGGCATATCAAAATAAACAAAAAATGTTTTGACATTTTGTATGGTAAGCTTTAATTATTCAAGGAGGAATTTTCAAGCCATTTGCAGCCTGTCTCTACAACTCTAAGTGTAATATTGAAGATGAAGGTAAACCTTAAAATCAATACTTGTCAAAGCAGTTGTGAAATCAAGTGTCATGTTTGCTTGAAATAACCCCATGGCCTAGCGGTTTTTACTGCAAGTTGTAATGTGATAGGAGTTCAAAGATAAGCTGATAAAGAACCTGCTGTGCTTCACAAAACATTCTATTTGTGTTGAAAATTAATAAATAGTATTTTTTTTAAATATAATCCAATGTTTCAAGAATTTAGCTTGATTAAAAACAATCTGGAATCTAAAATAACAAAATTGATTATGTTCCAAATTAAAATTATTTAGAAATATAAAACATGATCAATAAAGCATTGATTGCATTGTTTGCATCCATAATACTGTAAAACAAATAAATGGCATAATCTCTTTTTTCTTGAAAGTGAAGTAGAGATTGATGTGTAGATTCTAATATCATGAATCACTCTATTCAATAATTTCTTTCTTGTATTGAGCTGATAAATTAGTGTTAAGTTAGTATGATACTTGTATTAGAAGAAATTACTACCTGTTTATTCTAATGATACTTCCTTACCCCACCTTGGCCTCTGGTGACTGAACTGATACAGTTCACTTTATTGAAATGCATATTGGGGGTTGAATAAGTCTACATCAACTCCAACAATAAGGGCAGAATTGACTATAACACTTATTCAAAGTCATGGAGAAATTACAGTATTCAACTATTGGCTGAACATCTTATCTATGGACCCAAATAGATACTCAAGCTTTGTTCTGAACAGCAGTAGCATAACAGGCCTCCTCACCCTTGGGCTGCCTAAAGTTCAAGTGCCATCTCACAAGAATTGCTCTGTGAGTGAGATGGGTGGCTTCCAAATTGGATATATATGATAATTGCATCACTTTGTGCTGACTCAACACCAATCAGCTTCCCAGTTAGAAAAGTATTTATATGCCTCGATATCTTAAAAGAGGTTTGGGTTGTTTTTTTTTTCAGAGCTCATTTTGAGCAACTAGATTCCTTTGTAAGGTATGAAAGTTTTCATGGCGTTCCATTTGCAGAATAATTGTGCATCTTTGGTGCATCAACTGTTGAAGATATTTTACATAGTTTATCTTCTTTAATTGTAAACTATGTTCTGTGAAATGGACTGTTTACTAATATTGAAAAAGTAAAAAGTACTGAGGCACCCTGGAGAAACTGTCCTACCTTTTGCAGGGAACAAAACTCATCACCAGTAAGACGATACTCGATATCAAAGATCTTTTTGAAGTGAGTAGACTATCCAAGTCAGATTGGAGTTAATAATAGGGGTAATATTGTAAATATGTCCTCCTGCTTTCTTTTTATTTGTTTGTAGACTTTTATCAGTTTATTAAATCAAAGTTTATTGATTTAATCAGCTGACCATATCAGAAGTATAAGATATTGTCAGGTGATTAAATCAATAAAGCTTTTTGTTCATTTGGGTAGAAATTATATCTTGCAAGCGGCCAAGATTCATCTTGTTCATCAGATGATGTCTTAACAATTCTTTGGCCTACCTTTCCTTCCTTCCTTCCTTCCTTCCTTCCTTCCTTCCTTCCTTCCTTCCTTCCTTCCTACCTACCTACCTACCTACCTACCTACCTACCTACCTTCTTTTCCCCTCTTTATTTCCTTTCTTCCTGTTGTAGGTTTCCCAATGATCAATGAGCTTCTTGCACTAGAGTGCTGGAGTCCCATTGGTATAGATTACAGTTGGCCCATGTCCCAGTTTCCCATTTTAGCATCATGACAAAGGAACATTATCATAGTAAGCACCATCACAGAGTGGCTACCAAGAAGGACCTGTGTAGGCATTCACTAGAGCAGGGTACCCAAAGTTTCATATGTCTCATCAATACTCAAATAATGTAATAAGTATGACTTTAACAGTACTATGAACAACAAGAACAACATCAATAGAGCATTGACCGTTGCAGATTGATACTGTTGCTGGGCAGTAGAGAGAGGGTGGGGGCACCTGCCTGTAAAGTGGTAAAGTCCCAATTTCTGTAAAGGTCAAATGGGCTTTAAATTGAATTGGAATAGTTGCAAAGTGCCATATAACTGAAAATGTGTAACTGGGGTAGATAAAGGAGAGAGGAAAGTCCACATTACAGCTAGATCTGAAATTGTTGTTTACAGAAGTCGATGAACAACTGGATATGAATACTAAGTGCATACTCAGACTTGAAGAAAGATGCTGTATTAAATTGTGCCATGAAATTTGGCTCGGCTTTTGTTCACTCACCAGTACATTGAAATATATCATTTGACTGGGAGTACCTTATCTTCAGCATGCAACTGTGGGCACATACATATGTGTCTGCATGAGCATATCTTGTAAAGCTACCCTATTTCTTAACATTATATCACTCATACATCAACCGATTTCCCTCACACAGAGAAATATGCAAATATATACCACACAGATAGATTTTCTCCTATATCCAGGAGTGAAGAAGAAAACAGAAAATGAGATAGGGAAAGGAAGATAAAGAAAAAGGCGAGATGAAAACTGAATGAAAATAAGAGGAAGGGAGAGATAATCTGGAAAAGATCAAAAATAAAAGAAAGCAATCTGGAGGAAACATTAAAACAAACAAACAAACAAACAGAATTCTCCAGGCAAGTAATCTTCCCCAAACCTTGGTTTATCTTCAGAAATTCATGCTTTTCAGCAAGGAAGTTTGCAGTCTTTGGCACATCCATTACCTTCCCTTCTTTTCAACAGCTTCAATTCTTATAAGCAATACGATGACAAGGATATGATCATCTCCTTAATTCAGATGCAATCGGGCGACTAATCTTTGAATAAATATGTTTTTTTAAAATAATCGTATTCAAGTTTTTGATAAACAGTAAAAACTAATAGAAACAAAACTAAAAAAATAGAAAGAAAAAAGTAAACGAAAATAAAGAGAAAAACAAGTCAACAAAGAAAATAAAAAATAGGTGGTTTCCAAATTTCATCACACCAAACATAAACCAATATACTAACTTTTCAGCCTCTTTTGAACTTGCAAATAATAATAAGTTATTCTTCTTCCCATAGGCTAACTTTTATGTATACGCTATCCAGAAATCATCATCTTTTCAATCTTGGTTCAGCAAAAAGCCCCTTAGGAATTACCAGAAATATCAAACAAATATTTTAACTCTGGTCAAGTAGTCCAGCTTTACATCCTTCTTTTTGCTCTGCACAATCTTGATTTTTAAAATTTAAATCCTTCCTATGACATTATGGGATTTGATCTTTTACCAGCCTACTTTGTAATAAATAAACAGGCACCATCAGAATTTCTTATGGCAGTTACTCCATGTCCATGACCAGATCCATATGCATATACATATACATATACATATATTGTATTCCCATTTTGGTGTCTCAATTTTGCTGTCCTTCATGTCTTCAAACTCTATAATATCTATGTCAGATAAAGGTGTTTTTTTTAAATTGTTCTCATAAGTCTTGAGAATTCAAAAGGGAATTTAATGGGAATACAAAAGACACATCTCATAGTTATTTGGGAGCAAATTGTTTTCAGTTCATTGGCGATCTGTGAGTTGGCTCTCTTTCATTTGCCTTTCTGACAATGATAGGATCTGTGTTGGATCCTTCTTTATATATTTTTATGGTTGTTGTTGTTTATAGCCAGTACCTACTGTATAATTCTGCTGCAACCTGTACCATGTTTTCTGTGCAGCAACTTTCAAAGAAGAGGAGGGGTGGGAATTAAGCGTTTGACTTCTACTATCCCTGAAAGCGTACAACTCATATAAATGTAGTCCTCAACTAACAACTATTTGTTTAGTGACTGTTCAAAGTTCAAACAGCGCTGGAAAAAAATGACTTATGAGCATTGTAGCATCCTCATACTCAAGTGATCAGAATTTGGACTCTTGGCAACTGGAATGTATTTATGAAAGTTGTAGTATCGCAGGGCCATGGGATAACCTTTTGTGGCCATTTAACAAGCAAAGTCAATGGGGAAGCCAGATTCACTTAATAACCATTTTCCTAACTTAACAACTGCAATGATTCCCTTAACAACTGTGGCAGGAAGGATTGTAAAAATGGGGCAAAATCCACTTAACAACTGTCTCTCTTAGCAATGGAAATTTAGGCCTCAGTTGTGGTTGTATGTCAAGGACAAGATAGGTAAGAATGTAGAGACAAGATGAAACAGTTCTAAGTGGCCTTACACAAAGGACACAGGTGATCATTACAGATCAGCAAAGCTCCACATTGTGAATGAAGACAAAACCCAGATTGTGCTGCTCCTTCCCAAAGAAAACATTATTAAATGAAAATTATCTTTTCTGTCTAAATGCCAGAAAGAGAACCAAGTATTGTACACTTTTCCATCTGTTAAAAGAATACCAACAGCCAGAAGGGTTAGCTTTGCTCATTGCATAGAACATCAACCTGGAATGAGTGAATGCAGAGCTTCTGTCTTTGAATTCTCGCCAAGAGATGTGAGGCAACATCTGGTTCCTTTGAAGGGTGGGATTAGCTTGTTGAATATCCAAAGAGGTTCAGTAAAACTCTTGTGCTTAGAAGTTCTCAGTTTCTTCTGCTGTATCCCTTGTATCTATAATTCTTGCGCTGTGGAGAAGAAGTTAGCAGTTTCTTCTGCTGTATCCCTTGTATCTATTATTCTTGTACTGTGGAGAAGAAGTTAGCAGTTTCTTCTGCTATATCCCTTGTATCTATAATTCTTGTACTGTGGAGAAGAAGTTGTCAGTTTGTTCTGCTGTAGGTCAACATGAAATCCAAACTGCCTTTCGAAAACATCTGTTCTTTCAATGTCTCATGCCCTTGCAATTTCTTGATTTGCATAAGGAAATTGAAATTGCTTTCCAACGACAGGCAGAAACTTTTTGTGTGTTTTTGCTCAACTCTTCTGATCAACTTCTATCTCTGGAGAACTGTACAGCGATGAAAAGAGAGGCAGAGAGGGCCCAGGAGATAGCTCGAATGAAAAGCCAACACCTGCACAGCAGTTTTATTATATCCAAGGAATGCTTCCCAAAGCCCTCATTTGTGAACTATCACACACAAAAAAGGTGTAGGTGGGCTAAAATCCTCACAATGCAACGAAGCTAAGAATATAGATGGGGAAATTGCATGGGGTGGGACTGAAAGGGTAATTATATAGATGAAAGAACTGGAAAAGAACAGAACTCATGAACCATAGCCCTTAAAATAATAAAAGTCAAGGCAGTGTTGTTCTTTTCAGATTTCCCAGTATTTGTTCACACTGAAGCATTGACAAAATGGGCAAAGAAAAATAAAGACTTTATTTTTGGGAAGAGAAAGAAAAAGATCAGTAATTCTGCAGACGAAGTATATGTTGATGATGGCTGCAAGTGTCAGAATAGTTGAACGATGCAAATTCTTCTTGGGCTATTGATGTGATAAAAATTAAAATGTGTTCATTCCAGATTCCATTGTTTGTGAACAAAATATCTGAGATGTAGAACTAGCCATTCTACTGTTTATTTCTGAAAAAACCTTCACCAGTTAAGATTTTTGAATGGCAGATGCACATTTGAGCTTGCACTGTTGCCTGCATACCTATGTGTAATCCTTGATTTACAAGCATTTGTTTAATGGCCACTTGAAGTTGTAACAGCACTGAAAAAATTGACTTATAACCAGTTTCCATACTTACAACCATAACAGTATCTCCCTGGTCCACGTGATCAAAATGTTGTCCACTTGGTAACCATCATGTATTTATGACAGTTGCACTGTTCCAGGGTCATGTGATCCTCATAGGTAACTTACCCAGATGGCTTGCAACAAGTAAAGTCAATGATGGAAGTTAGATTCCACATGACCATGTGATTCACTTAACAACTGTGGCAAAAAAGGTCATAAAGTGGACCAAGACTCACTTAACAAAGCCTTGCTTAGCAATGGAAATTCTGGGCTCAGTTGTGAGGACTACCTTTATTATAATTTTATAGTAGCACTGCAGCAACCAAACAACCTCTGTAAAGTACCATTGTTCCTTTAATTATATTTCATTTCTTCTTGGCTTCATACTCTGCTTCAGAATTTTATGCCTTGGGTCCTGAAATGGCTTAGGCCATATTTGCTTGGTTGCATTGAAATTAGTTTGCATATTGTACAATCTAATCAATGTGCAATGTATAATTGCCTTATATAATATAATGTGCCTTTTACCCTAGAGTTAATACACAGTAACCTGCTCTGAATTACAATCAGTACTTATAGTGGGACAATTTAGTCCCCCCGCCAAGGTGAAAATACATTGTCCATGGCCTATCTATTTGGCCCATAGCACTCTCAAAGAATTGAAGAAGGTTAGTTTGGCATGATTTGTTTATGGCCACCTTGTCCTGGTGCCTTTGGATTGTAGAATGTTTATCCAAATGTTCACAAACATGGTCCTTGATAATCTGTTTGAAGGCCATGTTCAATGCAGATGTCAAGCTAACCTATCTGTGGTTTCTCATGTTATCATCCTCCAGTCTTCTAGCATTTGGCCAGGACTTCTCATTATTCTTGAGGACAGTTCTGTCATCATCTCTACTATTTTCTTCACTATCCTGGCATGTTACCATTTTGCCCTGGAGACCTGGATAAGCTTAACATAATGGTAGTGGTCAACAAATGACCACAATCGAGCCCACAATTTCTGTTGCTAAGCAAGACAGTTGAGTTTCGCCCCATTTTGTAACCTTTCTTGTCACAGTTCTTAAGCGAATCTCTGCAATTGTTATGTTAGTAACATGGTTGTTAAGTGAATCTGGCTTCTCCATTAACTTTGATTGTCAGAAGGTTGCAAAAGGTGATCACGTAACTCCAGGAAATGAAACCATCATAAATATGAGTCAGTTGCCAAGTGTCTGAATCTTGATCACTTGACCATGGGGATGCTGTCATGGTTGTAAGTGTGAAAAAGAGTCATAAGTCACATTTTAGTGCCATTGTAACTTTAAATAATCACTAAACGAATGCTTGTAAATCAAGGACTACCTGTAATTACAGTCTCTCTTAGCTTCATTTCCCTTCTGAGATAAAAAAAAGATGTAAAAGAGAAGTTAAGAACTTCTGTCCTTTCGTTAGCATCCACACTTTCTCCTTTGACATCTCCTTTGCTTTTGTCTCCTGCCCATCTAGCAGTTTGAAAACATGCAAATGTGAATAAATAAATAGGTACCACTTTTGTAGGAAGGTAACAGCATTCTGTGTCTATTTGGCATATAGCCATGCTGTCCATATGAATACAGAAATTGTCTTTGGACAATGCTAGCTCCGTTGGCCAAGAAATGGAGATAAGCATCGCACCCTAGAGTCAGACACAACTGACAGGGAAACCTTACTTTTTAAAAATGATTTTACCTCATTTGGATAGTGAAACTTCTGCAAAAAACCAATCAAGCTCAGAGAGCTCCAAGGACCCCCTCAAATATAAAGAATTTACCTGAGCAAATTAAAAGAAGAAAACCAATTAAAGAAAGTACTTGGGGCATTAAAAACAAAGGAACAAAGGGGATATAATAGAGGAGGAGAAATAGAGCTTGCAGAGATATAGAAGGGATTCTCTGCCTCTCTTATTTCCCACTTCACCTGTAAGGAAGATTCCCGAACCTGTAGTGACTTCTCAGGGAGTGAATTGGTAAAAAGACTGTCAAGCAAATGAGGGGAAATATTCCAGGACATCTTTGCCCACCTGATGCCATCCACTGGAGAGTTCTTAAAGATCCCAAGTGTAAGATTATTGACCTCTAGCAAAAATATGAAACTTGTCTCTCAGTTTGGGCTCAGTGCCAAAGGACTGGATGGCAGCCAATGTGATACCTTTTTTTTTTTTAAAGGGATTGTGGAGATCTAGGAAATTAAGAGGCTGGACAGCTCTTTACTGCCATCCAGTGCCAGATGTTTGCAGTCAAGAGATGATAGTTTAAATGAAGCATATAGAGGAGCAAGCATTATTCAGTAATATCCAGTTTCTTTATAGAAGTGAAGTTGTTGGGATGCAGATTTGGAACAAACAAGAAAAAGTACTTCATGGCATGCATAGTTTGCTAGTTATTGCAAGAGGTGGTGATGTCCACTAACTTAGATTTTTCTAAGCAATTCCCATAATAAAAGTAGATTGAATAAATCTATGGTCAGATCCATAAAAGACTGTTATCTTGAAATCTCATGGTTACTGTCAGGTTGGGGATGGGAGCAGCATAGTAGCCTAGAAGTGGAGCTCTCACCTCATAATCAGGAGGCCGTGGGTTCAATGCTAGGTGGTGGCAGATACTCTCTGGACTCAATGAATAATGGTCTGCTGCAAACTCCACACAGGCATCAAGTAGGGCACCAGGCCTGTAAAACACTTGAGCTTAATTCAGTTTCCCTGACTCCACCCTGAACAAAAGGATTACAGCAGGGATGGGATCTCCAGGTTTAACAACTGGTTTGGTGACTGTGCACTTTGTTGTGCACAGCACTCGAGTAACACAGCTGAAAAGCAGCAATCTGCTGTGCCGCACTAATCAGCTGAGACAATATAGGTAGGTAAAGCTCAGGGACGGGTGGATGAGTGGGCCCACATGATAGTTGCAGAGAACCGGTTTGCTGCCAGCTGATTTTTGGAGCAAGAGGTTTGTCCAAACCGGTAGAATCCCACCCCTGGATTACAGGATCATTAAAAGAAAAAAAACCTGTCAGGTTGAGGATCTGCATGTTTCCAAGTCCAGTTAGTTGGGATCTTGGAAGCTATAATTACAGAGGAACCAGTAAAGCACATTATGGACTAAAATGTGACTTCCTTGGACTATTTATTCTTTTCAAATATATAGTATTTTTTTTATATAGGATTCCTTTCTTACTTTGGCTTAACCATTTTTATGATATCATCTTCATTAATTCAAAATTACCTTTTTAATTCAGGATTTTAAAGATAAATGCTGCATTAAAGATAATAAAGAGAAAGCACCATTAAACAACTTATTTCACAGCAGAAAATCACTGCCATAAAATGCTTTCATTTCATTCAGAAGAATGAATAAATCATAGATTCTTCTAAAGAAATTGCATGTTTAAATAAGGACAGGTAAGGTCTGTGCTTTCAATAAACCTTCAAAGTTCTTCAAACATCATCATCATCATTATTATTATTATTTAATAAATCTCAACCTATGTTGCATATCCCTAAAATTTTACTGAAATTCAGTTGAGTTACATCTATTGAAATGTAGTTATGCCATGAATCAGATGTGGCTTGGGTAATGAAATATTTGCCTGTGCTGTACAGCTGATGATACGTCCATCATAATACATTTTTATTTCAAATCTGAGATTGCACAGCTGGTCCTGCATGCCAACTTAAATATTGTTTCAATGTTTTCTGAAAAGCAGTTAAATAAACTAATCATATTTGATCTTGATAGGTAATTGTATCATGTGAACAATTCCATTTTTTGAAATTAAACTTAAAATCTCTCATGCTGTCTAGCTTTAAACTTTGTCAGATAGAGATATTTTTTCTCTGTCAACAGCTGTGTTCATATGGGAACAATCAGCCAGGGATAACAGTAGAATATCCATCATTTTATTACTCTCCTTTTCTCTTGTAAAGAATCTAAAAGAAAAAAGAAAAAAAAAGAAAAAGTATGAGATAGATGATTTAAAGTGAGATAGTGAGTGTTGGAAGGAGATAGTTTATTATTATTGTGGTTGGTCTCACAGTCTGCCAGTTTTTTAGAATGGATCTGGCATTTTTATCCACTTTCAAAACTTTCCCAAAGATCTGGTATAGGCAGATTTTGATGTTTGATGATGTTAAAGGTATGATAATAGATGAGGAGGAGGAGGAAGAGGAGGAGGCGGATATTTAAATTTGGTAGATGGAGCAGTGGGGTTGTGCAGTGAGCCAGAACATACAGTTGTGGTTGACTGTTGCCTGCGTGAGGCAATCTGCACTGTGATTGGTTGCTCTGAGTTAGAGAGGGAGTTTCCCTTTTCTCCTCCCTTTTTTCTTCTGTGTGCCCTATGTGCTGTATGTTTTAGCTCATGATGCGCTTATTTGCTATCTAGTTTGATGTGTGTGTGTGTGTGTAAAATATATTTATTTATATAAAACTACAAGTTCACATTAGTGTCTCTAAGTACATTTGAATAGCCTATGTGCAATTCCCCAAGAGGTTATGGGCCCGGCAGTGCCCTGAAACATCAGTAGTAAATTCCTCTCAGGTTAAAGTTTCTTTGTGAATCTGAGGGAGATTGAGGACAAATGGCTGTAAAGACAGCATGAACTATCTGCTGCAGAAATGGGATGAGGATTTCCTTTGGCTCCTCTTAATGAGAAGAATTATCTCTCATGGAGGCTAAAGATGGAGATGTTGTTAAGATTGGATCTGAAGAATTTCCCACTCTTCCTTTTCTTGAATTACAGTACTTAAAAGATCACGTTTATAATGGTCTTTGCATACATGAAGAGAAAAGCATGGGGAATACCATTTGGGGAGAACAAGAGAATGGAGGGAAATTGAGAAGGTGGTAACTCTTGACCAAATATGGTACACAGGAAGTGAGGAGAAGACTGATGGAAATCCAACAAGGATAAAAAGAAGGTGAAAAGGCAATGGATAGATAACCAGACTGGACTCGGCCTACAACTTATTGGAAATATCCTGTAGGAAACATACTGATATGAAATAATAGTTCCTATTATTAATGAGAGTAACCATTTTCAGCAGTAACAAGAGGCCAATATTATAGGCATGAATGCTAGAGTGATACTTTCTGTACCAGTGTTTTTCAGTCTTGGCAATTTAAAGATGTATGGACTTCAATTTCCAGAATTCACTCTTTAAGAAGCATGCCTCTTAAAATTGTCAAGTTTGAACAGCAATGATCCATATAGATTGAATGGTCAGCTTAATATGCAGTTATAACAAGTTTTGCCCAAAGACAACATTTTTACATGTTTGGTAGTTTTATAAAAATTCATGTAATAGTTAAAACAAAGTTGTTTCATTGATAGAAAAGCCTGGCTTCTTTAATTAATGAATTCTGCATATATTATGCTGAATGCAAAAAAAGTATTGGGAGCTGACGTACAAACAGTAGTTCCAGAAGCAACCTTGTAGTAAAACTGCATTATGATATGGCATAATGGCATTTTTGCCTGATATTTTTTTAATGCAGAGTGCATTCAAAATTGTCTCTTTAGATTAGGCTTTCCTAATAAGATCTGAAATATAGGCAAAAGATGCTGCCACCAGTTTCACTATAGTGTGTATTTCAAGCCAATATGGGTTTTATTTTCTCCCAAATTATTTTATGGTTTGGTTGTACAATGTTGTTAGATATCTCTTTTCTTGTTGTAAGTTAATGTGCATTTCACGTGGGATTTTGATAGCAAACCTGAACGTGGTATTTGAAAGATGTATCAAAATCTTGTTAAATCAAAATTGGCTGATCCAATTGTAATTTAAAGGTAAATCATTATTACAGAGACAGTGATGCAAGTAATTGATATCATTTTTCTGACAGTTATGGACTACTGTTATTATGCAAAACTTGAAATGTGCATCCAGCCTTTGCTTTTATATAGAATAATGCAAATTCATTCTTTGCCATCTTTCAAGAGTAATGCAGATGTTTGGAACTTAAAGCAAACCAACCAGCCTGTAATAGGACAGAGGACTGACTTGGTAGGTTTGATTGATTAGAGGGTAGTAATGTGTTGGGTGCATTTGGTAACCAGGATTAGCAAACAAGTGGGTTAGAGAAGGAAAAAATTAAGATTGCCAAACACTCTTTAGAAAGGAAGTTTTGTTTTCCCAAGTATAAGAGACTTTAATGTATGTAAGCATTTTTGAGGAAAATTTCTTTCCTAATCATCTGAATCTACTGTTGAGTTGGTATTAACCACGTGGAAGCTGAATTCATCACTGAGGTGCTTTATGGGAACCAATAAATGATGATGCTGAACATGCATGGCTCCTTGATAGAATTTATTTGCATAGTACATGGAAATACACAGTCTGATTAATGTGCTTTGGTTTTAACTAATGTCAGATGACACCACCCTTTTCCTGGGTCACTTTCCATTCAAATGGAGATGGGAGGAGAACAAAGCTTCTGATTCTGAACAAGGAAAACCCAGTTATTGTTAAGGCAAATCCTGAAAGGTCTTCAGCTTTACAGGATTTGTCTTAACAAAAATATCATTCTCCATGATATATAAAAAAAATCAGGTCCACTTCTGTTGCGATATAGAACAACCATAATTACATGTGGGCATGATTGTGTTCCAGATCACCATAGAAAGTCTGATAACAAAATTAACTCATGTTATAATTTGGCCTATAAGATATCATGGTCTAGCCAACAACTGTAGACTTTCTTGATGTTTTTCTTTCCATGTATACATACTTCCAAATCCTGCTTAGTTTGTTGGACTGAGCAAGTCAGCCAAATCCTATAATCCTTTGAGGCTTCCATGTAAATAGTTCCAAATCAAACCTCTGCCTTCTCAAATCCCTATCATTCCACTATAGCTTATATGGGGGAAACTTAAATGGTTGATGGTGATTTTTGCTTCAGGCTGATCTCTTACTTGACATCATATGCCAGTCAATCTTCTTAGGCAATTCTGTTTGCAAACTGCTCTATTAAATGCTACATAGTAAGATAAATAGTATTGTACCCTGGCCCTATCAGATGGAAGCAAATGGCCAAACTCCAATTGATTTTTTATAGAAATGCATCAATTGTATGCATGCTGCAATACAAAGGTGGTAAATTAAACAGCTGAAACAACTAAAATACTTTCTCAGGTATAAAATTCAGGAAAACTATAAATTACAGATTTAGATCTGGCATGAGAATTTTTGACACTTTAATTGAAATTTATTTGCTCTGAATAAAAGCAGAGAAGCAAAGACAAAAAGAGACTTATACAAGAAATCCTTGTCAATAAAAAATTTATTGGGAATATTCTGTTGTGCTAAATTTCCTTTTCTCTGTCTCTTTCTCTCTCTTCCTAATAGTGCTACCCAGCCATACCTGTGGCAACCCTGGGGAAATACCTAAAGGCATTCTTCATGGCACAAGATTCAATATTGGAGATAAAATTCGATACAGTTGCATTGCAGGCTATATCCTGGAAGGCCATGCTGTGCTGACATGTTTCATGAGTCCTGGAAATGGAGCATCATGGGATTTCCCAGTGCCATTTTGCAGAGGTAAGGCTTTAAAAATAGTACAAACCTTGTCATGGAGATGTGAACCAAGGACATAATAAACAACTAGGCTGACATCCCTTCATTGTCACTGATCTAGCATACACTGAACCAGGACAAATACATGCCCATATGGTGTTCCTACTGTAAATGAGCACAGCCAGAACCAGGTGTTTGTGATAATCTCTGTTGAATAAAACACAAAATGTTGTGCTTTTAGAACAGATGTTACTCTTTTAATGGAAGTATCCACTTTCCAATCTAAACCAACTCATTTATATGGGAATTAATTCCAATTTTGAACAGTTTTGGGTGTTCAGCATGAGGAAAGTAGATGAAAATATAGTATAGAGTTGGAAGAACAGGCAACAGAAAAAGGAACAAAAACAGAGAAGAGTTTGGACATTATATTTTATATGGCCAGCTATGAGACAAATGATTGATCCTTTTAAAGGGAAAATAGTATTCATGGCCCTGCTAATAAGTGGGCATGCATTCCTCCGGGATCTTGTTCTCCAGTGGTTCTGATTTGAATCCCAAATTATCTTCAAGTAGCTGTTTGTTTTTTTGTCTTAATGGCTGAATGTTTTGCAGTGAACATTTCAGAAAATGAAACACAATAATATGTAATCATGATTGAATAGATAAGAGAAAGGCAATGCAGTTCCCTATTTCTCCAAATTCCCCCATCATCCTCAGAGGTAGAAATAGGTGAGCACTAATGCAAAAGAGGGCTACTTATGAGTCACAAGACAGCCCTTATGGAGCCCAATAGTGTCTTACTGGGGGAAAAAATGAGCAGCCATCTCAATATTTTTCCCCATTCCAATGCTACTCCACATAAATACTTTGATTTCCTCCACATGGCTGCTGGCTTTGCACATATGGATACCCCAATCCTGAGTTCCTAAGATGCAGAGCAAATGACTGTACTATTGCCTCTTTTCTCTCTCCAGTTGGTCAGTAGGGAAATAACTAAAGTAACATCTGTCTGATAACCTTGCATGGACAGATCCAGAGATGCTGGGGTTGGCACACATAACTTCACTAAACTGCATTGGTTGCCAGTTTGTTTCTGTGTCCAATACAAGATGCTGATTATTGCCTTTAAAGCCATTCATAGTATGAGACCAGGATATCTGTGGTACCATCTTGCCTTAATGGGATTGATTTGCCCCACTTGCATTGGCAGAAGATACTTTCTTTGGACTACATTAGCCAAGGAAATTTGGTTAGTGAGGTCAAAGAGAAGAGCCTTCTCTGCTATGGCCCCTATCCTTTGGAACATCTTGCCTCTAGAGATGAGAACTGTCCCTCCCCTTCTGGTTTTTGGAAGGGCCTTAAAACCTGGCTCTGCCAATTGACTAGGGACCCTGATGGGGGCATGCTATGCTGGAGGTGGTTGATTGATTGATAGACAAAAGTCCATCTCCTGACTGTCTGTGGTCATGGGTTTACCCTTTTATTTAAGCATTGCTAATCTTAATTTTAATGTTTTTAATATTTTGACATTTATGCCCTGACTCACTTGAGACAGTGAGATAAGCAGCATATCACTTTGGCAAACAAACACTCAAACCATCCATCTTCTTTTTTTTTTCCCTGTTGTGATTCTTTTTCATTGTGAGAATTTTAAAAAAAAATCTACTCTCCAACAAGTCACAATATATGGGTGTTGCTTGGTGATCTGAAGATGCTTAAGGAGACGGTACTGCAAAGCTTTCAATCCACAGAAGCTTAAAAGATCTGAAAAACATGAAAAACAATTCTAATTTTGTACAATATTAAGATATTTGAGGCATCTGCTGTGAAGCATATGAACTCAGCCCTCACAGCACCAATATATAATTCCTACAGGAGTTCATCATTAAATAGGAACTTAAAGTCCTTAATCATTATTATGCTTTTCCTTCCAAAAATAATTTACAAAAAATAAATTTAGTTCTAGTGTTTAATTTGAATGATAAGATTGCTGTTAATAATGAACAACAGAGTAGCAAACTCTGTGGCTCTAGTTATAAGCAAGTTCATTTAATCATAAAAGTTGGAAACAAAGTCACATTTTTTAAATACAATATTCTTTCATTTTCATTTTTATTTTTGCAATGATGATAAACTCAGATACTTATTTTCTGAGTGGATATACTGAGCATATATGTTTGAATGGAAAAATATGAGGTTAGACAGTGTAAATTTCAAGATAACAATTCAAGAATCAAATTAAGTCAAGTCAAAAATCTAGATTTGTGCCACATAATTATCTTTAACCAAAATTAAGCAAGTAGTGTGCTTAGAATGGAAGCCTAAAGTTCAACCAATATCATTGAAAAACTCAAGTAATTGGATTCAACTAGTTTCATTTAAAGGCAACTCTTGTCCAGTATACTTCCTTATGCTTTGGGCAACAGACTATTGCACTTTCTGCTGATTTTGCTGACTGTTAAGAATCAAGATAATTTTATGAAGATTAGAAAATTGCTAATTCTCCACTGAGCCAAAGGGAGAATCCAGGCTGGGTAGTCTCTAGTCTCCTAGCTCTGCAGACTGAGTTGAAAAAACTGAGGACACATCCCCTGGTAACGGTCCCCAGTTCTTTACTCGGTCTCAGTGTGTTCAGACCTCCCTTTAAGGGCTCTGAATAGTTAGGATTGTAGAAGAATATTCACCCCTTGGATTAAGCTTTTTTTCGCAGAGAGGCTTAGATCAGGTTTGACAGCTAGTCGGTTTGCCGGTTTAGCACTTTCATTTTTTCGTACCTTTTTTTTCCCCCTTGACTCAGCTTTTGAATTGTGGAACTGGGCTGAGCTCACCACTTTGGGTCGCACTAGCCTCCTGAAGTGGTGGACAGCTACTGTGGCTGTAGCTGACAGCTTAGGCTGAATATTTTATTTTATTTTATTTTATTTTATTTTATTTTATTTTATTATTTTATTTGTTTATTCTTACTCCTTTCTCCCTTTCTCTACCCCTGTCAAGTGACAGTTATTTTGGGCGGGCTCAAAGATGGCCGCCAAGGGAAATGATCAAGAATTGTCAGTTCCTCAGCGAGAAGGCTGAGGGTGTAGAGAAGGCTATAAAGGGATCCCCTAAGCCCAGGTCTTCTGGTCTGGAGGCAGCAGCTAGGATTAGAGCCAGGGCTCTAGCCCCTAAGAGATCCTCTAGGGCTGAGGATAGACAGGCCAGGCATAGAGAAAAGGCCATAGACAAACAGTTTGACAGGGCAGTGAGAGATTCCAAGATGGCTGAATACAGAGCCAACCCTCAAACTTTGCCTCCTCAAGATGACAGGCAGCCAGACCAACTGGCAGATAGGCAGTATATGATGGCCTGGTCTCAAGTACCCACGATTTGCAGGGTAACCTCCAAATCAGGGCTGAGACCTCTCACAATTTTTCTGAGCCCCAGACCAAGTCTCCAGTGGATCCAGACCTGTGCCTGCAGCCACTTTTACACATACAGCAGCTGGCTTATGGCCGGAGGAGACCCAGATGCAAGAAATGCCATCCTTCTTGAGAGCCTGGATATCCCAGACAATGACAGGAATTGCAGGCAGAGGTCAACCAGCTGCGCCAGCTGTCTTATTTGGAAACTAGCAGAGGAGTCCTGCAGGAGCAGGGGCTGAACAGCCGGTCCACTTCAGAGAGTGCTCGGCCTCCCCTTCAGAAAGCAGCCAAATTTATGGCTCCGAGAGAGACCTCCTTCCAGAAAGGGATTTTTCGGATGAGGAGTCGGAGGTAGCAGGTCCCCCCTCCTTTAAGGGCCTTTTCCAGCCAACTCTTTTCAAGACTCTGCTGGTTAAAGCCAAGAACACGGCTCATCTTCAAAAGGACACGGTCACTCAGGACCTTCCCACTGAGGGAGAGGATCAGGAGGATTTCCTGTTCACTGAGAAAGCATCTGTGGTGGACGCTGTACCTGTGCCCCAGATGTTTCTCAACCTGATCAAAAAGTGGTGGGAGTCCCCTGGGATGTACAAAGACCTTTTGGACATTATGGAAGTGCCAAAGGTAGATGGCCCAGTGGTAGCCCTAGCTTCCTCAACTGTTATCCCACCTGATGCGGAGGATGTTCTAAAGACAGAGGACCGGAAGGAGGAGATGGTGCTCCGGAGAGCTCATCAAGCCGACACCTGGGCCATCAGAGCATCAACGACCGCATCCTTTTTTACACGGGCCTCTTTGCGGTGGATGAGGCAGCTACAGGACAGAATCCCACCTGAGGATCTCAGGGTGCATCAGGACCCGAATAAGATTATAGCTGCGACTCAGTTGACTGTGGATGCCACCCTCACATCAGCCAAATTTTCTTCCAGAACCATGGCCTCTTCCATAACAGCACACAGGCTTCTCTGGCTAAGAAATTGGCAGATGGACATCAGAACCAAATGGAAGCTGGTGTCGGCTCCCTTTAAGGGAGAGAGGTTTTTTGGGGAAGCCCTGGATCCCTTTTTGACAGAAACTAGGGACAAGCAAAAGATCCTGCCCTCCCAAGGAAGGCGCTTTGATTACAGGTCTCATCCCTACTACAGGAAGCCCTCCTTTAAACAGACGGAAGCTGGGACAGGCTTTCCCCGTCAAAGTAGGCCCTTTTTTCAGAGATCCTCCTTTCAGGCCGATAGACAGGCCTTTGCTGCCAGAGGGCATCAGAGGCAAGAGGGCAGAAGGTCCTTTAGGGGTTCCAACAGACCCTTCAGGTGCAACAAGTGACCGCCCGAGCCTCATCCCCCATAGGGGGCCATCTGGGACTGTTCTGGCAGAGGTGGGAACAGACCACGGTAGATGTTTGGATCCTGTCAACCTTAAGATCGGGTCTCTCTCTAGAGTTTCTCTCCTCCCCCCCAAGAGCCTTTGTGTGTTGCCCTGTCTCCAGGGACCCCTCAAAGAGGGATCTCATGGAACCCACCATCTGCTGGACATTCAGGCCATCCAGCCAGTTCCAGTGGACCAGGAGAGACAGGGTTTCTATTCAATGTTGTTTGTGATCCCAAGGGCCTCAGGGGGGCGGGGGTGGTGAGCAATCCTCAACCTAAAGGGGCTCAACAAACATCTAATCTACCGACGGTTCAAGATACACTCCCTCCACTCCATTCTAGAGGGACTGTGGGAGGGAGACTTTTTGGCCTCAGTAGACTTGACGGAGGCCTACCTCCATGTGCCCATACACCCCAACCACCGTCAGTTCCTGAGGTTTTGCTATTGCGGCCTCCATTTTCAATACAGGGCAATTCTGTTCGGCCTGTCATCAGCCCCTCGGACTTTTACCAAGCTCTTGGCAGCAGTAGCGGCACATCTCAGAACCTTACCCATAAGGATCCAATGCTATTTGGACGACATCCTGATAGCATCCTCTTCCAGACCCCAGGTGGAGGAGGTTCTGATGTCAACAATCAGGATTCTTCGAGAGCATGGGTTCTCGACAAACCTGGACAAATGCCACCTGGTGCCATCGACTCGGATTTTGCATTTGGGGGCCATTATAGACACCATGGCCGGTCAGGTTTTTCTCTCCCAGGAGCGTCAAGATAGTATCAGGGAAGTCACATTGCTGATCCTGTCTTCCAGAGAGGCACCTATCATCTTGCTGTCTCAACTTCTTGGCAAGATGATATCGTGCATAGGGATTGTTCCATGGGCCCGCTTCCATGCCCGAACCCTTCAGTGGTTCCTGCTCCCTTACCAGAGGGTGAACAAGGGTGACTCTCCAAGGAGGGTTCGCATCCCCTTGCTAGTACTTCGTTTCCTCCATTGGTGGCAGTCCCAAGCCATGGATCAGGGATGCTTGTACAGGGATCCCCAGAGGATTACCATCACCACCAACGGCAGTCTCTATGGTTGCGGGGCCCACCTGGGAGCACAGGTCACCCAGGGGAGGTGATCACGAGAGGAGCTCACCCACAACATAAATTGGCTAGAGCTCAGGGCTGCCCACTTAGTGCTCAAGGATTTGAGGCAAGAGGTGGTGGGGAGACATGTGCTTCTCCTCATGGACAATGTGGCTACCAAGGCCCAGGGGGGCACATGGTCCAGATCTCTAATTCAGGAAGCAACTCAATTGTGCAGGTGGATGCAGAGAAACCTGTTGTCCCTACGAGCAGAACATATCTCGGGAGTATCCAACGTGCAGGCAGACTGGTTGAGCAGGGCCACAGTTGACCAGTCAGAATGGCGACTGCATCCCAGTCTATTCCAGGAGATGACGGAATGCTTCGGCCGCCCAATTCTGGATCTCTTTGCATCACCAGAGAACACGCACCTCCCAAGGTTCTTAGCTCGATTCCCTGCCTGAGGAGCAGAAGGGGTCACCTCCAGTGCAGGTGGCCCCAGGGACTATTGTATGCCTCCCCCCCTTCCCCTGATTCCAGGGGCAATCAGGAAAGTACTGATAGAAAGGGCAGAAGTTCTCTTGGTAGCCCCTTACTGGCCCAGGCGTCCTTGGTTCGCTGACCTGATGGGCCTGTCAGTTGCCAGACCCTGGAGAATTCCCTGGCACAAGATCTCCCTCAGCCAGGGTCTGATCCAGCCTTGTTTCGGTTGACCGTCTGGTGCTTGAGCGGGGGATCCTGAAATGGTAGAAGTTTTCCACAAAGGTCATTCAGACCATCCAGGCAGCCAGAAGACCTTCCACGACCAGGATATATAATGCAATGTGGAAGATTTTCTGCAGTTGGTGCACTGATCACCAATTGGAACCCTCTGGAGTTTCTGTTGCAAAGGTATTAGAGTTCCTACAGGACGGGTTGAATAAAGGTCTCACTCCCAATACCTTGAAGAGACAGGTGGCTGCCTTTACCTCGGTGATTTTGGTCAAGGGCTGTACTTCTCTGGCCCAACATCCTAGGGTGAAAGCCTTCCTTGGGGGGGGGGGGGGCATGAATCTGAGGCCACCAGTGGTCCACCGCTACCCCACCTGGGATTTGCCCAAGGTCCTGCAGGCACTAACTTCTCCCCCATTTGAACCTTTACGTGAAGTCTGCCTTCACCTTCTCATGTGCAAGGTGGTCTTCTTGGTGGCCATTACCTCAGCCAGGCATATTTCGGAGTTGGCAGCCTTATCCATCAGGAAGGATCTGTGTGTATTCCATGCAGACAGAGTAGTTCTGCAGTTGGACCCTACCTTCCTGCCCAAGGTGAACTCCTTATTCCATCGTTCCCAGGAGTTGATTTCACCTAATTTCTACCCTGAGCATACCTATGCGCTAGAGAAAAAATGGCACACCTTGGACATTAGGAGGGCCCTCCGTATTTACATTAAAAGAACATCTTCTTTTAGGAGGATGGAAGCCTTGTTTGTTTCCTTTCAGCCATCAACTTTAGGTCGCAGGGTGACACCTTCCACAGTAGGTCACTGGCTCAGAGCCTGCATTGCAAGGGCCTATGAGTTACAGAGCCTTCCTGTGCCCAGGAGGATCACAGCGCACTCAACCAGAAGTGCAGCGACCACCGCAGCCTGGGCAATGCAGGCATCGATTCTGGACATTTGTAGAGCTGCAGCCTGGTCATCAGTGACCCCATTCATAAGACATTACAAAATTGACTCCTTTGCCTCAGCAGAGCTGTCCTTTGGAAGACGAGTCCTCCAGGGTGTGCATGTAGAGGTGGGGACTTCCGGCCAATCCAGCTCCCACCCGTAGGACAGCCATCAGCCAGCTTTGGTATGTCCCAGCCTGGATTCTCCCTTCAGCTCAGTGGAGAAGGGGCATTGGTCCTACCTGAACACTTCTTCTTGGGGAGCCGAAGGGAGAATCCAGTCCCACCCTGAATTCTGTCTGGTCGGAATAGAGAGGAAATATCCCTTTTTTTCGCAGTATCAATGAATTGTCTGTTTAAAGACAAGGAGCAGCTGAATTCGCTTCAACGTCGTTCAGAACTGGGGACCATTACCAGGGGGTGTGTCCTTAGTTTTTTCAACTCAGTCTGCAGAGCTAGGAGACTAGAGACTACCCAGCCTAGATTCTCCCTTCGGCTCCCCGAGAAGAAGCGTTCAGGTAGGACCAACGTCCCTTTTGCCATCATTTTGCTTAATGCTCCAGAAATATTTCTTCTTGTGAAGCACTTACATAGAATTTGCAAGACAGAAATATGAGTTAAAATATCAAAACCGAGAAAAGCTATTTCCAAAACTCTTGGCCCTCAGAAGCTGACCTACTGTAAGTATTGAGTATGTACATCTGTGTTTAAAAGAGAGAAAAAGAAAAAAAAACAGTGAGATTGTGCTTGTCTCACAGTCTAGGTTAATAAAACTGAGACTTTATTTGATTAATACTGTTTTGGGGTTTACACACTGAACCATAAACTATATTGGCTTATAGTTGATTCATTTGTGGCTCTAATTATCATGCAAAATGAAGGTATCCATCATGGGATTCTGAATTTCTGACATTTTCCACCTGAAACATATACAAGTAAGGAAAAATAAACCCTATCAGGGTAACAAGCACATATATCTTCACTTTTGTGTCAAAAATACCCTCTACCATTCCTTATTCATGTTGACTTTCATGTGAGTTTGTACAACATTCTCCCTGATGTTCCTCTGTAGTGTGTTCATAGTCTATATTACGCAGTCCATTGTTACTTATTATACTTATTCATATAACCAAGTCTCCAGAATTTAAACTGATCTCCCTGCTAAAATTAGACTAAAATATGTAACTTGTCTCCTTTATCATGTTCTCAGAGAATTTAAGGTGATCTTTCATTTTAAAGAGAAAATATTTTGAGAAATCATTTTCAGCTAAATAATACATAACAACATATTCTGGGAATCGCTAGGGAGGAGCCCTTTTCACCCTCTTTCTGTTATCCAGACTTCCCATGCTCTCCTTTCTCTGTGCTCTTGGGAAAGTAGCCCCTCCCTCCTGGGAATCCAGACTACATTCCACCACAACATGCAACAATTTGTTGCCCCTCATGTTGGTGACAAATCAGCCACCAATTATTGCTTGATGTTCCTGAATTTCCATTTCCATTTTAAATTTCATAGGCAGGCTTACAAATCACTGTAAATTGAATTTGGTTGTTCCCCCTGTTTCCAGCAATGGGTGGATTTTTTATGCTTCTCTGTATTGTTGGTGGCATGCTTCTTCTATTCTTCACAGAGATATTTGGATCTTTTGAGAGTTGTACAAAGATAGGAGGGAAAACTGTGCTGTCTTCTTTCTCTCTAATTTGCAGCTATTTAGTGGATATGTTGTCATATTAGCACCACTATTCTAAGTCACTTATCAGTAGCATCCTCAGTATATTTTTATGCCTTTACATACACTATTTGCATAGGGTAGTCCTCAACTATTCATTTATCAATCTTTTGAAGTTACAACAGTACTGAAAAAAGTGACTTACAACCAGTTCTTATACTTACAACCATTGTAGCATCCCCATAGTCATCTGATCAAAATTTGGGCACTTGGCAACCAACATGTATTTATGATAGCTGCAGCATCCCAGGGTCACGTGATTGCCATTTGCAACTTCACCAGCTGGCTTCCAACAAGCAAAATCAATGGAGAAGTCAGATTCAATTAATGATCATGTGGTTCACTTAACAACTGCAGTAATTAATTTAGCAATCATTGAAAAAATGTCATAAAATCAGGCATGATTCACTGAACAACCAGCTTGCTTAGCAATGAATATGGTCCCGATTGTGGATATAAGTCAGGGACCAGCTGTATCATGCAAAGCTGTGGCCTGTTTAAACATGATTATTAAGTAAACCCACAATAGCTTAGGTTGCCTTTGAACAGGTTGGATTTGCACAATCCACTAAACCAAAGGCTTAGATCAATACAGTAATGCACTATTAGTGAAAAATGGTGCAAAAGAACCATGGAATGGTAAACATTTCTTAAGCTGAACCTTTCTTTAAGCTGATAGTACATAACCTTTCAGCAGTATCTATACTAAGCCATGGTGACATTAAAATGATGACACATGTATCATGGTTCCATTGCTCAAAGTATAATTTGGTATTTCTGTCACAATATCTGATGCAAGTTGCATTATTTGAATTAAAACTTTTTGCACTTCTGTCATTCCCTACCACAATTTCCCAATCCTCTCCCTACAGATCACTGTGAATATTTTACCTTCCATATTAAAAAGAAACATTGAGCATTGTTATTTTTGTTCTGGGTAAGTTTCCTGAAGTTGCATTGTTACCTGGATGCATAAGTCAATGTCTTGTTTCTAAATGTTGTGACTTGAATAAATTGTCAGTTTGGCACTATCAAATATAATTTAATGACTGTAATGGGATGCTTTAATGTCAGTGCAGAACATAATTTCAATAAATAGCTAATCAAATACAAACAATACACCATCAAGATATTTTGAAGTGTCCCTGATTGTTTTCCTTTTAGATCTTGCTGAGCAAAGAAATACTCTAATTTATAAACTTTTTTCCAAAGATTTCTAGAACAAGATGCCTTCTAATAAAGGTCCATTAGCTATTTTGCAGATACTTTTAATACGGGTTACTAAATAATGTATGTTTATATTTCATTTGGGGCTGTCTAAAGCTGCAATTTTCTTTAATTGATAAGCCTTTCATAATGTGACTGGAAATGACAATATGTCACTTGGCAGAGCTTTCTAATATGACACTCAAGTTTTTAATTGCATCTTTTCTATTGCTAGCTAGGAGTGGTAAAGAAAAATAAAATCTTCAAAGAACAGAGTGACAGGATTGGAAGAAACATCAGGTCTATCTAATTATTGATTTTGTAGTCTATAATGTTTAAAATATAATGGTGTTTTTATCAGTTACTCTGTGGTATAATGAAGTAAAAGGAATCTTAAGCCATTTATTAAATTTGGTCTGTTGCTGGGCATGGAAATGGAATGGAACAATGTCTGGGTTCCCAGTAAAATAAAAATGACTGCCTAATTGCTCACCCTGTTTCATCCATTGATTTGTTTAAACCCAGACTGCACAATAAATGCAGGTTTACATCTGTGATTGCTACTTGAATAAGCAAATAAACACCCATTCTTGTAAGAAGCTCTATTTTATATGTAACGGCTCAATCTTTTACCTCAGGCACATAGTGTATTCCTGGAAGGGATGTGTGAAGAACATTGGGAGCAAATGCGAAGACTGTTTATCAATAGCAGGGCCATCTTAGAGCTGGAGGTCATCCCACTCTCCCAGCTAAAGCTATGAGCCATGTATTGCAGGATGACTTTGTCCATTGCCAGCAGTTCAATCCTTATCAAGGTTCTCAGCCTTCCATCTATTCGAGGTTGGTAAAATGAGGAGCCAGATTGCTCGGAGTAATATGATGACTCTGTAAACCACTTAGGGCTGTAAAAGCACTATGAATTGATATATAAGTCTAAGTGCTACTGCTAAAACAAGCAGGCATTTATAATGGAGAGTAAGAAGCTGTGGGAGGAGGAGGATCACTTTAGTGGCAGAATCATCATTTCACATTGTACAGGAAATAATAATAATGGTAAACTACTCTTGCAAACAGAAAATATAAAATGGTGGAAGAGATAGTGCCACATGATGGTCTCTTCAGTTGGGATGTCATTTAACCTGCTACTGGAGAATTGCTCTGGATGGTTCAGTACTGTTCAGTATTTCTGAAATAGATTAAAGATATCTAGTTGTTGATGTTATCATGCAGGAAAAATCTATCCAAAGCTGAAAAGACAAAATTATAATGGAAACATGGAATGTAAGAGGCATGAATAGGAAAGCACAATTCAATGAAAAATAAAATAAATTGACTATAGATTGACATCTTAGGTGTTGTTGAATCTAAACAGGATACTTGCAGTCAGAAACTCATACTATTTACTACCCGGAACCTGAAAAGCAAAGAAAGAACAATATTAACTTTCCTAGGTAGGAAGGCTATAGCAAAGATTCTATACAAACCAGTGAATAATTTTCTTTATATATTTATTCAAGATATATCTAGGTTGGTGCAATTAAAACAAACTTTGTAACACAGAAAATATTGTATATGACTTAAAATACACAGTGTTAAAGCTAAAACATAAAAACAGCGTAACAACTTCAGATAAAAAGAAACGAGAAAGAAAGATAGCAACATCAAACCAGGAAAAGAGTCTCCAAAATATCTTAGCTTTCAAGAACTTCCAACGAACTAGCAAAGCGGGGAGACTGCCTGATCTTCACAGGGAGGCTTTTTGCATGACACAAAAACAGCCTCTCCTCACCTTAATACCCCAAATTCCACAAGGCATAGGGTTTAAAAGCAATTATCTCAATAGATCTAACTGGTTTGGCTGATACTGACAAGAGAAGGAGGTGCTTTGTGCACAATCTTTTTAATACGATGGTTATCCAAATATATGCTCCAACAATAGATGCAGAAGCAAAGGAAGTGACTTCAGCTCACTCATTTCAGAAAGAAAGTATATATTTGCAAAGACCTCTCCTTTCCTGTACTCTTTTGGTTTCTGCCCAAACAGGCAGACGTTCAATTAAAATAGTTCCCACAAGACAAAGGGCAATATATCGATAATGTTGGCATAAGGGTGTTTGGCTTATTCAGAGGAGAGACAGTCTATATGAACAAATATATATATATTTGTGTCGGGGGGTACCCTTTGTGCCACCATCCAAACTGGAATATGTCATCTCAACCAGCTCTCCCAGTGTGGCCAAGGTTTACCTCTTCTACAAATTCAAAGGTTCTGTAGAGTACACCATATTTTTTTTCTCATGCTGACTCTCATAGATTTCCCATAGCTCGCTATAGATTTCGTTGAGAATTTCCTGCATTCTCCTGACCTTCATCCAAAGTTGGAAAACCACCACACAAGCAATGAAAAGGCAAGGGTCTGCTCAATCATCTTTTAAAGAATGACTACTGTTTTGTTTACAGGATTAGGATGCTGGATTAGGCCAATAAAGTCCACTTCAGGTGATGGCACGTAGCATGTTTTTTGCTTTCTGTCTTGTGGGAATTATTATTATTTTTTTGGTTGAATGTCTGCCTGTCTGGGCAGAATTCAGGAGGGTATGATGATGTGAGATCTTCTAAAGGTTGCATTCTTTCTGTAATGGGTGAGCTGAAAGCTCATGATATATTTGAAAAATTCTATTTCAACTGTATTGATATACTGTTGCTGCACAAAGCATGTAAAGCCAATAGCTTTATTTTTTTAAAAAAAAACCTTCAATTTAAGGTGATAATAAAAGAATTTTCAATTCCCATCTATATCTCAGAAAGGCAAGATATTAGAGTATAATCTGTGAAGCCTTTTTTTCTGCAGCTCACCTGCTGTGATGTCTCTACGAAGCCAGATCCACTTAGCTATGCTTTGCCCTCTCCTTCACTTTTATGGGAATAAGACTCCAAGCAGACTCTGAATAGACACACTTCCCTAACCACTAGATACAAATGTCCTTGACGAACAATGCATCTCTAAACAACTGATTGTTTCCACCCAATTCCACCGGTTATAATATTTGCTTAGGCAGCTTCTCAATGGTACCTCTTGTTCTTAAGTCAAAAGGTTCCAAGTGAACCATGAAAAGTAATTTGTATTTTGCTAGCAGGGATAAAACACATAACTCATTCTTTTTCTGCATTGTCTGGTTTCGGCACATAAAACTCTGGTGTTCCTTCTTCAGGACCTTAAACTTACTATCAAATTCAAAAGATGCATCTTTAGTATAAAGTACATAGGGGGAAGGTGCAATAACTAATCTTTCAAAACCTCCAAAACTAAAGTAAAGCCATTCAGCCATAAGGGGGAAAATACAGTATAACAGGACAATACAGGTGGTCCTTGATTTATGACCACAATTGAGTCCAAATTTTAAGTTGCTAAATGATACATTTGTTAGGAGAGTTTTGTCCCTTTTTACAACCTTCCTTTCCACAGTTGTTAAGTGAATCATTGCAGATGTTAAATCATGATTGTTGAGTGACTCTGGCTTCTCCATTGACTTTGCTTGTCAGAAGCTCTCAAAAGAGATCACATGACTCCACGGCACTGCAACTGGCATAGATATGAGCCAGTTTCCAAGCACCTCAATTGTAATTTTGAACAGTCACTAAGCAAACTGTTGTAAGTCAAGGACTACCTGTAGTTTACCACGCAAAAAGTCCTGCATATATGTGGATTCTGGAATCTTAAACCCTGTTCAGTCTCCCCCTCTCTTGCCACCAAAGACTAACGTCTTTTTTCCAGAGACAGTCAGAAAATAAATTTAACAGTAGCCAGAGCTTAAGTCACCCATGCACAACCTAAACCATTTAGAAATTAAAGAAAGGGGTGGTTGAATAGGACATTCCTCTCCAATTTACTTAAAAAAAAAAAAAAAACATTTAGGGATCAAATCATACTTGAAGTGGATTAAAACTCATCAAGTAAAAATGTTGAAATAGCAGTAATGTTCACCCATCACTAAATAATTCGAGAAAAATAGCACATTTAAAGATGAATGAAATCAGTATGGAGAGGCATTTTGAGAGCATGTGAATAGCAAATCAATGCAGTAACAAAATGGGACAAAATTATTGAGAGCATCCTGGGGAAAAAAAAAAAATCTCAGAAAATTGAAGGGGCGAAATTAATCTGAAGCACTTGAAGCCCATTAGTCATCAAAACTGATGCATGGTATATATGGTTTGCTTTACTGCTTGCATTTCCTGTGCTTTTTAAGATTGGCAGCACTAAAGCAGTAAATAGGTAAACGTGTTAGAAAATCTTTTTCCTCCCATTTCCAAGGTCAGCTACGATTTAGTCCAAATCTAATATTCATGTTAATCCCACTGGAAATCAATTAGCTCTGCATTAGTTTTGTGTGGTGAAATACTGCATGTTATTTATGAACGTATTTTCTTTGCTGAAGCAGGAGGTAAAATCAATGGTAGTATCTGAAATTTAAAAAGCATATTTTCCACCTGAATTATCCTTGTCAACGGAACAGTAAAAGGCAGCACCACACAATACAGATGGTACATTGTGAGTTGCGGATGGTATATTGTGAGTGTCCTTAGTTGTGGCTGGTTTTATATCAGTGTTTCTCAGCCTTGCCAACTTTAAGAGGTGTGGACTTCAACTCCCAGAATTCCTCAGCCAGCAGACATGCTGTCTCATTCATATATATATATATCAATAAATAAATAAATAAATAAATAAATAAATAAATAAATAAATAAAATTCAGCTTTGTTTGGGTACTTTCCCACATCATTGTAGTTGTGCTTTTAAAGTTGTAGCAACGTTTCGGCAGAATCTCATCTGCCATCATCAGGCTTCTGTATTGTGATGATGGCAGATGAGATTCTGCCGAAACGTTGCTACAACTTTAAAAGCACAACTACAATGATGTGGGAAAATACCCGAACAAAGCTGAATACCATGTACAGTATGTTTGGCTGGAAAATTCTGGGAGTTGAAGCCCACAGCTCTTAAAGTTGTCAAGATTGAGAAACCTTGGTTTTTACCCCCTTTCTTTACTTATCCTGAAAGGAAGATAAAAAAACAAGGCCTCATAATGATATGAGGGCCATATCATTGGGAAAAGCAAGAAAAGAGAAGGATTTGGCTTACTGTGCCGAGAAGACATAGGACATTAGAAAGGAAGAAGAGATTCCAGAAGACCTTTTCCTTGATCTTCTCCCCAGAAAAGAACTATGCTGAAATGGAATTGAGGAGAACAACTGAAAAAAAAAATGAGACAATGGCAGCTCAAGATAAGTGAACAGATGGTTAGGGAGGACCTGGTTGCCAGGAAGGAGTTTACATCACAGGACAAGGCCACTGACAACTGAGAGTTCCCAAAGGAACTTCTAGATGTGCTTTCTGAGTCCATTTCTGTGACTGTTAAGCAATCAAGGTGGACAGGTGCACTCTGAGGATTTATGAAGGAAATGTGCTGCTGCTACTATTAAAAAGGGAGAAAAGCAGGGCCAGGCAAGCTCAGGCAAGTCAGCTTGATATTGATATTAGGCAAAAATCTGATTTCTAGGCAGGTGGTTTGTGAGCCTTTAGGCAATAATATATTGCTGTGCAGGAACAAGTATGGATTCATCAAGAATAAATAATGTCCAACTACTTAATCTCTTTCAATCTCTCTCCCTCTCTCTTAATTTAGTTGGCCACAGAACTATAGAGGACATATACCGTGATTTCACCAAACCATTCTGTACACTCTCATAAGATTCTGGTAAAGAAAATGGCAAAACATGAGTTAGAGAATGCTACCATTGCTTACATATAGAAGCGGTTGAAAAATGTACCCACCATGCGTCTTCAAAGCAAGCTGCAAAGAAGCATTAAGTAGTACATTAACAGTAGGACTTTATTCTAGACCCAGTGATCTTCAGCATTTTTATAAATCACTTCAATCAAAGGTTACATATCACAATTATCAGATGTTTTGCTAACTAAAAACAGTATGGATAGCAAACCCCTTTGACTTAAAATCTTTTCCACCAACCCTTAAGTCATCACAAAACAATTTTGAAGTAAAAAGTGCTGCCTCCACTTCGGTCTCTATCTGCCACAGGCACAGGACCACAAAATGGCATATTATGTGCAGGACATGTTTAAAAAAGAAACCTGTGAATTCCCTTCTGTCCTTTTAAATGCAACCATCTGGCAAGAAATCATCTATCATTTGCTCTCCTTAATGTGGATAGGGTTTGGGTTGGAGGAGATTAATATGAGGAACTCAGCTGGGCTGACAGGTAGACTGGATGTGTGCAAGTTGTGTGTGTGTTTAAAATGAGGTTAACTAAGATGTGTCAAGCATTTACAGGGAGGGACTGCAATATGACATGACAAACAAAGAACCAAACAACCTCCCCTGCTCAGTTATTAATTCAAACTCATTCTGAACATGGTTGCATTGTTATTTTAGAAAAATATCACTCTTGTTCCAAAGGGACTCAAATAGCAGCTCATGGGGTAACTGTGCATACCTCCACATGTTACCACCATCCACTATTATTTATGGTCTAACAAATGGTGAGTAGCAGGTGGGTGATGTGGTGAAGAGGAACCACCTACTATAACATGTAGCCCTCCCAACTCCTATCACTCAGCTGTTTCCATCCGTCGATCAGTGGTGATAACGTGGCAAAGTGATTCCGACCACTTCATCACACACCCCTTTCCATGCCACTATCAGTGAGTATTTATGTGCTGTTCCTGACTACCAGTACCTGTCAACTGATGAAGTGCAAAAAGCAGTTGATGGACACTGAAGAACTGGTGGCAACTCAGTGAGGGAAAATCCTTCAGCAAGACAGGGAACTGACCATATATTCCTCCTGCTGGGAAGATAATGGGAAGGAAAGCTGCAGAATATAGCCCAAGAAAAAGCTTCCTTCTGCAAACATAAAAACATACTTCCTTCCTCACCATCACCAACTGCAGCAGTTCCAGCTGAGCTGTTCACATTTATCTGCATTTAGTTGTCTGCATCTTCACCATTTTCATCATTGTTCAGGATCCATAATTTATTTGTTATATTCAGGATTAAGGCATCTAGTACTCTTGCCTTCAATATTTTGCTATAACAAGAACCCTCTGAGATAGGTAGATTGGGGAGACAGAGGAAGGAAGGGAGAGAGAGAATGGTTCAAAATTCCTTAGTGAGATTCTATGAGTAAGGACAGACATAAACTTGAGCCTAGTTCAATAGTTTAATAATTATACTACATGGGATGGGTCGTTTGAACCTATGAGGATTACACATGGCAAGTAATGTGCCAGCTCCAGCTGTTTGCCTAGCACATTCACAGTTCCAAGCCCTGAGCCACATAGGAGCTAAACAAAAGCTGCAGGTGTGAAAGTGATTAAAGTCTTGTCAGTTATGGGCAGCAGCTGCCGCCTGACTGAGGTTACAGTTAGGTTTGTTAACTTGTACTTAGCCCCTTTTGGGAAAACCTTGTGCTGAAAAGAAAAGCAACTGAGGAAGAGATTGCTTGTTTACACAATCTTTTGTGTGCCTGACCTGTTTTTTCCCCTTCCTCTAGCAGAGCAGAAAGATTGGAGAGAAAGGGATATGAAAGAGTAAACAGACACAAAATAAGAAATGTAGATTGAAAGAAAATGTGCTAGGATTAGCTACTTGCCTAGTATGCTTGGGCAAGCATATTAGGCAAACAACTGGTATTAGATTATTCCTTTCAATGTGCATTCCCTACTTTGTGCCCAGTTAGTCTCTTGTAATCTACTTCTCTTCAATGAATATAAATACAAACATTAATTTCCTTCTTCCTAATTATCCCAGAGCATTCCAAAGGGCTGGCGAGTGGAGGAAAATAAAAACTGAAGTAAAATCCTAAGTCTAGTTGTAGTCATATGATTTTACACTTAGCAACCGTCATTTAGTGACCAAGTTGCCAGTCCCAGTTGTGTTTGCAGATGAGGACCATCTGTATTGTTGATGCCACATGCCAATTTTCAGCCAATAGAAATCAGCATTAGGATTCCCAAATAGTTTTCTAAAGAAAAGGAATTTCTAGTTCAGGGGTGTCAAATTCACATTGTCATAGTGGCATCGGGTGACATATCGAGACTTTTCCCCCCTTCGCTAAACTGGGCATGGGCGTGGCCAGCATGTGATGCATCCCGGCTGGGAATTTGACAGCCCTGTTCTAGTTGCTTTTGATCTAGTATTTCTGGAGCAGGAAGCCAAGACAAAGCTAAACTGAACCTGGAGAAAGACAGCCACTTGGTGCTTTAGTGCAGCTGAATTGCAACTGTTTCGAGCCTTTAAGTCATTTGATGTATCTGTTACTCTTTCTTCTGTAACCATCTTTCCCAAACCTTTTCGGGGCTTTCTGTGTGCAAGGTATGCTTTCTGTTTATACAAGGCAACGTTCTCTCTCTGCTTTCAAATCGTGCTTGCAGAAATTGATTTCTCTGTCACAACTTTGATCACAAGCACCTACAGTACTTGTTTTTGGCACTCAAATCTAATCCCTTAATTGTTTTATACTTGACACATCTTCATTAACTGAAAGGATCTTTGAGCCAGGGACTCTGTCAAGTTTGGTAGACTGATATATGTCTGTACATTTATATGCAGATTATGTACAGAGCATGCATATATACATACATACATATATATATATATATACATACATACATACACACATATACATATACATATACATATACATATACATATACATATACATATACATACATACATATATATCTATGCACATACAGTGCATAGATATATATATAGTAGATGATTACTAGATAGCTGGCTAGACAGGCAGACTCATCTGTACATAACATGAAAAGAGATGATCTAATGAAAGAAGAGTTGATGAGATCTCTAACATACATTGGTTCCATTAATGCAGAAACATTATTTAGTCTTTTTGTTTTAATTTTAGCTCATGTGGCTTTTTTTTTTAAATCAAACCACTCAAAAGCAGAAATGGGGGGAAAGGTTTCAGATACATATCATTTGCTCCCCACATGATCATTATTCTCTTAAGGCTTTCAGTTGCCTGTATTAAGCCTAGTGCTAAGTCTGCTGTTCCACATTTTTATGTGCTGTTTTGCAACTGCATATGATTCCTGTTAGCTAAAATGCTAAACTTTAATCTGCACTCTTAAGCTGTGCAAACTTTGTAATGGCCTTTATATAAATCTGCTTTCTCAAACATATCTATTTTTTCTGCTTATATAGCTATATTTTTAGCTAAAGCAATTATAGCTGTATTTATTTCTATTAATCCACATTACTTGGTAGACATCAGAGTCTCAACCTCAGCTATCTAATTTTTCAAAAGGATTATTATTATCATTATTTTTAAAAGTACAAGCTAACACGTGCAAAGCACTATTCCCAGGCACCATATTTATTTCCAATAGTGCCTCTGAGTTCCCATAAGGTTCATAAACATTCCTAGAAAATAAAATTGCTGGGAAGATACAGTCCAGTGCTATGTTTATAAAACTGTCCTATTGTCCATGGGGGGGAAATGACAAAAGTAACCCAAATGATAGGAAGCTAGTAAATGGATATTTTATGTCTGGATAAAACTCGAAGGCACTCATTTTATTAAAACACACATTCTACCATTTTACAGCCATTTTGTGACAGCAGGCACCCCAATCTGTCAACATCAAATCTACTGTATTCATTTTACAGCATGTAGAAACCACTCCAAATATTTCAACTTGGAATTACTACAAATTATTCTGATTAACTCCTCTCTCCCAAATTTACCCATTCCTAACCCATGATGAGAGATTGTGGTGAATCTAGGTGAGCAGAGGCTGCACCAGGGGACAAATTATCTCTTAAATGGCAACTCAGCCCAGGTGGAGAAACATCTGGGCAAAGCATTTCAAAGCAATTCTGCCTTAATTAACACAATTGAAAGGAAGCTAGGAAATTCCTATTATAGATTCTGACTTTCTCTATTTGCCCCAGAACAGCACTAAAGGTACATTCACAGAATCTGTGTCATTCACCTTCCCTTGGTTCTACTAGCTTTTGTGTCATTTTTCTTCCCCTTATCTTTCCAGCTACACAATCCTCAGCCTTTGACACTTCTATGAATCTAAATGAAATCTCTAGTAGTTCTTTTTGGACTACGATCTTCACTTAGAATTACTCATGATTTGTAAAATTGCCTTTTTTTTTTTAATTTCATGTCCAGGTGAAACCTTAAACTGCTAAAATGAGGTCACCATTTTGGTTTGTTCGTTGGCCAAAAAGAGGTCACTTTTGGTGCATTCTACTGGCAGTAATTGACACACCAACCAATGGGCCAGATTCTGCATCTCTCCACAATCACACAGTGTGTTGTTATCCACCAGCAACCCCCACTTGAGCATATTGGTCTTACACTTAGGGACTCCCACTCTCAGCCTATTCAATGTCATCCAAGTAACATAGGAGAGGTCAGTTCCCTCAGCCATGTTCTGTTCTGGGATGATTCCTTGTTCCATAAATTCTCTCCTCCATCTTCTAATTTGGTTTTGCTCCTATATACCTTCAAAAATATTTGTTCATTCATGTGATTATTTTTTTAATAGTCAGTAAGATCAAATACAGGTTTTTCTACATATGAAGTTTGAGTCTTTCTATTGAGTTTAGTAGGTGGCTCAGTGGATAAGATGCTGAGCTTGTCGATCAGAAAGGTCGACAGTTCGGCTGTTCGAATCCCTAGCATCCCATAATGGAGTGAGCTCCCATTACTTGTCCGAGCTTCTACCAACCTAGCAGTTTGAAAACATATACAAATGCAAGTAGAAAAATAGCCCTTCGGTGGGAAGGTAACAGCGTTCTGTGCGCTTTCAGCATGCAGGCCACATGGCACAGAAACATCTTCAGACAGCGCTGGCTCTTCGGCTTTGAAACTGAGTTGAGCACCGCCCCCTAGAGCCAGAAATGACTAGCACGTATACGGTGCGAGAGGAACCTTTACCTTATTGAGTTTAGAACTGTCTCTAATCTCTGGGGGGAGAAAGGATAGCCAAAGGAATGCCTATTATAATTATATTCCAAATGCAGTTTACAACATGTATCTTTCTTTCTTTCTTTTTTATTTATTTATTTGCCATCTACCTTACCACAGGGTAACTCTGGGTGGCGTACAGTTGCATATACAGTTAAAACATTCATAATTAAAATTAGACATTAAGACCAAGGACATATGGGGAGGAAGAGGGCAGAGTGAGGGAGACGTGGGATCTATTATTACTCAATCAACCACTTCCATTGTGCTGATCCCCCACTGGGGCCCTAAGCCAACTGGCACAGCCTTGTCTTTAGGCCCTTACAAAAAGATAGGAGGGTTGGGGCCAACCTCACATGTGTGTGTGTGGGGTGGGAGATGTTTCAGAGGGCTGGAGGAACATCAGAGACCCTCCTCCTGGACTTCACCCGCTGGAATAATTAGGCTGACGGAACCCACAGGTGCCTCCTCTGCTGGCACAAGTGGTATGGGCCAATCTCAGTGGGATGAGAGAGTCTCTCAAGCAACCTGGGCCCATCCCATGAAGGGCTTCAAAGTTGATCATGAATACCTTGAATTGCACCCAGAAGCAAGGGTGGGTGTCTCACAAGGACTTTGGGGTTTTAGAGTGATACCACAAATAGCACCCACAATCTTCTTGTAAACACTTCTTGCCTCTTTTTATTAGCAAATAAGGCAGGTTACTAGGTTCGTTTTCAGAAATGCAAAGCAATTCAGGCTGTCTTTATTATAGTAGCTAAACAAGCCGGCTTCCTTTTCTCTGCTCTCCTACCCCCTCCGGCTTTTCTGATAAGCGATAATGAAATGGCAGTAAAACAGTGAACCAAAGGCTTGATTCATGTGTGTCTGTCCAAGCATTTTAAAGTTAACACTCTGTCTCCTGGGTAAAGCATTCAGCCTACTGCATTGATTAAATGTGATGATTGCTTTTCCAGGCTCCTACTTAGAGTTAAGGAAGAGGGATAATTATGCAGAAGCTGGCAGGACATGATCTTTCACTCTTTTAGCTTCTGAAGAAGCCATATGCATCCGTTAGAAAAGCCCCTTGGTGTTGTCTCCTATTGATGGTCTTTGGGCCATCTAGAACTCTTTTTCATGATCTCTGAAGCCCATTTTGGAGCCAACCTATCTTCAAAACAATCTGAAGTTCAAAACAACAGAGATCATTTTTAGGAGACCAGTCATCATTTTTTTTATTTCTTTCCCAGAAGTCTCTCCTTTGAATCTCCAACTTCCTCCTCCTTCCCCCTCTCCTCTCCTTTCCCTTCCCCTTCCTCCTCCTCTCACCACAGCAGCAGTCCCTCTTTCCTGTGAAGAAACTTTCAGCTTCTCTTCCTCCAGGTTCCTAAAAAGAAATAAATATATGTTTGCAGTAATTGCAGTCATATCAATTACTGATTTCCCCATAGGGGTTTTTCACTATTTGGTTGCACTGGGGAATTCAGTTTTCACTTGACCCACAGGAAAATCCTAGAGCATTTTTCATGATCTTATATGTGCACAAACATCTGAAAGATGTTCAAAAATGCCAGATATTTTTCACAGATAAGTGATTATGTGGAGCTTCTTTACATTTGCTTACTTTGTATTTGATGATGTCATAGAAAGGACTGTGTGTGGAGAAAGTCAAAAGAGAGAGTAATCATACCCATATGAAAGAAGTAGAGTTTGCAGTACAATGACACATCTGCCTTTTGCTTTTAATAAGGAGAGATAAAAAAACAAAGAGGAAAAAAAGATTATTGGTTTCCTAAATGTATCTATCTTCTCCACCATCTTCATCCATCTATCTATCTATCTATCTATCTATCTATCTATCTATCTATCTATCTATCTATCTATCTATCTATCTTTAATCATCTATTCTCTTTCTCTATCATCTATTCTCTCTCTCACTCTACTATATCTATCTATCTATCTATCTATCTATCTATCTATCTATCTATCTAT
>NW_020769312.1:28238226-28259920 GCF_900518735.1 Pseudonaja textilis
TATCTATCTATCTATCTATCTATCTATCTATCTATCTATCTATCTATTTTATCTTTCTCTTATTATCTTTCTCTATCATCTATCACTGTCTGTCTACCTATCTACCTCTATCTACCTACTGGTACTTGTTGCTGTATTGTCATTATTCCTTTAATGAAGCCTACAGATATCTCTGATCATAACAAAATAAATAACTAAACTATTATGTTCTTTCTCTCCTCCCTCCTTTTCCTAAAAAAATAAAATAAAACCAGCTGAAGGTGCTTGTGGAGGTACCCTCCGTGGGACCAGTGGAATTATTTCAAGTCCTCACTTTCCTTCAGAATACAACAATAATGCAGACTGCACGTGGACCATTCTTGCAGAGCCAGGAGACACCATCGCTCTGGTTTTCACAGATTTCCAACTGGAAGAAGGCTATGATTTTTTAGAGATCAGTGGCACAGAAGCCCCATCCATATGGTAAGTTAACGCAAGAGCAAACAGTCTCACTGCTTTATAGAATGTATAATATAGCTAGCTAGCTAGCTAGCTAGATAGCTAGATAGATAGATAGATAGATAGATAGATAGATAGATGCATCACAGTTGCAGTTTATTCTAAAAAACCATAATCAATTATTCTATTCCTTTAATCAAAAGTATGCTAAATTTCTGCTTACATATATGCTCCACTGTGTCTTATTTGGGGAAAAATATGAAAATTAAAGTAGGGGGGAAAGGGGAACCTTGTTAAAAAATGCTAAATATGATGAAATGGTAGGATAGTGCCCTCTAATGGATGGATAAAAAATATTCCATTTGTGAGTCATCTTAACTTTTTAATGGATTGCACCTCAAAAGTATCATTATAATGGAATGAGTTGCTTATTTTGATAAAAGAGAACACGAAAGACAGAGAACAGATTCCACTGTAATGCAGGGATTCATTGTGATTGTACTGCTGCCAACATGAAGTTCAACATGGTGAAGAATGAGCAGCTGTTACTGAGGAATATATTGAAGGGTTAAGCATTTTTTTTACAACTGGTGGAATTTCTACAAAGAATTATGTTTTTAATTATGCATTTTTTTACAGTTCATGTTCTAATAATTAGATTATTTATGCCTACCAGTAGCATTTAATATCAATAATAAGTTTAACTGACTTTTTATGTGTAATTAAGTTTAATTATGAATGGTTACCATACTATAGCAGATATACCCTAAATATATTGCATAATATTATAACAGGAATAAAATTAGATTGGCTGTATGTGAATTTGTTTAATACGAAAACCTCAACATCTTACCTGAAAATAGTAAAAGTGACAGCAAGTACTTTTATTCCAGTTACTTCATCTAGTTGTTCTCAAATATCATGATATTGCAGTAATGGTCACTCCAGAAATAGAAGTATTTTTCTATGGTTAATGCAATGAGGTGTAGAGCATTTTAGCAAAATGTTACATTTATTAATCCTTACAAAAGAAGTAGCAGTGGCTTTTCTTTAGTGCTCTGTGTGGGCATTATCTTTGTGTAAATTTTCCATTCCACCCACATTCTCCCTGCACAAAAACTACATTTTTGCTTTGTTGATATCCAGAGCTCACCCAGTGATTTTTCACTGGGGGGAAAAAAATGCATATTGTGATAGCCAGGTTCCCAGGAGGGAGGGGGAGTGCATTTCAGAGGAACAAGAGACAACTCAGTTCGTATAGCATACTTTAGTTTAGCAATATTTTGTCTATGGGTGAGGAACAATAAAGACTTGCTTGGAAGAATCACAGTATGTGTCCTTCTTGGTTTTTGGAGTCTTGGAACAAGTGACAAAGGTGAACCCACAAACATTCCATTCTGAGTAATTCAAGAAAACACAATGAATTACCTTAATATTCCTTTCTGGATTGCTATGGCAGTATGCTTATGTAAGTATGTGTTTACAAGTTCTCCACAAAAGCCATTCTCCAATTTGAAGAGCTTATTGTGCTGGAATGGAAAGGAAGGCACTGACTGACAAAAAGGATGAAAATATATACTCACAGATAGAACTTGATGGTTACTAATTTATTAAAATGCCTTGATAAAAAGAAGAGAAAATGGAAGGATTAGATTCGATGACTGACTGCTCTGCCCTCAAATCAGAATGATTCTTTGAAATTGGTTGAGAAATTGAGCAATATTGAAGCTATAGTCTTTATTTGATTGGTTTAAGAACTGTATTTTCTTTTTGGAAAAGACAATGGAGTTAGTCTATATGCTTTTATCACTCAAAGTCACTTCCAACTTTTTCACAAAGGGCATCATTACTTTTGGCCACTCTCTCCTCTTTCTACAAAAACTCATAAACTGGGCAGTTCAGAATTTTTCACACATTATTTCCACTGTAATATCCAGTTTTACAGCAACTGTTTATTTTTTAAAAAAATTTATTTATGTACATCTCACTATTAAATGTCTCTGTTCTTGTTCATTTTATTGCATCCTTTCACAAATCAAACAACACTGTAATCTGCATTGTTCAAATACCCTTGATTTCTATGAAATTCAGCATGTTTGTTGCACTTAAATTGTTCTAATGTTCTAACAATTTTTACCCCATTCTGATAAAATGTTCATTTTTTTTCAAATATTTTATTTATTTAGAAGGGGTTAAATGGGATATTAGTATAAGAAAGGAGCAAATCTGATGCCAATTAACTTTTTTTTAAAGTAGCAAAGCTAATTTTAACCTATTTACCACAAACCTCTGGGTAATCCTATAGGAACATAATGTAAATTGTGAGAGAACTGAAGCAGATGTTGATTAATGACCTTAAGTTGTTGCCTGAATAGAAGATTTTACATTTTTTGTTGTTGTTTTGCTTTTAAGAATAACATTTTTTTACTAAATGAGTTCTACTTTCAAAGCAATAGATGCTATTGGAATGTTGAAACATACATAATTATATCTTTATGTTATTTTTATGTTTTGTTTTGAAAGCCAGTTTTTAGTTCCTCTAATTGAGTACAGACCTGACATATAAACATATAAAACACAAGAATAATAGCTATGGTTAGTGCAATTTAATTAAAGTTAATTATTAAATAAGTTGCATAGCTGTTCAACATGACTATTTATGTTCTGATTTGATATGCATGGGTGTCATGTACCTATTCAATTTAATAGGCGATGCTGCTACATAATTAAAACCCAATCATCTGTGTTGATTTCTGTGACTATGCTTGAAAGCAAATTCCTACTTTTCTACAATAAATTAATTATTCTAATAATTAACCTTCACTTTGTTATTCAGTCTTTTTATTATTATTTTTATTCTGGAAGAAATGGTGAGTAACAGAGGGAAACAATCTGGGGCGATTTAAAACAGACACACACACACACACACACATCTATCTATCTATCTATCTATCTATCTATCTATCTATCTATCTATCTATCTATAATAGGAAAAGGGAAAATTAGCCTGAAAAATAACCTTAGTCAGCAACTTAACTCTTCAATAATTCCATTCTTTGATTAGATCAGGTCAGCCAGTGTAGGAGTAGTTACATTCAAACATGATACCTTATTTTAGAATTCAAATCTATATTTCCCTAATCTGCACTGAATGATCCTTCAGCCTTTATAACAGCTCAAGATTGTGGATCAGGTCATCGCATTTTAAAGTATGTAATAGGTTGATACTTACAGTTCTTCCTTTTCTTAGCTGTTGTGATTGGGAAACTTACATGTAAATTATGCATTTCTTTGAGCTGAAAGTATTCTTTACCAAAGGATAATTGTAATCAAGTGAACTCTTTGGCTCATCGCTATTCTTCGTGGTCTATTTACAGATGGTTAGATTTTTTAATGGCATATCTGAAAGAGACAAATGAAAGCAAGTTTTTTTTCCACTTTCTTTTCTTTTCTTTTTTCTTCCAAAATGGCTTTTTTTTAAAAGAAAATGCTGATAATTGTATTCTGATTTGTAAATAATTCAATAAGTATGAATTAGGTATATTTGCTTTAAAATGTGAACCAAAACAACACCCACATTTTTACCTAATCTCTGTCATAAGCCATCATCTTTTTAATAGCCTGATACTGTTTTTGAATTGATGAACTGAACCCTTACTAAAAAAAACTTGAATATGGGAGAATAATGAAGTTAAGACTGACATAATTATTGTTTATAACACACAAATAATACTGGTGTGAGTAGTGAATATCTGTGCCAATTTGTCAGCTTTGACAACATATATTTTCATTTATTTGTTTGTTTGTTTGTTTATTTCCTACCTTTATTTATTTTTATAAACAAGCAGCGATTATACCTAATTCTCCTTCCTCCACCTATTTTCGACACCAACCGTGTGAAATGGTCTGGGATGAGTGGGAATGAGTGTCCCAAAATCACCCAGCTGGCTTTCTTCTCCAAGGTGGGACTAGAATCCACGGTCTTCTGGTTTCTAACCTGGTACCTTAACCACTAGACCAATCTGGCTCTTAACCATATGTTTGCTCATAGGAAATAGAGTCTCAGTGTGACAATTGCTAACTGGTTTGTAATATGTCCAGATAACTGCATATCCCTATGGATCCAAATCTGGATGCAAGGTGAAGAGCTTGACCAGAAATGGTGACACTAAAAAAAAATGTAGTATTGAGGTTTAATGGTTTATTAGAACTGTGCAGAGCAGTCAAAAGAGAAGTTTTGCCAAGAGCATTGGTGTGATTGAAGGCCCTTCTTCAAAGTGTTACAGCCAGAGTATTCTCTGGAAAAATTGGCCTCTTTCAAAGATTTTTTTTTTCCCTGGCTGCCTGAATGTGGATCTGTATGCACAGCTACTTTGCCTTGCTGGCAGACTCAGTAGTAGTGTTCTGCATGGAACAAGGCCACCAAAATGGAATTTGTTGTGCCAGGGTATCTATTCCATAGAAACAATCTTGCAGAAAGTTATAACAGGAAGACACCTCTTATTCTGTTTCTTAAATATTTACATGTGAACAAAGATCAGTATAAAAATATGAAATTTTTTTGGAATTGTCGATGAAATGTCAGGGACCTTTCTAAACCAGCCGTGGATCATCAATGATCTAAACAAATCTTTTCATCAATTGACACAGTACAACCTGTGAAAGCTTCTGTGTGTAGTTGATTTTCTTAATCATTGGAAATGGAAAGGATGGCTGAAACGATTGAGAGCAGTGATTATTTTCTCTGCTGAACATGTGCTGATGCTAATGTTGCTAACACACCAAAGTATGCTGAATTTATGAGGGTTCTACCACTAAAACAGCTCTGAAAGCAAATGCTAGTAAAGCTATTAATGGTATCAATAGAGTAGCATAATTAATTGTCTCTCATACTCTAATATGTAGTTCTTACTTAGAAACTAGTCATCACTAAGATCAAAATGTATTCAGTGCGCAGGAAGAACGGAAAAGAAGGAAAAGTAAATTGATGCTTAATTTATAGAGCATTAGCACTTCTTAGGCACCTGCTAATTTACTGCCTCCTGTGTTAGCAAAATACAAAAGCATAATTCATATCCATCATCCCACAGCTGAATCTGTCAGGAATACCAGACTGAGCATATGCTTTTATAACTTGTATATGACCTATGATGTAATTTGCTAGTGAACAATAAATTATATAAAAGCTAGTTGGTTTCTAAAACATGATATATATTTATAGAAAGCTGACAGTCAATTTCCTTTGGCAATTCATAATTGGCTTTCCTTTTCATTCAGGGGCAAACTATACTGAATATCTGTAAATGGGAGGGAGTACATTTAAACTTGACATAATTCTTCAGTGTACATGGTGGAATGGAGGTTTGAAATTCCTCCTGAATTTAGAAAAAGAAAAGAAAAGCAAGGCCAAACCCATCCTGAACCCACAGGAGATCTCTATATAAGCAAACTCCTTCTCTAATTACTTAGACTTTCTGGCAGAAATGATTTCTTAAGATTTTAAACATACTTTTCAGAAGATGGATGACAATTATCAATGTATATCTGATTTTCAAAGACGGGGCAATTAATGGTCTTGACTCCATGTCTGAAAAATAAACATTTCACAAATGCTCATGTATTTTTTTTCCTTCATCTTTCCATTATGCCAAAACCACTGAGTTTAAACATTCACATCTATTTCTTCGTAAAAGAGATATGGAACAATTTGAAATTGATTTGTACATGTAACAAAGTTTTCTTAGCTGTCCCTAAACAATTTACTCCTCTTTATGATGTAACTGAATGCATACCTTGATATGAATCCAGATGGAAAATGGTCTAATATTCTTAAAAAAACAACAACATACAATTCAATATATAGTAATTAATGGGTAATGTGTATAATTGGTTTGGAGCCAGATGGTTAGCTACATACTTCTGCAAATGAAAAACAGAGGAAATATTTGAAAAGTCATCCTGCAACCCATATCATTGAAAATATCATTGGGAGGTTGTAAGACTTCAGGATAATTTAGAAATTGTGATGATGCAAGTAGGGAGGAAAAAAAAATGGCTATACCAGTCTTTCTTCTTTGACCAACAATAGCATTTGTGAATAGAAGGAGCTTTGGATTTCTAGATTGTATTGAATGCAACAGCTTAAAAACGATCTCCAAACCAGAATCAAGTATAAGTGGACAGTGTCAATTCTATCTGAATTTCTTTGAGAGTCTGCTCAGCTCCGAGTTCTTGATATTCCTTGATTTTTGATGCTTCATGGGTGAAGGCAACTTGTTTCTAGAAAACTAGGCTTGCCACCCACATTTGCAGAGGTATCAAACTGGACTTGTTTAGCAAACTCTTCAAAGCCTATGGCTTAGAATGAAGAAGAGAGAAACTGAATGAACATTTCATGAGTGTTCATCATTTTTTAATCCGTACTTTTAAAGAAATCTTTAATTGGTATTTTTAGCATCATCCAACAACTCCTAAGAATGCCTGGGGGTGGAATACTGAACGGTAGCTCTAGCGTTTTATTTTTTTAAGTAATATGAGCAGGATAGTCAGAGACTTGTCGCCAGACATACAATTGTTATTGCAAAAAAGGAAAGGGGATACATGAGTTATTTTTTTGCTAATTGCAATATGCCCTTCTCAGTTTAGAATTGCAGATTTCTTATATCGGTTCTTATATTTTTTTCAAGTTGCAATAGAACATACCTAATATAATTAATACAAAGGGTGCATCTAGTTTAATATATGCCACAATATCTTGGGATATATTGTGGAATATATTAACAAAAGTTTCCACTGGCTTTGATGAGCAGTCTATATGTATATGTATATCCTGTGTATATATATTTGTTTTCTTAAGTTTTCGCGGGTACTTACATGCATGGTATTCAGCTTTGTTCGGGTATTTTCCCACATCATTGTAGTTGTGCTTTTAAAGTTGTAGCAATGTTTCAGCAGAATCTCATCTGCCATCATCAGGCTTTTATATTGTGTTCACATAGAAGCCTGATGATGGCAGATGAGATTCTGCCAAAACGTCACTACAACTTTAAAAGCACAACTATAATGACGTGGGAAAATACCCAAACAAAGCTGAATACCATACATATAGATACCTGCAAAATATATAATATATATAATTTTATATTACAATCCAATTTCTTGGCATGTTTCAAACTTCTGATATTAGATTTTACCAGCAGCTTTCATTTATTCTCCCTTTAGGATGAACCTTCACTCCATTTTATTTAGGTATTTACTGTATGACAACTTTGATATTAGTAAATAAGCATGGATATCAACAAAATATCTTAAACTTACTTGAAAGATCTCACCATTCACAAAAATCAGGGTATATCCATAACAGCTTATTTCTTAATGGTTTAATCAGCTCAAATGACCCCCCTCCCTTTGTAAAGAACTATCTGAATATGTATGCAGTTGAGTTCACTGACTAGATTCTAAGGACAAAACTTTGCCTTCAGGATTTTACAACTTCCTACAGTCCTCTTTGCAGGTTTATAGAAAGTTGATGTTACAACAGATTTTGGAATCAATTCATGCCTATACCTCACTTCTGATGCTTTCACTTTTGGTTTATATGTTGATTCACAAAATTTAACCCTTGTCTTACCTACAGTGATATCCAGTGGGAATCCTTTCCTCATACTGTACATCTTCATCAAGTGAAGATATACACTTACACTGGAAGAGTTATCATATACATAGGTAGAAAACAACAAATGATTCATTTTTTCCCCAGCAGCCTTGGTTCATAGACTTTTCATGGCTGACCCACTATTATGAAATTGCTGAGACCCATAATCTCAAGTCACAGATTGATTTATTTTGAGCACTGGTGAATCTGACACTTTTCACTGACAGTGGTATGACATACACAACCATAAATGAAATAATTCTTTGTTCTCAAAACAAAGATTTGGTAAAAAGTACTTTGGATTGGTGGGAGCTATATATAAGTATTTCATTGGCGCAAATAGCTATAGTATGAGAATGAATAGGATCTAGACACCATTCTCAGATCACTGAAAAGAAAACATTAACTATTGAATGTTTCTGTGTCTGTGTTTAATTCTAAATATATCCTTATATATTTACATTCTGTAAATCCCATCCATACAACTGCTCTACTGTACTTCCTCCCATTCCAGATGGGATAGCACTGTAAATCCCATGGCACATCCATGCCTTACACCAAGAATGGTCTGAAATACACTGCTGTTAAATATGAGGTTTAATGTGGAAGGTTCTAAAGGTCATGTTTGTTGATTGTGTCAGCTGAAACTCCATCCCTATCCAATGAAAATTCTTCTCTGATGCTCTAGTTATTCCATACATTGTTTTTTTTTTCCTATTGTACCACTGACCAGTTCAAATTAAATAGGTTGATTCATCTATATAGAAAAGAAAAATTGGCAGTAATATCCAGAGTTGTGGTTTCCCTTGCATTCAAAAAAGGACTTGGAGGTTGGCAAAAAGGTCAGTGGTTAGACTGAAGGGAATAGTCTTACAGGAAATAAGAATATCATTTGGATCCAGAAGCATAGAACGTATCATGTCAGCCCTTACACTGATGGTCAAAACGTTGTAAGGCAGGATAATTGGGAGGAAAACATTACTTCTAGGACATGACAACTTATGCCATCCTTGGGTTGTCTCTGCTACAAAAGGTACAGTGTTACAGGTAGTGGTGTGTGAATAAGTGCTCAAACATAGACAGTGGATTGTCCTGTACTGTAGCAAGGAAGCCGAATAGAAGTTGTGTGTGCTCCAACACTAGAGGTTTTTAAGAAAAGATTGGACAACATTTTCTTCTGAAATGGTGTAGGGCAGGGGTGTCAAACTCACATTGTCACAGTGGTGTCACATGACATATTGGGACTTCCTCCCCTTTGTTAAACCATGTGTGGGTGTGGGCATTGCCTGACACATCCAGCCTGCAGGCCACAAGTTTAACATTCCTGGTGTAGAGTAGGGTTTCCTGCTTGAGCAGGGGGTTGGACTAGAAGACCTCCAAGGTCCCTTCCAACTCTGTAATTCTGTTCTGTTCTGAAATATGTGGACTTCCACTCACAGAATTCCCCAGCCAGTAGGATGTCTAGGGAATCTGGAAGAGGCGATCCATTCCTTTTTTAGCAGCTAAGGATGAGAAACACTGTTCTAGGAGATGGGACAATCTCAGTGCTTTAAGAAGAGCTACAGAGTAGAGTGTCCTTTTTTAAATGCTTTGCAAAGCCTTATTAGAAGATGCCATTTGGGGGAAGTGTGCAATTTTCTACAATTAGATGATTGTGTTCTCAAGAATTCAGGGTTGGCAGTAGAGAAGATGATTGTGGGTCATCTTTCAACTATTTCTGACATATTTGAAAACAATGGATGGCATGGAAGAGACCAGATAGTAAGAGATTCATTTTACTTCCTCCCAGAAATGTTGGTAAATCCCCCTCCCTTTTCTTTCTGGGTTTTGTAGAAAAATGTGGGAGTTTGTAGAAGGGAAATCCTCTTTATCTTTTCTCTTTCCATCTATCTTACACAAAACAGCCTCTTATCTCTAAAGCATTCCCTGCCTAAGATAAATCAAGATAAGTCATTTAAGGCAAGCAAAAGATCATTTGTTCACTGTTATCTATCTTACTCCATCCCTATTTTCAGACCTGGCCTTTTTTCATTGACTGGAAGGTATGGTGCTTTTTTTGTTCATGTTTGAGAAGCTCCACATGCTTCCAGCCTATTTATTTCAGAGAAATATTTTGGGAGTAGAAGCAAGAGATTTACAAACACGAAAATACAAGGTAAACTTCAGCTTTTGGAGTTTGATGAGACACTTGAATGAAAGTTGAGGGGGTATCTATTGTTGAAATGTTTGTGATAAAAATGTTAGAGAGATCCTGGGATTAGAGAAAGATAATATAGGAAGTTCTAAATAAGTCTCTCAAGCCATTTTCCCATTAAAACTAAATCAAATCAGCAATGCCTCCATAATGAAGCTGAGACAAACCTATGGCCTCTTGTATCTTTGCCAAGCCTTGGGTGAAGGGGAAAATATTAAATGCATAGGGAATAATATTAGCTACATATAATAAGAATACAATTTAATTAAATTGAAATTTAATGAAATCAAATTTAGTTTTTGTTCTGGTTGCATGACCTTTTGGAAATACAACCTATGACATGCAATTCAAAGATCAAGTATTGCCTTCAGCCTGAAAAAGACTGAATTTCCCTGACATAAGAGCACAACATTGCATAAATAGCTGTTCTCAATTAAAAAGTCGGTGTCCTTCAGAAATGTCACCAGCTATGCTTCCTTTCCCACAAAATGGGTTAGTTTGATAACAAAAACTAAAGTTTCATGGTTTCATTTCCTTGTTAAATATGGACATTTTGGCACTGAAACCAAAAGTAGCAGAAAGAAGAGAAGAATGCTGCCTATAATTTGGTTGTAATTCATTGTAAACATCTAACTACATTGTAAACTTTCTTTGCAAGATGAGGAATTAAATTTTAAAGGTATACCATTGGGACTTTGTAAAGAAATCAGAAAGAATAATGAATTTGGCGAATGAAGATGAAGATAATGTAGAAAAAGCATTAATTTATCAGAAATCAGAGTTAAATATCTATAAATTGTTTTTATTCTACTCAGCTTCCTTGCTGATTTCTACTACCCTCCACCTTATTACTATCAGTTCACAACAATGTGAAATCACAATAGCCAGTTCTTTAGCTGATGTAGCCCTTCATATGCACTGCTTTATTCCCAATAACCTAGATGTCATAATGTTTCCATCTAGTATAAGTGTGGATCCAAGCATTATGGATTTTTGTAATTGAAAGATGGAAATTTTGGCAATGTGCAAATTTTCTAAGTACCCTCCAAAAATGCTATCCAGTGTGCTAGTAACCACTTGGACCACCGCAGTTCATTTATGCCATAAACTAATAACTTTGATTTTCAATGAAGATACTTTATAATGTTCTCCAAATCTTTTATCTTCAATTCTACTATTTTTGGTATTGCTATATGAATTGACCTCACTTCCTTCTTTTCAACCACAGTATGCCTGTTGTGTCATGTTATGAGTCAAGACTTTATATTTGGAAATCCCACAATATTTTATTGTTTTGATTGCTATTACATGAAAGCAACTTCTTAAATTTCATTTCTTCATTTTGCTGGAGGTAGCCATCTCACCACATGGCTCGGGAAAATTGCCTTAGCCAGCACTCAGACAAAGCCTACAAAATTAGTTAAGACCACCCCACCCCCGGGAGTCTGACAACCAATGGGATACATTTCTTACACAGGAACAGGAAACACTAAGGTAGGGTCCAACAGAGGGCATAGAACTCAGGCACTGTCAGCATCTCAACTTTTTTTTTCTTCTTCACTCAACATCTTGAAGCATGTGATCGCCCTTTGTTCATTCAGGAGCTCCAAGCTATGTGGTCCTGTCCACCATTAAACCTTCTTTCCAAGCAACTTCCATGATTCCAGTGTCTCTTTTCCCAACTTGGAACTGAACCCAGAAGGATATTTCTTCTAACAGTTCTTTAAATCCAGAGGTTTTGTGGGGGTTTGCAAGGAAAACAAGTCTTAAACGCTCTAGAAATTCAGGTATGAAAAATATGGGCTGTACAAAGTTTCCCTTCAGTCAAAAAAAAAAAAAAAAAGCCTTTCCTACTTTGACTTAAAAGGAAAACTTTGCTTTTTGCCTTACCAAATCTCCTGGCTTAAATTCTTAAGAATATAAGAAAGAATATAGAAAAACCGATCTCCTGACTTCATTCATATCATAGCAAATTGCACACACAAGGAGATTTGTCTATGTGCTGCTTTGCGCAAAGATTTATACACCTACACCAGCCCAGTCAGAAGCTAGTTTTGACAGCAGGGATCAAGGATCAGTCATGCTATCTTCAAAATGTGCGATAGTCTCCAGGGCTGATGAATTATTTTATGAAGATAAGTTGTTTAATCTCAAACACAGCTGCAATAGCCTCAAAAGTGCAAGAATCCTAAAAGGAGAGCCTCTGTGTGTTTTGTGATTTTTTTCCTCCATACCCCAATGGCCCAAACAAGGTTCCCCCACCCCTGTCTTTCCCTGTCTCTCCCTTGCCTCAAAGAACACAATCACTTTGTTAGATTCGGCGGAGTTCTTCAAAAGCTTGCTGACTGTTCTGAAAAGTTTTGATTGGCAGCAGCCATACTGATTCTCCTTTCTCTTGGGTTCACGGCACTTCTTCCCGTTGGACAGAATGAAACAGCAGCAGATTGTGTCATGAAAGGGCAGCAGATTGGGAGCTCTTTAATTAATTGCTATATCCCACCACAATGTGTATGTGTGTGACATTTCAACAGGAGTCTTGTCTGGCCCTGCCTGGGTGGGTGTCCTTGGTTATTCTAGCCTTTTGCTCTTCTCCTGTCAGCTTCATTCATAATGAATCTTCAGCCTGGTATTACAAGCCCTAACAGCACCTACACTCTGGATTGTTTTTTCCCCTCCACTCCTAGAGAAGGGTTTGAGAATGTTGTCCCAAAGGCACTTTTTCAAAAAAAGGAATTTGACTTTCTCATTTAGTTTTTCCTTGAAAACATTTTGCTTCTCAGCCAAGAAGCTTCTTCAGTTCTTTTTCCAAAACCAGCCTTTTGGAAAAGCACTTTTGGGACAACCGTGACCTGGATAATTGAAAATCTCTATAGTCATTTGAGAATGTTGCTTGTTTTTTTTCCCCCTCAAATAAAGTTATTTTTTACTGGCGATGGTATTGGGGCCATTTCATAAAGTCTACACAACAGAGACAAGAGAGGAGATGTCTGCCCTGGACCCACAAAAGTCTTTGTTAGCCTAGTGCATCTTTAAGAAATGGAGTGTCCTCACTACTTCTTGAGTCACTCTTGCCTTTTATTTGTACTTGAAAGAGTTCCTGATATAGGATCAGAGCAGACTGTTTCAGAGAAAACACCTCAATTGTCTTGGCCTACAACTTTATTTGACAGCATTGTGTCTCAGGATATTGCTAGTCTGGCCTTTGAGAATTTTTATATCCTTAAGCAGAGGTGGTATTCAGCAGGTTCTGACCAGTTCTGGAGAACCGGTAGCGGAAATTTTGAATAATTCAGACAACTGGCAAATACCACCTCTGACTGGAGATTTTACAGTATCCTTCCCCTGCCATGTCCACCAAGCCAAATTCACCTTGTGCACCAATTACACTCATTCCTCGACCAAGATAGCTTGCTCACAGATGCTCCTTAGCAATAGCACTTAGACTAATATACCACTTCACAGTGTTTTACCACCCTTTCTAAGCAGTTTACAGAAATTTAACAATCTCTTATCAAAATGTTCAGGCTCTATTAACTGCTGTCACACAGGGATTGATTGTTGCTTGAATGAATAGGATGGATGCTTAATTCAATTTAAGGCAGTTCTACTTTAGAAGAAAAGCCTCTGTTTCACCCATGTTGGGGTTATATGATTAGTGTTTTCTTTGTGATCTATAAGATATTGTGCTCACAAGATATTCACAGGGTGACAATGAAGTTCTCCATGATCCTGGTTTAAAAGATGAGAAAGTTGGTTTGGTAGCACCATAAACCTAAACTGCTGAGTTATTTATAACTATTATGATTGTGCAAATTCTTTGAGGAAGTGCTCCAAAACATCTATTTTCAAATAACTACTGCCACCTCTTAGGCACAAGGAACAAAGACAGGACTGTGAGTTGTTCAGAGTTTTTTTTTTTTTTTATTGTTGCAATGCCTTTTTACAAGAATCTCACCAAACTGGCTGCATTCTCCTGGAAAAGATAAGGCTTCAGGGAATCAGGGAAGTAAGGCCTGAACTATTTTCTATTGTGCAAGGACTCTAAGCTCGGCACCCTCTTCACACACACACACACACACACACACACACACACACACACGATTCTGCATGAAAATCCCACCATACCATCAGATTTTTTTTTTCAGATTTGCCAGCTACTTTGGAAGCTCTTCTCAACTCTTTCCATATTGCCTGCACTGCCTGTTGCTGTGATGGATGAAAGAGAAGATTTATCTCCACACTTCTTGTTTCATAGTTTCACAGCTATTAAATCGGAAGGTTATCTAATTTAGATACAGGTTTTTGAGCTACAATTCTAGAATTTGGCCTACATTTTGCTTTTTTTTTTTTTTAAGTGTGAGTCGGATCTATATCTGGCTGCCTGGATAAGACCACAGTCCTTCAAGTGTTGAAGCCAGAACACTGGATGTAGAGGTCCCACAATGAAAATATCAAGTATGAAAAGTACTCTTTTGTGTTCAGAGGATCTAATCTAGAGCAGATCCTCTTTGGTTTAGGCAGAGAGTTAATATTTATCTTTGAAATTCTATGTTAGTGAACTTTGGTGAAGTATCCACCAGAAGCTTCTGATACTGTAGGTACAAACATTTTAGTTCTGCTCTTAATCATAGCAGGTATTTTGAATTCGGTATTCTTCAGATATTTCACAACTCTGAGTTTTAGCCAGTGTAAAATATATATTAAGTTGCCTGTCAGAATGGATGGCAAAATTACAACATGCATTTAAAATGTCAATTTAAAATTCCTGTTTATTAAACCAGGCAGAGATGATTCTGGTTTCGATTTCCAAGCAAGGTTCAAGGGGACTTTAATCTTTCCTCTATACCAAACTGATTTGTGATGGATGATGCACATCTTGTTTTATAGAACAGCTGCATTCTGAACATTTAGTGAGCCATGTTGTTTAGCTCTGAGTATGTCAGTCAAGAGGACATTGCTGTAGAGACATATTCTTCTATTTAATTCATTTGTTTCAACAGATTATATTAAACAATTTTGCTCCATGCCACATTTCTTTATTGCATCCATACATTTCTTTATTGCATCCATAGGGGTTTTTTCTCTAGTTTGGTTTTCTCTTACTATGTTGTCTAACCACTTCTAGTATTGTTCAGCTAGCAAGGCCATTAGTTCTGACAATAAGGAATTCTGGGAGTTGTAGTCAAAATATCCAGAAGACGCTAACATAGGGTAGACAGTCCATAATACATGTGATCTTCAAGGCAATTCCCTCTCAAATGCATTCAGTTTCACTGACATAGAAGTATTATAAATTATATAATTCTCTTATTCACACTTTGCAAAGAAATAAAGACAGTCAGTTCAGTATATCCTTTTACCCAAAGGATTCAAGCCTAACTTACAAAGCTGAAAAATTTGATGGGACATTTGTTCATGACATGATTATCAGCATACTCTAATTTAGTTGGAAGCTATTTCATATAAATGCTGAAAAAGATAAGAAAAAAGGGAAGCCTCTGAAGAGAAACTAGACTATTTGTATAATAGCTGCTTATATTAATTAGATGCAAGACAAAAGAGAATGTATTTTTCAATAGTTTTCACAGGCCTCAAATTCCTCAGCATGGCTATTTAAAAAATCCCTTTAGGTTACCCTAAAAGTGTTAGCTTTAAAAGTTCCAGTTTTAAATATTACTGCCAGGTTAACTTGCAGAACAGAGTAGTTGAAGATGAGAACAATGCAAGGGTGGCAATAAAATAAGAGATTTGCTATAGCTATTTGGGATCTGAGAAAAGAATCACCCTCTTAATACTCATTATTTCAAACAAACAAAAAGTATGTGCCTTTTATTAGCTGATTTTAATGCTTCTTTGGCAAGCCACATGCTAATTATTGCAGACATTACAATATAATATTTATTAAAATGAGCAATTACTTTACATGCCTATTAAGATGAAGAAACCTTTCTGTGTACTCTGCTGTCTAAAATTGCCTTTCTAATCTGTTGTATCAATGAGCTGAACTAATTTCATTAAAGTAAGCATTTAGCTTTTCAGCCTTCCCTTTCAAAAAGAACTGTCTGACTTCCACTTAGCTGCTTTGTTTGCACATCTGTTGTGCAGCATACAGATGAATGAACAGGCTATTCTTTCTTTATTTCATGAAGCAGAGTCCTTTCTCTCGTCTTGTGAAATTAATTACTTGATTAAAGCAATATCTATTTATTTAGAAAGAGTAATAAGCCAAGCAGGAAAACAAATGAAGTTCCAGTTATGCTAAACCTGCAGTGTACTGCAGCTGGAATTCAGATTAATTACCGTCAAGCTTTCATCCTTCACTCATTTTGGTGCAGTGACCAGCCTTCATATGCATTCTCTCAAATGTGTGTATCTTCTATTGTTATTCTCCAAAACTGGGTTTGGAGAAAGCACATAAATGAGGTAGTCATCCACTTAGAACATTTTCCTACTGGGGAAAAAAAGATACCCAGCTGAATTGAAGGCTATCACTTTACGGAAGATTATAAATTTAATTTAGTTCCCTATGACCAAATCCTAGATAGATTAATTTACTTATTTAGTGTCTGTCTCTTACATAGAGTACAGTTTCTTTAGGGGAAGGGAAATTGGATTTCAGCCCTTGAACAAAGGAGATAGAGCAGCATTGGTGCAATGGCTAGAATGCATATTGCAGGCAAATTCTGCCCACAACCAGGACTTTGATCCTAATCATCTCAAGGTTGACTCAGCCTTCCATCTTTCCAAGATCATAAAAATGAAGACCCAGATTGTTGGGAACAATATGCAGAGTTTGTAAACTGCTTAGAGAGGGCTGTAAAGTATTGTGAAGCAGTATATAAGTCTAAGTGCTATTGCTATAGTTTAAAGAGGTGTTTATTGCATGCTCACCTCATTGTGTCTTTGCCCAGTTTTACAACTGTTGTAACTTTTCCTGATCATACCAATGTTTAGATTAAGAGAATAATTATGTTATTGTTGTCTGGTTCTTTTTCTATCTTCTATAAAAAAAGAGGGCAAATTTGGGGGGGAAACACTTTTAGGTGTGATCTCTTTCTTTCTTCTCTTCTTCCGGAACACCATTTTAGGTAGTGGGCAGGATATGTTTCAATAACCTATGAAGAAAGTAATAAATCCAAACAGTTTTAGCTAGTTGGTAGTTTTCAGCAAATCAGTGTTAAAGGAAAGCAATATAACTGCATCAAACTTGACTAGTTCAAAAAGAGAGGGAAAAAAGAATGGGTCCAGATATGTTCAGAGAGGTTGGATTCATTATTCAGATGGATCCACAATCAGCATGTTCATATTTAATACATTGCTTGAGAGGATTGCATTCATCTAAATTTAGGTTTTTTTTTAGAATTTCACAATCTGATGCAGAATGTCCCAAAGGTGCCTTTTCAAAAGGCAAACCGAACTGAACTAAGAAAAAACAAAGAAAGTCCAGTTGCCTTTTGAAAAATCATCTACGGACAACCGTGATCTATCGGGGTCTCCGATCTTGGCAACTTGGCAACAACGAACTTGTTGAAGTCCACAACTCTTAAAATTGCTAAGGTTAGAGACCCCTGATCTAGATGACAGAGAATCTCCATAGACATTTGATGCAGAATATCTTCTGCATATCTTGTTTCCAGGATCAAAGATGGAGGACAATTACTATGTCATTTGTTGCAATCTGTTAAATGTCTTTTCTCAAGACTCGTATTATAAACACATAAAAAGTTATTCTTTTTATCAATAAAAAAAGCTTTCCTTCTTAGCTTTTTTTTTTCATTTTCCTTATTATCTATGTTCATTTCTCCTATATATTTATTGCTGCATTTTAAAAAGCTGCTGGCTTACCGAATTAGGTCCGCATGCTTAGCTAAGAGTTACGTTTGCTTTATTCTGTGTCTGTATTGTGGCTGCTGTTTAACAGTTGGAAGCATAGATAGGACTGGTTGATAGACATTCTTCACTGCTATTATATATTTTATATAATTTTGCTTGATGTTTTGGGCACAAGTTATAACCCAGTCAAGGCAGCTATTTCAGTGTAGCCAAGATGGTTTTTTTATTTATACACTAGGACTTTGAAAAACTATATATTTCTTGGACCAACTATACTGTCCCTATGCTATTTTATTTAAGGGCTATTTTTGAAAATATACATAGATACAATGTTATGCATGATTCAGAGCCTTGTTAGATTAGGTCAAAGATTCATGTAACCCAACTTCCTATATTGCATGCTATCTGCAGTTTGATGTAGTCACAGGACTGCAATAACTCACTAAAGCTGTTGCTCCTTGGCAGTTGATATTTAATGGGATGGTACAACAGTGATCCAGGAGAATAATATATATAGCGACCATGGGACTACAGTAATGCATTTAAAGATAAGTGAAAACTTTGGAAACTTCTTCACTTAGCTTTATTGTATGAGGATAGCAAAAGAGGACATCACATTCCTGCCACAAGAAAAGACAAGTAGGAGTACATTGAAATTCAAACCAGTGTTTTTACCAGCTAAGCACTCAAGCTCATACATGATCTTTGATTTCTCAGCACTTAACCTGAGACCAATTTTGGTAGATGAAGAAGCAACCAAAATTGGCCTCAGGATAACTACCAGGAAATCAAAGATATTGTATGTGAGCTCCACCACACAGATGCAGAGAATCACATTTGGATCATAGCAACTTGAGGAAGTAGAAAGGTTTTCCTATTTGGCTAGTGCAATCACCCAAAATGGAAATGCAAAGAAGGATATCAAGTGCCATATTGGAAAAGTAACAGCTGTTTTCCAGAGGTTGAATAAAAACTGGTCTTCATCATCTATATTAGTGAAACTTAAATTCTTGTGTGTTTGCCACTATATGATCCTGACAGGAATTTATGCCAATGAGGTGTCAGTGAGTAGAATAGAATAGAATAATAGAGTTAGAAAGGATCTTGGAAGTCTTCTAGTCCAACTCCCTTTTTAGGCAGGAAACCCGACACCACATCAGACAAATGGCTATCCAATCTCTTCTCAAAAGCTTCTGGTGTTGGAGCATTCACAACTTCTGGAGGCAAATTGTTCCACTGATTAATTGTTTAACTGTCAATAAATTTCTCCTTAATTCTAAGTTGCTCCTTTCCTTGATTAGTTTCCACCTATTGCTTCTTGTCCTGCCCTCGAGTGCCTTGGAGAATAGCTTGATGCCCTCTTCTTTGTGGCAGCCCCTGGGATTTTGGAACACTGAGTTAATTAACAAGAGACTCAATCTTCCAACAAAGATGTCTTAACTGAATCCTAAAGATTCACTATTTTGACCATAATTCTAATGAAGAAGTGCTCCAAAAGAGTTTCTCCTGCAAATTACATAACATTGTTGCATGCAGAAGACTCCAACTTGCAGCTCATATTCTCCTTATGGAGAACAATCAAATCCCCAATATGGCAATGATGTGGACTCCCCCACCCCAATGCAAATGACCAAGAGGACACCCTAGAAATACATGGCAAAGAACATTCATGGAAGACTTAAAGCCTCTAAACATCCCATGGGAAGATGATGAAGTGCTTGCCCAAGACCAAAAATGCTGAAGATCCCTTGTTGGTCAATATGCTACGTAGCATGGGAGGACCTAATACTAATTATTCAAGTTGGATTAATGACTCTCAATGTGTAGATCTACCCATTTAATTCTAAAATAAGAACTCTGTGGGAAGAAGGATAGGCTAAAATTTTGTTGTTGCTGTTTGTTGTTGTATTAGCAATCTTTTTCCCTTGAATATATTCAGAAAATACAGATAAGTCAGGATCAATTCTAGTTTGAGTAATGTATGTCTGGGGAAAAAAAAATTCAAGCTCAGAGAGCACCAAGGACCCATCAATCTATAATATAGATGAAAAATGATTGTTTTGCTCTCCCTCAAAAAACAAAACAAAACCCTGCAAAACAAATATAAACTGCGTGTGCCTGCTTTTTCTTAGAAATGACTGAATTTCCCTTCCTAATCCAAGCAGACTGGATCCACTTGTCCAATATGGCCTCAATTTTACTTGGTCTTCTAAGCCTTGCAGGTGGAGAGGAAAGCAGTGTTTGTGATCACTAGTATGTAACATCTTGTTATCTGTGACAACAGTGAGCTCACTAACACCATTGTGTGGACTATTTCTGGCTTTGAAGCAACCTGCTAAATGTCAGTTCATTGAAAAGAATGACAACATGTGCAGACATGAGAAGCTATGCTCAGTGCTAATCACCCTGCAATCAGCAGTACTTTAACTGTATGAATGGGTTGATTTTAATAAGGTTAACATCTGTCACTTCCCAATATACTTAGCATTAAGTTCATACATATCGGAGTCTTATTGTCAGGCTTAAGATTAGCAACAGCAAATAAATACCATCACAAATGTCAATATCTTTTGCATATGTTACAAATTAAAACAAAAACAAAAAACAGAAATAATGGTATTTATTCCTGCTTCTTAAAAGTTTTCAATTCACATGTCAAAAGAGTTGGGTTGTCGCTGCTTCCATAGTGCTGCCAAGAAATATGTGGCATGCCTAGTCAAGGGAGTATTTATGTATCTTTTCAAAGTCAATTTACTTTACCTATTTTCAAAATTGTCCTATGGCATTTCTACCTTAATGTGGCCAGATGTTTGAAAGGAAAGGTATCTTAACATATTGGGGGAAGACTCTGCATCGGTAAGGACCCAGCCCCAACATGATGCTCATTGCAAACCATGATTGAAGGACATTCCTTGGCACCAAAAATCTGACTTCAGTTTTGTCATGGATCAGAAGAAGGAAATCTATTGGGATTTCTTAGCTAGCTACATACTCCTCTTCCCATCTCACAGTGTGGTGAAAGCCGAGGGACCCACCATATAATCAGTCTTCCACTCTTAGAATATGATAAGGTTCATCCTGTACTGTGAAACCTCTTTTTGAAGGTGGGTTGTGTTATAATATGAGTGGCACTTGGAGCTTGAAGCTGGTGAGGACTACATAAGGGAAAGATTATTATTATTGATCATTTTTTTTTCAGTATAATAAATACTGGTTCAGTAGTGTTAGTACAAACTAAATTAATTTGGTGGTGATTGGGTGCAACTTAGTATCTTGGCTTCTCAGAAATAATTTATTTACCCAGAAAGTGATTTTGAAGACAATTATTTCAAAAAGAAAAAAGAATGTATAGAAACACACCTAAGAGGGTATATGAATATATGGAATAATTGCCTTGGGCCCTCTATGAGCCCCGATTAACTTCCATTTTAATTGACTTTTTATTCTTATTGTTTTGGGGAGGGTGCTGTTTTGTGCATCACCCAGGGATGTTTTATGATATAGGTGACTCTGTAAGCTTTTCAAAATAATAATAATAATAATAATAATAATAATAATAATAATAATAATAATAA
>NW_020769312.1:28259930-28301532 GCF_900518735.1 Pseudonaja textilis
AATAATAATAATAATAATAATAATAATAATAATAATAATAATAATAAATAAAAAATAAACATAAACTAAAAATAAACATAAACATTGTTGCTATGTTATACGTAGAGTTGTTTAACCCACTATAGAAAGTATTTGAATTGTATATAGAACTGTACTTTGCAGTAAAAAATATTACCCTTAATCTAAGGCTGAAAATAAATCTCCAAACTGCATGGGTTAAAGATGCCACAGGAAGGGTTGGTATTTGTTTCCTAACTCAATTCAGGTTTTAGGCATGTTAAAGCTAATCTATTGGAATGTGTTGTGCTCTACATCCAAGTCTTATGAAGTGTCTATCTGTAGAAACCAGAGGTTTCATCAAAATAAAAAAAACACAAAAAAACCCATTTGTTGTTTCTGCTGTGGTACAAATTCTACCTCTTATGTATTTGTTGTGAGATCACTATGGAAGTCCAAAGGGGTGGAATTTGCATCACAATGTCACAATGCATATTTTGTCATTCTTTCCTTTTACTCTTCCCTTCAATCAGGGGTGGGATTCAAATTTTTTAACGACCAGTTCTTTGGGCATGGCTTAGTTGGTGGGTGTGACTTGGTGGTCATGTTATTGGCTGGGTGTGGCCAACTCAATATCACTCACATCAAGGCATGCATCTCCTCACCTGGCCTCTCATGACTGTGGGGATGCTGCAACAGTCGTAAGTGTGAAAAAATTGTCATAAGTTACTTTTTTCAGTGCCATTGTGACTTTGAATGGTCACTCCACACAAGCAAAGTACCAGCAAAGGAGGGGGAAAAAAAACTCCAGAGATGTTCTTGAGACAGGAAGTTTAGTCCTGCCAAGAATGTAATTAGGGTTAACAGAGAGGCAGTTTCTGTAAGCAACACCAGAATGTTTCCTTCCTGCCTTCCTTACAGGATTAGGCCAGTGATTTCTTCTAACAACCGGTTCTCTGAACTGCTTAGAATGTTAACAACTGGTTCTAGTGAATAGGTGTGAACCTGTAGAATCCCACCCCTGCCTTCAATAATGGTAATAAGAGAAAACTTCTCTTTCCAGGGATGGGTATCTTCAAGTGGAATGCTTCACTACACAAAGTTTTATGAAATTTTCCTTGGAGAGGGGACAATGTGTACTTCATTGAAAAATAATGGTAAATACATGATTATTAAATTAAAAACTGCAGTAACAATTCTAAGTGAAGCAGTTGGCTATCAAATATTTCCATAACTTTTGGGTATGGGAGTTTTTGGATATTTGTCTTCTAAAATATATTTAAAGGGGAGTTGCCAATAATATCATTTTTTGCAACTTGCTGTGACATCTAAGGCTAAATATCAGAACTGAAAGAAAATCCCAGGAAGTATTTCAAAGGAGCACCAGGAAGAGTATTAAAATTTAAGAGCAGAATCTTAAGCTAAATGTCACTTTTTAATGTTAGGAGAAGCACTCTGGATCTATCTTAATTAGGTGATTAAAACCCTGGTATATAAATGGCGAAATTAGACAAAATATCATTTCTGGTGCAGAGAGAAAATGTTCAGAAAGGTAAAGGTAGTTAACATTTTAAAATTATTAAGGATTTTTTTTTTCCCTTGATAATCCTCTCACCAGATTTTTTTTCACCAAATTCAGCACGCTAACTGCAGCAGTTCTGTATGTAACACAGCTAACTGAATCTACAAAGTGCTGCTTTTTGCTCTCTGGAATTTCTTATATGTTGAAATATGAGTGAAAACTTGTTTTAGCTGACTAAGTAGGAGGAGGAGGTGGCATCTGTTATTCACAAATGTCCAGGGGCAAATATAAGGAACCATGTGTTGAATTAAAGCTAAATGGATGGATATCTAGTTGCTGATATGCACAGAGGTGAAAGGAAAGTTTGATTCTGGAAATCTGTGTGTGGAATATCAGAACCACAAACTAAGGCACGCTTGATGCAATTAGATCAAAATGTCAAGTCTGAAGATAGGCAATCTGAAAACCAGGAAAATAAAATGGCCTGGAATGGATTATTGCAAATTAAAGAACCATCAGATCTTCAATTGCAAACAAAGAAATATTAAAGTAGCTACCATGGAGTCCTTGGAGCCCTCTGAGTTTGGTGGTTTTCTTGCAGATGTTTCATTACCAAACTAGGTAACATCATTAGTGCTAGTAGGGAGTGGGATTTGCTTTTATTTTTATATACTAGTGGCTTGCCCTGTCAATGTTGATGGGAATAGTGTTGGTGGTTGCTTGATTGGGTTGTTGTTTATGTTTAATTGTTGCTCTAGTGTTAATCTTTGTGTTAGTCTCCACTTACCTGGGTGTTGATTTCTGGTGAGTTGATGTTTTGCATTTTTTGTTTCCTCTTTGGCTTTTGGGTTGTCTTTTTTGATGGTATGTAGATATTGTTTATCTCTCTGTGCCTGTTGATGTCCAATTTGCACAGAAATGGAGGACAAGATTTGTATTTCAGAAAATTAGAGGGATCAAATAAAACTTTATGCACAGATAGAATAAGAGACAAAAATGTCACAGAAAGAAACATAAAAGAAAAAATGGCAGAAGTACATGGAACAATTAAAATTAAAAAGAAGGACCCCCAACTCACCATTTACACCTACAAAGATATTATTACTGAGCTAGCATCAGAGGTTTGGGAAACTGACATTTAATGGATGCTAGAAAATATTGCTAACAGAAGACTTTCAGGAATTGATAAAATACCAGATGAACACTTTAAAATCTTGCAAAATTGTGCTATTTAAATGCTGCTTAAAGTTTATAAGCATATGTTGGAAAAAATAGTGGCCTAAAGATTGGAAAACCTCCAACAGTAATCCAATATGAAAAAAGCAGTGCTGTAAAATCCTTCAACTACTGAACTGAATTGCTCTTCTATCACACACTACTAAGATAATGTGTAAATGTCTTTCACAAGTAGACTTCAACTTCAGTGCCCTCCATAATGTTTAGTGTCAATGTCTGCAACGTCTTCTACTTTGGATTGAGACCTTCCAAAGGTACAACCTGGTTTCCAAAGATAGTGAAGCCCTGAGATAACACTAATGCAGCTAATGAGAATGGCAGAATAGTTCCAAATAGACATTTAGTTTTGTCTACGGAGGTTCTATGGACAAATACTTAGTCTATGGGCATTTATTTTTGCTTTCTTACTTATACTAGTTTTAAACTGTACAAACCACAATTATGGCCAATCCTTAAAAATGTAAATGTACTGGAATATATCACCTACAGATTAAAAACTGTGTGTTGATCTCAGAAAGCAACAATTTGTCTAGATTTCTAGAACACAGTGCAAGTAATTGATTCACTTGTGGGAAGGGAATGCAGAGGGTTGTACAATTTCATTCCATTTATTTTACTTATATGTAGATCTTATCATAAGAAATACTGCAGTAGATAAAAGAGGTTAGTATTGATATTTCTGGATGGGGGGAATTAACAACCTCAAATATGCTGATGATACTACTTTGTTGGCTGAAAGTGAAAACAGTTAAGGAATCATCTGTTAAAGAAAGATAAAAGATAAGGGAGCAAAAGTCAGTGTGATGTTTAATGTTGAAAAAAATTATCAGCTAGTAGTGGAAGAAACAGTGTATGTAATAACAGGCTATACCTTTGTCTTCTTAAAAATTCACCAGTGGATTATTTTCACCATTTTTATTTCATGACTACAAAGAAATATTTGCTTCTCTAGAGAAAAAAATTATATCTAATCTAGATGTTCCTAAAATGGTTCCTGTTTTCAAAACTAGAGTCATAATATCTGATTGTGAAAGGTGTGATTATTGAGCTAGAATCCATAAAGTTGATCATCAGATAGGTTGGACAAAGCGGGGAAAAACTATATTATCCAACTGTAGTGCTGGAGAAGAGATACAAGTACATATTATTTTGTTCCACATAAAATAAAATAAGAGCACAAGATTTCAAGGGAAACAGTAATAATAAAATTAAAGCTTAAATAATTTGGGTACCTATTGATGAATCAAGGAACTTCGGAGACATTCCTGAACAGAGTACAGGAATTCAAACGAGCAGTTGCTACATTGTTGTTATTATGTCAAAAACAGACAGAAGCAACTGATGAATTAAATCACAAGTCTACTATCATAGCATTTGATGCTGTTTTGCACAATGATGTCTAAATAAGAGTCTGGAATGCTAGAGTTCGCACCGTGACTTTAATGGAAAATAAATCCTATCTATTACAACTTTTAAAGAAACACCAATGAAAGAGTTAATTGCATGCAAATTTGTATTTCCTTCTCTGAAGTCCGAAGTTAAAAGATCTGTCACTTCAGCTCTGGAGAAAATGAAAAACTAAATGTATATCATCTGAAGCTGTTATTTGGAAAATAACAGCCTGCAGTAGATTAAAATAAAACATACTCATTGTACCTATATACCATGTACACATACAGACATACATTTCATTCCTCATTTTGAATATGGAGTGGGTGTGGAACGATAAAGACCCCTCAGACTGCATAACTCAAATAAAGGACAGATCACACAATAAAATCTCTGTGGTGTTGGTTAGATAGGCAAACTTTGCAAGTTGGTCTTATTTTCTTGTAATAAACAGAATAATTGGCACCCCAAATCTTGGCAATTACTCACAGAGATTCGAATTGCAGATGGCATTGACATACTTGTATGAACATACTGCATGTTCCCAAAATGGAGAGAACATTCCCGATAGGACTCTTAGTCAGATGCTCAAAAGGAATCCATAGTTAGCATTCAGGTGTTTGCAAGCCAAGTTGACTGCCTAATTTGGATTTGCAAAATTCCCACAATTAGATTAGTTCAGCCTCACATGTACACTAGCTCTGCTGAAATACCATTGGAATTAATTATCTTATCTCAGAAAAGAATGCAAAATTATACCATCATGATACATACCCAGTAGGGACATTATTTTTTTTCCATCCATGCAAAGTTCCTATGAATTTGCATTTATTATGAAATATGATATTGTTTATATCAAAAATACATTTCTGCTTTTTCCAGTGGTAGACCTAAGGCAAACACCCGCTTTCATTCACTTCCTCTCTTCCATTTCACCAGGTGGTACAGTTAGCAAATAACAGATGATGATTGGTTTCCAATGTATGCATATATTAACTGCATAGTGCTTGAAAATACAAGCTGTGCTGTCCAGACAGTTTAGAGTTAATGGGATTTGGGATAGTTACTTAGGAAATGTGAGATGTCCCCTTAAGGGAATGCATCATGGTAAATGTAGTTAAAAGTATCCTGGGAAATGTCCATGTCATGTGACTTCATCTGTAATCCTGATTGGTCACTAAATTGACCCTCGATGGGTTGGAGGAGGTTTCCTCACTCTTGGCTGAACTCACGGACTCATGATAACTGTTCTACTTCTATCACTATGGGATGAGGGGGAAAAGGATAGAAGATAACCATCTTTTTACCTACAAGACAGATATGCAAAGGATTGGTCATTAAAGAAGAACTTTGTCACAAATGTGAGTTATGAGGATACCTGATGAACCAATAAAAGTACTTTGTTATGCACATTTTGTTGAGTTTATCTATCTGCATCTGTATAAGAAGACAAATCTACCACTGTACAGAATACAGAACAGTAAAAAGATGGTTAATTTGAAGTCCTGAAGCCCATCAGTATAAAGACAGTTAATTTGGATTTGTGATAAAGCAAAGTAATATTGAAGCCAGGAGTTAATATGCAATGTTAATCTAAGCCTGCATTTTCTCATCATCTCTCTCTCTCTCTCTCTCTCTCTGTGAGCAATGGAACTCTTTACATGCTGTTTGGTTGGTGGTTGGGGCTGGAATTCCCTCACATGCTAGAGACAAAGAGAACTCTTTCTGAACTGCAGAATTGCAAACCAGTAACCCACCCACTTTTCTCCTCTGCTCACTTTGTCTTTCTGCTATCTCAACGTCTCCATTTGCATAACAAGGAGAGCTGGAGATTCCCCAGCTCTCAAAGGAAAATCAAACCTCTGTCTTGAAACCTTTTTCAAATGCAGTGAGAGAATCTGAGAAATCACACCTGTGTGCTTGGGAGTAAAATGAAAGCTGATCTTCTTCTGCTCATCTGGAAGGGTGGCAAAGCAATAAAAAAGTCCAGGGTCATAAAAATTCTTCCTGCCAAAACCGTCTCTAGAGCAAGGGGCACATTCTTTCCCCCTGAAGAGAGACACTTAATCTAGCAATGATTTAAACAAAGTCAGCATTTTGCTTTTTGCTATCCTGCTGAAGTCAATAAGGATTTTTCCTTTAACAAAGTTAGTAGCAATCTAAAAGCAACCACGGTGGCCATGCTACATGCTATCACGAAATCTCTAAATTTTCCAAAAGTCACTTTTTACCAATTTGAAACATAGCAACTGCTTCAGCAATGACGAATTTCCCTGAAGTATCAGAGGACTCGAACCCTCCACCCACCCTTGATGTAAGAGTGGAGACTGGTTCCCGAAACCCAGTTTCAGATGTCCAAATCTCTGCAGAAGCAGCAATACCTCCGAAAGCCTATGACCTCAGAAAGAGTAAGAAGCTTACTGAACCCATGGAAGAACACTTGAGGAACGATTGGGAGAAACAATATTTCTGCTACACAGACTCATGGGCGGAGCTTGAGAAGATCTGTGATGCTCCAAAACACAAGCTGCCCCCCCAAGAAACTAAGCACATTTCTAGTTGATCTAGATGCCCTTCTCACACGGTGGTGACACAGCGAAGACAACCTCAAGTCCATCCAGTCAAGACTGGGTTACCCCAAACTCCTACAACATGTCCAATGCTTTGAGGAGTTTCACAAGGAATGTGAAGACTGTGCCGAGGAAAGCAAGACAGCCCTCCAGGCAGCGCTCCACAATGCACTTCGGCAGGAAATAACGTTAAGGGAGCAGGCCACATCCGACATAGTTCCTCAATCACATGTGTCTTCTTCCCACCACTCTAAGAAACCCTCCTCCCTCCACCCCAAACTGGCTAGTTCACAAGCGGGTTCTAGTGTCTCATGCCAATTCTCTGCTGCCAGCTGTCACCATCCTTCCAGAACATCTTCCCATCATAGCAGTGCATGTAAGGCCTCCAAAGCCACAAGTTATGCTGACTGGGCAGCAGAAGCTGAAGTAGAAGCTGCTGTTGCAGATGCAGATCTACGTGCCGCAGAGGAAGTAGCATGGCAGAAGGCAGCAGTCGCAGCTCTACAATCAGACATGGCCAAGGCCCAGGCTGAACAACAAGCAGAAATGGCCAAAGCCCAGGCCAACCAACAGGCAGAATTGGCCAAAGTTCAGGCACAATTGGAGTTGGCCGAATGTCAAAGAGACGCCATAACAAAGTCAGCAGGGGCCACAGCATGGCGGAAGATGGCCAATGACACTTCCCTCCAATTCAACCTCGAAGAATTGGGAGAAGAGAGCCCAGATACACGGGTCAAAGCCTACGTGGATGAGCAGCACTCACTACAAAATGAGCAGATGGAACTGCCTTAGTTGCCTAGCAGTCTCCCACAACCAGGGAAGCACAGGGAATCTCAACCACAGACTCTACTCGTCAGTTACGCAACTGATGTTGTATGACCTAAAGTACTAGATTCACTTTCCACCAACAGCGAACCTTCCCCAACTGATGTTGTATGTACTAAGGGCCAAGATTCTCTTCCCAGCACCAGCAACCCTACTCCAACGTCTCATGGCCTGCCAGATGAGCAAATTAGCCCACCAGTGATCACAACGACTTCTCGACAAGTAGACATGCCACCAATGACACCTGCCACACTCAATGCACAGGCAGTACCACAACCTCCACACTACCCAAGCTCACAGGCACACCAAGATAACTGTTGCCACACAGCAGCATGAAGCTCCACCATCGCCTCTGGAATGGCAGAATGACATCCTCCGTAAGCACTGGGAGGAAGGCTACAACCCATCATTGGTATTCAACTCAAACCTACCCTACAAGAATCCAAGGGAAGACCTCTTTATGTCAGTGCCTCAACCCAACTTTACAGATGATGCAGACTACTGGAGATAATTGGCAGTAAGCAGGGGAAAGCTAGATTTGGCCGTTAACGGTATATACAAATTCTCTGACGAGCCGGGCAGCGAATATCTCCTATGGAAGAAAGTTTTCCTGTGCCCCATTCAGGATGCACGCCTGAAATCTGATGAAGTACTCGTACACTTGATGGCGTGGCTAGGGCCGCAGTCTGCCAGAGATACAAAGGCACTTTATGCCTCCCACTTAGATGACCCAGACGCTGTCCTGTGGTTGTCATGGCAAAGACTCAACAATCTGTACAGCACTGCCTCAGATATACAATCAATGCTCCTGGACAGCCTCCACAGATTTCCTAAAATTCCTATGAGCAAGTCCCACCTGATCATGGAACTCTTTAATATACTCATACAACTGAAATCGGCTCAACGAGATCCTAAGTTTCTGGGACTCGCTTGTCTTGACCAAGGCGACATGCAAAACAAGATTGTTCAAAAACTCCCCGCAGGTCCTAATTGAACAGTGGCTCCAGATGTCCGAAGCCTTCATGGCCAAGGGTCATCACCACTTTATACTCTTTACCATTCTCGAAGAAATTGTGGCCCACCAGGCAATAATGTGCAACACCTCCTGGGCCCGTGCACTCAGAGCTGTTAGTCCTCCCAATGAAAAATAATACAACAGCAACCATATATTGTACACAGGCCCTGTGCACACTGCAAAGGAAAGACCATTCATGGCTGTCCATAACACAGAGGTACACTCCTCAGCTAACTCATCCCATCCAACCCAATTGAGATCTCCAAATACAAGGAGAATACAGTTTTGTCCTATGCACCACACTCGTCATTCTCTGAACAGGTGCACTGGGTTTGCAGCGAAATCACTGACCCAACGAAAAGAGTTGATAAGGGAGTACCAATATTGCTACAAGTGTTGCAAATCCAAATACCCCTCCAAGTACTGCACAGCCAAGGTGCAATGTTACTTATGCAATAGTGACCAGCACCCGACCGCGCTTCATCCAGATGCTGATCCACCACTGCAGACATCTCGTAGCCCTCCTTTGAACAAAGAGGCTCAACGTGCTGCAGAAGCACACCCAGAGTCAGTGGTGAGTGTCAATTGCACAGTGGTGTGCAATGGCACATCAGCCCCTTGCACGTGTTGTCAGATCTGCTTAGCCAAAGTCTATCCAGATGGACACCCAGAAGAAGCAGTGAAGATGTATGTAATACTGGACCCTCAGAGCAATTGCTCACTAGCCAAGTCCGCATTCTTCAACCTCTTTGATGTTCAGAAGGAAGAAGTGCACTTCACTATATTGATGTGCACCACACTGAGATGCACAGCGGGGAAAGAAGCTACTGGACTCTGTATAGAGTCATCAGATGGAAGTACCCAGTTTCTACTGCTGCCCATGCTGGAATGGAATGGGATACCAGATGACTGCAGCCGCATTGCAACACCAGAGGTAGCTAGCAGCATACCTCACCTGAAGCATATGGTTCATCTGTTTCCCGCCCTTGATCCTGAAGCCAAGATTTTGCTCTTGCTGGGATTAGATGTTCCTGACACCTTAGCACTAACTAAAATAGTCAGAGGCCCAAGATACTCACCCTTTGCCTTCAAAGACCTGGGTTGGGGAATCTCAGGAATTGTCAGTGTCAATAGGATGCAGGCTCCAACCCAGGCAAATGCCTTAGCACCATCCATCCCAACAGCCTTCCAATGCCCTTTAGCACCATAGAAAACAATGATGTTCCAGACTAAAAGGCCGCCGACAATCAGTACACTTTCTTTCAGACATCCTAAACGGCCACCAGCAACCACCAGACGTTCACTAAGTCGCTTTACATGGGCATATGCCTCCGCAACACCCTTTCCAACAGCTTCCTGACACCCTTTGACACCGTGGAAGCAAGAGTACTGTTCCAACCCTAGAAGGCTGCCAGAAGCGACCACCGGACTTTCACTATTGCCACCAAGAGTACCCATCAACCCTAAAAGGCCACCAGAAGCTAACACCAGACCTTCACCATTGCCACCTAGAGTACCTGTACACCCTAAAAGGCCACCAGAGGTGACTTGCACCAAGAGGCTGAATTTGAAGATTGAACCTCAAGCTTTGCATGCTTTGCTTTGTTTGATGCTTTGTTAATGTTTACTGTTTCTCTTAGTTATATAGCTAACTGTTTATCTTAGTTATATAGTTATCTGCTATTCAATTAGTATTACTGTTTACTGCTTATCTTAGTTTATCGTTATTTTTTTTTTCTTCTCTTAATAGTGGAACTTACAATTCCAGGCGGGGAGTGTGCTGTCCAGACAGTTTAGAGTTAATGGGATTTGGGATAGTTACTCAGGAATTGTGAGCTGTCCCCTTAAGGGAATGAATCATGGTAAATGTAGTTAAAGTTAAACTGGGAAATGTAGTCCATGTCACATGACCACATCTGTAATCCTGATTGGTCACTAAATTGACCCTCGATGGGTTGGAGGAGGTTTTCTCACTCTTGGCTGAACTCACAGACCTGTGGTAACTGTTCGACTTCTATGACTAAGAGATGAGGGAAAAAGGATAGAAGATAACCATCTTTTTACCTACAAGACAGATATGCAAAGGATTGGTCATTAAAGAAGAACTTTGTCACAAATGTGAGTTATGAGGATACCTGATGAATCAATAAAAGTACTTTGTTATGGACGTTTTGTTGAGTTTATCTATCTGCATCTGTACAGGAAGACAAATCTACCACTGTAAAGAATACAGAACACAAGCACTATGAAGTCTATTTTGTTTTTATATTTAATGATGAAGACTCAAAAACATATGTATGTTGTTTTGAGATTATATATATATATATATATATATTTAAAAGGGAAGCTTGAACAATATTAAACAAATATTCACAGCATATGATAAACTGTCCCATGGTATAACTCTGTTTTAATGTATCCAGAATGCTGAAATAGCAATAGCACTTAAACCAGGGGTGTCATATTCATATTGTCATGTGACATATCAGGACTTTTTTCCCCTTCAACCGAGTGTGGGTGTGGCCAGCATGTAACACATCCGGTCCATGGTCTGGGAGTTTGACAGCCCTAACTTAGACTTATATACAGCTTCAAAGTGCTTTATAGCACTCCCTGAATGGTTTACAGAGTCAGCATATTTCCTCCAACAAACTGGGTCCTCCAAGACAACCATTCCAGGTTTCACAACTTCAGGGAAGAAGTTGGCAGACGTAAGCAAGTTCGTTTAATATGTCTTGCTTGTAGTTTGTGTTGTGCAGATGCATGTAGGCATCTATAGAGGTCCCGCTAGCACAAAGGTGGGCAAACATTTTGGGTCAAGAACCTACTTGGATCACTTCCTGTGAAGTGGTCCTTAGAGGAGGTCCATCTTCTGGGCAGAATGACCGGAAGCCATAAGCTTGTTGTTCCCTTCATAATGTACTCCTGAAGTTCCATGCAACATTCAAGAGGTATGGAGGCTTCTCAAAGTAATAATTATTCATCTATCAACTTTATGCCTTGAAAATATTGCTCTGATTACCCACAGTGCTGTGGGTTATGTCCCAAGTAACTTTGATGTGATTTCTGCGTGCATTATGAGGCTTCCAAACATATTTCAACCAGCAGTCTTCTGTTATTGTTTAAAAAGCATTTCTAAAGCTCGGGGGATTTCCAAAAAGCCCTTTGTAGCACAGAACAAATAATATCTGAACAGAGGAAATGGAGCAATCCAAGACCATATATGCCTAAAGGACTCTCTGAATTGTTGTCGGGTAATTAGCAAAGCATTTCATGCCCATGAATATGTATCTGAAGGCAATAATGAAACTGCTCTTTCCAAAACACGTACATGTATGTGGCTGTGTGAATAAAATGTCTTTTTAAAGTTGACACTTTAAATATATCAATATTTTAAATTCAAGCTTCTTAAATACAGGTAGTCCTTGACTTACAACCACAATTCAGACCAAAATGTCTTTTGTTAAGCGAAACATTTGCTAAGTGTGCTTTGCCCCATTTTATGACCTTTCTTGCCCCAGTTTGAATCACTGCTGTTGATAAGTTACTAACTGGTTGTTAAGTGAATCCGCCTATCCCAAAAGGTGATCACATGACCCCAGGGACATTCAATGGTCATTCAGTTGCCAAGCATCTGAATTTTGATCACATGGTCGTGGGTATTCTTGCAAAGGTCATACGTATGTAAAACGGTCATAACTCACTTTTTTAGTGCCGTTGTAACTTTGAAGGGTCACCAAATGAACTGTTGCAAGTTGAGGACTACCTGTATTATCAATAATTGTGAGGGTTTGTTTCAAATTTTCTCACTGGTTACAGATAGGTAGCCGTTGAGTTATAACCACAGATGAGATTAAGCAGTTGTTAAGTAAGTCGTCCCTAATGTTACAACCTTTTTTTTTTTGCCACAGTTGTTCAGGAAATCAGTGCAGTTATTAAATGAACTGTTAGATCGGGTATGAAAGAGACGTGAGACCAGTGTACTTCAAGCTCTTTATTTCATGTATAGATCTGTACAAGATCTTGGAGCCGCGGCAGCCCTTCATATAGGGATTGCTCACGGCTCGCCGGCCAATGACAGGTCCTTGAATCTCCCACAATCGGCCAATTGCGGCTGATTCCTAGCGAACCAATCCCTGCCATTTAGTTGACCAATCATAATGCTGTACGTGTGGACCAATCCAAAGTCAGTATTTGGAGTATGTTAATACAGAACATGAACCACATGGTTGTTAAGTGAATCCAGCCTCCTGTTGATTTTGCTGTTGGAAGCTGGCTGAGAAGCTCGCAACTGGTGATTGCACAACACCAGGAGACTGCAACTGTTGCAGCAAATAAGTAGCAATAGCACTTAGACTTATATACTTCACAGTGCTTTACGCTAAGCGATTTACAGAGTCAGCATATTGCCCCCCAACAATCTGGGTCCTCATTTTACCCACCTGGGAAGGATGGAAGGTTGAGTCAACCTTGAGCCAGAGTCAACCCAAACTGCCAAACTTCTGGGCAGCTGGCAGTCAGCAGTAGCCTGCAGTACTGCATGCTAACCACTGCACCACTATGGATTGTCAAGCCCCCAAATTTTGAACACACGACAACAGAGGTGCTGTGACAGTCATAAGTGTGAAGATTGGTCATAAGTCATTTTTGTTCAGTGCCATTGTTAACTTCAAACAGTCACTAAAATATGGTTGTAATTTGAGGGCTACCTGCACTTGCCTCTTATTCATGCTTATAAATAGTCACTCATCGTTTTCTACCAAGAGATCAGTGCATTATTCCTAGCTCAGGAAAAGAAAATACAGAATGTTATAATGACTAATGAGGTAAATCCAGAAATCCTTATTCTGGACAATTCAGTTTTGATTCACCAAGAATTTGATCTCCAGCTGATTCATTAGATTTCCAATCACAACTGATCATAGCAAGCATCACCATGTTGTGTGTAGTGTGCCAACACTGCACACTAATGATTGAGTTGCAGTAGCTTTTTGATACTTGTGGTAATAAGTTCTCAGATATTCAGTGGCAAGCAAACAGTCTAAAAAAAAGTCCGATGCAGAAAAAGCAATAAATTGTTTTTGTTGCCAGAACTGAGTCATAGCCAGTCCTTTGCATCATACGGTGGCAAAAAGAGATATAAGAAATTGTACATGAATAACAATATGAATACAACTGTAAATAGAATTCCATACAGAGCAATTTGTGCTGGATTTTTTTTTTTGTTTTTTTGTTTAGTGTCCCAACAATAAATTTACCAGAAGTACTTAGATTCTTGTCTACCTGGAGAAGGTTGACAGTACATCTAACGTAAAGAATGACTTACAGGCTTGTGCCATATATTCAATTTAGATATGTTTCATATATTTTATCTCCATTTTTATATTGTATTTTTAGAAATAATTATAGTGTATTTCTCTATATGGAGGATGACATTTTCTGTAGACAAATATTGTATCCGTGGAGTGCAACCGATTTGTTTTTATTGACTTCATCATTCAGAGGGAAAACAAAACAAAATACCAGAGTACATAAGAAAAATAGAAGAGAAAGACTGACCAATGACATCCCTAGCAACATCAGCTGTTTTCTTACCGGTCATAATAGATGCACATTATCAAATTATATATATTTGATCCAAAATGTTATTGCATAAAAATATATAAAAAATACAAATGATGCTTAGCAAAAACACTACTTAGGAATAACTTCTCAATTTCTGCCTTCTGTATATTTCTTGATGAATGTATGTTTAAATGTCTATAAGTGCATAAGCAAAAGTGTGTGAAGTAAAATTAGTTCAGTGTTTAAGATCCTTCTATTACAAATTATAGCAGTGCCGTTTCATTTTGAACTTATTGTTGTATCAGATTCTATCTGGCTGCTAAGAGAACAGATGTTCCTGTCAGAGTTGATTCATCCTCTCTTTTCCAATAGCCTAAGCACCTTCCAAATCTGTTCAAGGATGTTTGGGGAGATCCTCAAGCAGATGTTCTAATATATTAAGTATTAAATATGTATGCCTGTTGCGTATTTACTGTAGTATAAGTGCTGAACTTATTAACATTTATAACTTTCTATATTCTATCTAAACTCTCTGTCAAATCTGGCTCATGCCTGTTTCAAATGTTCATTTAGTAAGTGACTGACCTCATATCCTTGCACTTAAAGGATAGGATGGCCAAAAACAGACACATTAACCGATAGTGTGTTGAGTTGAATTGAATTATGAGATTACGTTTTAGACTTGGAATTCATGAGAAGTACAAGTAAACATATAATGTGCATAAATAATGTGTTAATATCACCGGAGGAAAAGGTGGGATGGTTGAGATCTCATTTTTGGACTCGATTCCAATTTAGCTGTCCTCGGAAATAGGCCTATCTGATGCATGTACCATTAGCACAAAATAGCTCCTTAGAAACATCTAAATATCTATGAGGGACATCACACTGCAAATGGCTGACAAGAAAATGTCTCTGCCTATCTGACCTGGAACCTGTACCTTGGTGAGGTTAATCCTGAGCTATCATTGTTAATGATTCCAGTTTCAAATTTTGTGCCTACCTGCAAAGAGATTGGACCGTGGATTTTACTGGTGGTTGAAAATGTTCCCCCTTTATTTTGATTTTGAAAGCCTGAAACAACTGGAGCAATATTTTTGAACAGAAATAATGGGCTCCACCAGCAAGCAACTGTGGTTCTACAATGTTCAGCCAGAACTGAATGGTATTTCTTGTAACATGTTGCTGAATAAAAGCCCTGTGTTCCTCATAAGAAAATAAAACTCAGTGCCTAATTTTCATAAAGCAGAACTTCAACAAAACTCTCTTAGGTCAATGGAAAGTATCTTCTGATTTCTATCCAAAATGTGCTTTTTCAAAAGGCAACTGGACTTTGTTTTTCCTTAAGAAGTTTCTTGGATGAGAAATGAAATGTCTTCAAGAAAAACCAGAAAATCCAGTTGCCTTTTGAAAAAGCACCTTTGGGACAACCATGGTCTGGGTGACTGAGAATCTCCACAGACTTCTGATTTCTACTTCAGTCTTTGGGAATTGGGAATTCAGAGATTGAAATTAACCATGACCGATCACAAAACTGTTGCTGGTTTTGTTTGCCAGATCAGAAATGGTTGAGTTCTAGAACAACATCAGGCGCTTGGGGAAAATTTGCAGCATGGAGCTCTGTCCCATTTATAACATGGCTATAAAATATATAAAAATACTTACTTCCACAATCTAACTATACTCTAGAGGTAGCATACTGGGGAGGCTTTTAAAAGCTATATAACTTTTGCCTTTAAACAAACTAGTTCCAAGGCTGAAAAGGGGAAATTTCTAAACTAATCAGCATCTCTAATTCATAGAAAATGAAAGAAAAAAATCATGTTGTTCTGTGAACTCTTTAAGATTTTGTTTGGATCCTCTAGAATTCTGTTATTGTAAATGATAGAATGTAATCGGTTTAGACAGTAAAGTCAGTATATTTCAAATGTCACATTTATTCTGTTTAAAGTTATACAATTTTTAATCTGACATATTGATGTAGAACATATGGCCTTGGTAATTCTAGTTGTTAATCAAAAAGGTAATTTGTATAGCTGAGCATCAGGAGAAGATCAATGTAAGCTTTTTTATTATTATTTTTCCCCGTCTTCAATTATTCTCTCTTGTTAGTATTAATGTTAAACATTTATTTTAGCTCCAGCAGTGAGCATTTATTTTCCTGTAAACAGTATAACTCTGGCAACAAATCAATGTGGAAATGCAGAAAATAATTTAAGTTTCTTTTGGGGTTCCTTGTTGAATGATGAAACAATACTTTAAAAATGTATACTGAGAAGAGGTTTCTGCTGCAGCAGTAAACAAGCATATATATATATATATATATATATATGGCAACACTTTTGTCTGAAAACATAATCTTTAGGGATTTATCTCCTGTTTTCTTGGTGCTTCAGTGTTGGAGAAAGAAAAGATAAATTAGAGTTTTAAATCAGGCACAGAAAATACAGTTCTGATGTCCAATGCATATCAACTTTATTTGAAAGCGAATAATTGCTTGGTGTAGTACCATTATTATCCCAATTCTCCATCTAATGTAAATGTGATTCATCTGTCGCCACAGGTATCTGGTCTTTGAAATGCACGCCAGAAAAATGTATTGCTTTCTGACAATTAGAATTAACTGATATGCCGATAAAAGGCTGGCTAAGAAGGGATGGTTTGGGCCATTTCTAGTCTGTGCTAGTTCTTCAGCCCTATTCTCATGTTAGCCTTTGTAGTAGTTGTTTTTTAAATTGCACATTACCTTTAATTTTATTCTTAAAACTCTCTAAAATGTAGACCTTTATATTTATTTATAGGTAGACCTGTATATATATATATATATTAGTATTTATAGGTAACTCAAGGCAGCAAACATATCAACACATCTTCCTCCTCCTCTCCCAACAACATGTGAGGTGGGTTTAGCTGAGGGAGAGTGATTGGCCCAAAATCACCTAGCTGGCTTTCATGTCTAAAGCGGGACTAGAACTCACAGTCTCCTGGTTTATAGCATAGTGTCTTAACCACTAGGCCCTGTGTACATACATTTCATGCTTCCTAAAATTCATTTTTTCACATGTATGTCTCCCACTCTCTGTTTTGGACTATTGCATTTTCAAGATTGTAAATGGAAATGTAACCTCTCCTACTTGGCTCACATGGATTTAGATGGGTAGTTATTCATGATTAAAGTCCCAGAAATATTCCCTTCCAATTCGGGAAACTTTTGTACTAACCCCTGAATTAGTTAGAAGATTTTGTACTTAGATGAAACAGAACATAAGCTAATCTTCAAAAGTTCTGCTGATGAAGACTTGATGTAACGTGTTATGACTGAAAATTCAGAATATTCACAAACGCTGAACACTCCTGCTGTTACAAATATGAAAGGGGAGAAACTCAAATTTCACTCATTATTTTTTTCCAGTTGCCTCTTAACAATTAATTAGTGTATATAATTGTGTATAAGTTTATCCACTAATAAGCTTACCCTTGAAATTTCAATCAAAGCCCATGAAAAAAATGTTTCCTCCATGGATAATCTGACCCTTGAAGTTTTCACTGTAGCGACAGATGGAAAACTGAAAACTGTTTTTGTCATCATTTATAAAACTGCAATTTTAATGCCTTGATGGGCTTTTTTTAAAAAAAAATCTGAGCTCTAGTCTGCAGATAAGCTGAACCCAATTTTGGGGATGTACTTTGGAACCTACCATTCTTGGCTTATCCATCTCTCTCTCTCTCTCTCTCTCTCTCTCCAAGCTGTGGTGTTTTTAATCCTTACAGCAATGTTTTCTCATTTTATCCTTCCATTAGGAAAACAGAAAGGAAGATGCTGTAGATCAAACTTAACAAACTTTGTGCCAGTTCTGAAATCATGCAATGTTATATGTAAGGAAAGTTCTAAGGAGAAATTCCCTTTATAAACCAATGAAGCCAATTTTTTAGTTATCAAAATAAATTGGGAAAAAGTAATGCAGAATGTAATATATATAGTAATGCAGGCAATAATCAAATCCAGAGGAAAAAGAACAGGATAATCAGTCAGCTCAGCTCAGCTCATATCTATTATCTGCTTGAATTGGATCCTGGGCTTCTACATATGTATAGAATTCATTGCAGAAAGGATACTTAGAAAAATATCATGTGAACAATGGCTTGAATATTGTACATTTGGCCTTTCCTTGCTTCTCCTCTGCCTGTTTTCCCTCTTCTTCCCTGGAATCATGTTGTCAGTTTTATAAAATGTACAGTAGAGGTTAAGTGAACTTGCACCCTTTGGGAGAATGATTATTCTTTTGGCCATCAACCCACATACTCGATCTCTGATGTCATCAATGCAACCAGTAAATTAGAATATTGCTTTCCTAATGGCCATGTAACTAATGCAAGATGCACTTATTAGCTTTCTCCAATTCTATGAATTGGATTATATGAGAGAGGCTTTATGGGAAAAACAACATATGAATTACAATTATTTGAACTTCTCAGCATGGGTTCAATTTAGTGGATGATTCAGCTGGCCCTGTTGTGTCAAGCAGAAAGTTTGCAATTGGCACAGTTATATTAAATGGCCGTATGCCTCTTATGCACATATGTGCACACCAAATCTTTGCACACAAAACAAAGTGCTTTGTTGCAAGCTCAGAACAGAGAACACCATGCAAAAGATTCCACTGGAATGTCATAAGCTGGTTCCGTTGCAGTAAGACAAAACTCAAAATAGAATGAGTGAGTGATTTGAATTTTAACAACAGTAACAACAAACAAAGCCCAACAACCTTGAAATATTTGAAATGTCCTCTGATTGGGAATAGTCAGAATTTACATAGAGTAGCATGTATCATATATTAGAAGGCCTTGAAAATAATAGTCAGACACTGTGATATATGTACAGGTAGTCCTCCACTTATGACCACTGTTAAGCGAAACATTTGTTAAGTGAATTTTGTTCTATTTTACAACCTTTCTTGCCTCAGTTGTTAATGAATCACCACAGCTGTTAAGTTAGTAATGCAGATGTTAAGTCAATCTGGTTTTCCCATTGACTTTGCTTGTCAGAAGGTCATAACAGGGGATCACATAATCCCAGTATGCTGCAACAGTCATAAGTCAGTTGCAAAGTGTCTGAATTTTGATCATGTGACCATGAGGATGATGTAATGGTTGTAAGTGAAAAATGGTCACAAGTTATATTTTTTTTTAGTGTGTTGTAACTTCGAATGGCCACTAAATGAACTGTTGTAAGTTGAGGACTGCCTGTATACCGCAGTGGTACAGTGGTTAGAATGCAATACTGCAAGCTAATTCTGCTGACTGTCGACTGCCTGCAATTTGGCAGTTCGATTCTCACCAGCTCAAAGTTGACTCAGCCTTCCATCCTTCCGATGTCAGTTAAATGAGGACCCAGATTGTTGGGAGCAATATACTGACTCTGTAAACTGCTTTGAGAGGGCTGTAAAGCACTGCGAAGCAGTATACAAGTCTAAATGCTGTTGCTATACTTACTCAAATCAGATCTGTGTAGGTAACAGGTTTTGCTGTGATAGTAAATGGAAATGAATGTTAGGTTTATATGTCTCAAAAATTAGGTGGGTCATTTTTTTCCTGCATCGCATGAGTCAACCCCCTAATTACTACTTGGAGATATGCCCTAACCATTTTCACTTATCAAACATCTAACCATTCTTAAAGAATTTGTCCTTATGATGGGACCTTTCTCTCATCCCCAGTTTATATTTGAACTTAACCATTCTAATTCTAATTTTAAAGTAAACTAATGTTGTTGGTTTAACTCAAGGATGTCAAACTTGTGGTGTTACAAGCGATGTCACATGATGTGTCATGATTTTTCCCCGTTCGTCAAGCTGAGAGTGGGAGTGGCCAGCACATGAGGCATTCAGCCTACGGGTCATGAGTTTAACAGCTCTGGTTTAACTTCTGTTGTGATCAGCTGTGTTGCTATCAGCCTGTTTTGGCAGGCATATCACCTCCCTTCCCCTGCATAAGGATGCAGATTGTAAAGTAGGATACTTTACATCTCAAAGTCATGGTTAGTGGGTTATCTACCACTAACCTAGATTCTATGAACAAAGATTGAAGGAGATGGTCATGTTTAATCTTGAGGCAGGAAGATTGAGGGAGGATACGATACCATCTTCAAATACTTGAAAGGATGAGACATGGAAGAAGGCAATGATGTGTTTCCAATTATTAAAAAGAAAAAAAAAAACCAACAGAATATCTTCCTATTAGTGTTAGTTAAAAAAAATAGAAATAAATGTTTTAAATAATAACAGGAGTTTGACAATAGAATCAGAAAAGTGTTAGATTCTCCTTTGAAAATGTTGAAAGAAAGGTTAGACAGCCATCTGTTGGTGATGCTTTAAATAGGATCCTTACCTAAAAAGGAGGGTGGATTGAATGGCCTAGATAGGCCCTTCCAAAGGGATGATTTTATGATCCTTCCTTTGCCTTAAGGCTATGCTAATTGAAAAAAAGAAAAGTGAGGAAATATTAGATTAGATAGCATGTTCTTTTAAAAAGAGCACAAAACGTCATCTCCTCCACATTCCTTTCAAATCAATCACTTCCTCAAGAGGAGGTGAGCTTGGCTGAGAAGTCCTGCAGTCCCTCCACTGACACAACTGAGTTTTCTTTCAAAAAGATTTCGGTTGGCCTCTTTTTGTAGGTTGCTTAAGTCTTGCAGATCATCAGGAACATGGAAGGTCTCCCTCCCAATACTTAGGGAGTAGTTTTCACCTCTATAGCTGGGATTTTTTTTTTTTTTCAGGAAAAGGAACAAATAGCCTAGGGCTGGCCAGTTGGAAGTCTCTTTTTCTGCCTGGTGGAATGAGAACATTAGGAAAAGTAAGACAATCAAGGAGTCTGTCCATGTGAGAGATCTCATCCTGAGAAGCACAAAAAAAATGTACTTCCTTTACACACAAAAACTCTTAACGATGTTAGGTTAAAGCAGGGCTGTCAAACTGTCAGCTTGTGGGCCGGATGTGTCACGCACTGGCCACGCCCATGCCTGGTTTAGCAAAGGGGGAAAAAGTCTTGATAAGTCACATGACACTGCCATAGCAACATGAGTTTGACACCTCTGGGTTAAAGTATTCCTTTGGTGTAAAATACATCATAAATCAACTTTGCACAAATAAAATACATAAACACACACAGAGACACACACATGTGCAGCCCCCCTCACAAACACACACACAGGGAAAAGAACTCACCAAACAAATCATATTATCTTCCTCCTAAAAGAGAGTAGTTTATTAAATTTAACCTAATTTCCTCAGACATCCAAGAATCAGAAATATTGGGAGTGTCTTGCTTCTGAAGTTTTCAGATCTATTCAAAATAAGATGTTTAATCAGAGGTGATCAGAGGTGATTCCAAACTCACTTTTTTTCTTAGTGAGTTTCTGCACAAAATTTGTTCTGCACATTGGTTGTACTCCTGAAAATTCAGAAGACAGAATATTTTCTTGGTTCATGTTGCTTTTATATCTGCTCACTTAGAAGTTCATTCTATCCTGTTTCAGCATTGATTTACATTTTATGCCAAAATGTTTTCACTTATATTTACACTGATTTTTTTTAAATATATGTATAAAGTTTGAAAGTGTATTTCTTACTTTGACAGGTATTTTTCTTTCTTTCTACAGTTGTTCAAGCCAGATTTGTTTGGGAAAAGCAAAAGCAATTTATTTGTTTGTTCATTTTTCAATGAAATTTCTTTAAGCCAGAATACATTTTGGAATTTATAGAAACTGCAAAAGTCACAAGATATCTAAGTTGAATTAGCACATTATTCCATGAAATGCAGATCAATATAGGAGCTCTCTAAACTTTTATCATTAGTGAACAGCAATATATAAAATATCAGTTAGGATATATCTAAAGATTTGGGTTATTTCCATTGCTAGTACGTTGGGAGCATTTCTTACTCCAACAAACATTCAATTTGTATGGAGCCTTCTGTTCCATTTTAAACTACAAAACATTGGTCACTTTCCATTCCTGTTGTCATTTTTGATATACTTTTTGAACTGGCACCCTGGGCCATTCTTCTCCATCTTTCCACGAGATTTTAGAAGAAAAGAAATCCATCTCTTTTCAATTTCTCACCAACTCAGCCTTTCTGAGAGCATTGTCCAAATCATGACATTGAACTGGGCCTATCCATCACAGATGTTAACATTGTCAGAATGAGTTAGGAAGGCTGAAAAGGGTTGTTTCTGGATACAATGAGCTTTGGATGCTACCTTTTGGTGAAAATGGATTGGGAGCAAGGTGTGTCCAAATAAGGTGGTTGCGATATCCAGAATGACTCTCATAATAGAACTGAATCAGGAATGTTGACCTGGATGCTTCCCCCGCCCTGAAGTCCACTGCCTTTAAATCATATAATTTAAAAGTTGATTGTATTTACTGATTTATTTGACATATCCCTATCATGTTTGGCAAATCCCATTAACTCCTTAAATGAGGAAATGACCTGCTGCTGTTTTTCTCTGTACTATCCAAGGCTATTACTAACTTCCATGTTTCATAAGAAGAGGCCATATATACAAGCTGGGTCCAAAGAACCGTGAAATTACTCCTAAGAACTCCATGAGGCTTTAGACCTATTCTCATAAGGCTAGTTTGGTTGCCTGATCATAAACAGCCTTTGAAATGGCGGTATATTTCAAATACCTTTTGGGAAATGGCATGGAAGTCAACTTTTTTCCTTAACATATTCAGACACTCTAGTTAGCTAGTGCAAACCCACTGCATGAGTCATAAAGTTCAATTGCTCTATAATCAGAAAGAAAGATATGATGTAGGCCGACTGACTTCTGAACAGTTTTTCCTGCTGCTTGCCATCACATTTTCAAAAGCTTCTCTTCCATTTCAAAAATGCTAGATTCTGTAATATAATATAGTGTCTGCACTGTTGATATTCTTTTCCATTCTGTAACACTGGGACTCAATCTATCATAGCTGTGAAGCCCATATTGTCTCCAAAGTTCACTGAATAGATTCTTTCGTGCTGAACAGAATAACAGAGTTGGAGGTGAGCTTGGAGGTCTTCTACTCCAACTCCCTGCTCAAGCAGGAGACCCTAGACCAGGGCTGTCAAATTCCCAGTCCATGGGCTGGATGCATCACACACTGGCCATGCTCATGCCTGGTTGAGCAAAGGGGGGGAAAGTCCCAATATGTCACGTGATGCCACCATGACAACATGAGATTGACACCCCCACTCTAGACCATTCCAGACACATGGCTGTCCTATCTTTTCTTAAAATCTCCAGTGATGGAGCTCCTTTAACTTCTGAAAGCAAGCCATTCCACTGATTAATTGTTTTAACTGTCAATACATTTCCCCTTAGTGTTCTAGGCTGGTTCTCTCCTTGATTAGTTTCCACTCATTGCTTCTTCTCCTGCCCTCAGGTGCTTTGGAGAAAAGGTTATGCCTCTTCTTTGTGGCATCCCCTCAGATATTGAAAGACTGTTATCATGTCCTTCTCTTTGCTAAACCAGACTCATATGAAGGATTCCAGTTATACCATGGTAGACCTCTTGAAGTTGGAGAAGCAGTCCTTGATATGATCCAAAGAATTTTCTCAGTGAAAGGAGCAATTAGTGATTCCCCTAATTAGTATGGGCAATATCTTGCTACTTTTTCTTGTAATCTTCCAAGCAGCCCAACCACTGAAGAAGATTTAGTGATATTATATGAATATTTTCTTTCATGTAATAATTCTTGACAGTATTGTAACTTATGATTGTAACAATAAATTTTGATGGATTAATATATAAGGAGTGTATGGAGCCTAGCCAGCAAGCAGTGGCTTGAAGTTTTGATAAAGTGAGTGTTGCATTATTATTATTTTTTCATTTCTTTTTCTTGCAGGTCGACTACACTAGTAATTATTTTAGGATCCTTTGTTAGTGGATTTTTTATGATAAATAATGGAGCAGTAGCAAATTAAGAGAAACTAGATGTCTAATGGAACAGAAATGGTACTTTATTGACTCAGGCTAGCAAGAACAAAAATCTGTTGTGGATACAGGTGCTTTTGTTTGTGATTTCTGCAGAGAGTGTAGGAAAAAATACTCCTCCCTGTTGTTTCTTTATGATTTACCTAGGAGCATGAACAATTTGTTAACCACAGGGTATTATTTAATCAGCAGGACAAATAATATGTAGGTGTTGAAAAATATTTCCAGACCACGCATAATTGATCTGGGAGAAGCAAAGCAAAATGCTTTTTTTTAAAAAAAAATAGCTGAAGTGAGCATTTATTTATTTATTATTACTATTATTTATAATTATGTATTGATTTTTAAAACAAACATAAACAAACAAAACATAAAAACATCAAATCATCTTCCATATATCTACATACAGCGTGCCGGTTGGTTTACAAATTGTTTTGTGCTTCCATTTCATAGTCTTCAATTATAATTACATTGTATATAATCTTGCATTTTCAATCAATATATTAAATACATTAATATCATTATTAATCAATCATTTGACTATACTTTTATTCATTCACGTTTTCAAAAATGATCATATTTTACTTAATTTGTTTTATGACAATTCAGATTATCATCCCAGATCTATCCTAGAACCATTTTGTAGATATAATAAGAAAAGAATACATCTTTATATATTTATTAAATTCTAAAAGTCTACATATTTCATTACTATATTTTATTGTCTAACCATTGATAGAATAGATCCCAAATTTTATAAAATTGTTTATCATCTTGTTCTCTAATTTCAAATGTCAATCTACTTATTTCAGCACATTCCAATATTTTCTTAATGATTTCCTCCTGTGATGGTATTTTCTCATTTTTCCAGTTTTTAGCAAATACAATCCTAGCCGCTGTTAATACATTTACAGTCAGGTATTTCAAGTCTTTACTATATATTTCAGGTAAAATTCCCAATAAAATCATTTCTGGTTTCAAATCTATATGCTTTTTTGTCATTTTTTCCAACCATGTGTGGATTTTAGTCCAGTATTTTTTAGCATCCGCACAAGTCCACCACATATGGTAATATGAGCCAGGTATCTGATGACATTTCCAACATTATTCGGATTTATTCTTGAACATTCTTGCTATTCTTGTCGGGGGAAAGTGCCACCTGTAAAACATCTTATACAAATTATCTTTATATGCTGTTGACGTTGTCATTTTATAATTTTGAGACCACAATTTTTGCCATTTCTCTAGATCAATCCCATATCCAAAATTCTTCCCCCAAGCAATCATAGTTTCTTTAACTTGTTCTTCTTCTAGTTTAATTTCTAATAAATATCCATACAATTTTTAAATCATCTTTTCATCAGTACCTGTCAAAATCTTATCTAAGTCAGTCAATTTATCATAGAAACCTTGAATGTATTTGCGCATATGAGAACCAATTCATCTTTATACCTTGTTCCTCTAGTTTTTGTATAGATTTAAGTTCACCCTTTTTATTCAATATTTCACCATATCTAACTGTTTGTTCCTTTTTGTATATTATAGGATAAGAAAATGCTTCAATAGTCGATAGCCAGACTGGAACTTTCAAATAACATTGTCTTTTAATCTTCTCCCAATTTAACCACAGGGACTCCCGTATATAATGTCTTCTAAAATACCCCTGTGTTTTAGTTCCTTTGTACCATAAAAAAGCATGCCACCCCAACAACAGATCATGTCCTTCTAATGCCAACAATCTAGTATTTCTTAGTGTTATCCATTCCTTAACCCACATCAAATTTGTAGCTTGGTGATACAACTCCCAATTAGGCAAACCAAATCGTCCTCTTATTCTAGCATCTTGCAAAAGTTTTAACTTTATTCTCGCTTTCTTACCTTGCCATATATATTTCAACACCATATTATTTAAATCTTCAAAGTAGTCTTTTCCAAGCCTAATTGGAATTGTTTGAAACAAATATAAAATTCTGGGTAATGTATTCATCTTGATTGTTGATATTCTCCCTATTAATGACAGTTGTAAATTTTCCCATTTTGCCAAATCTAGCACTATCTGCTATTTAAGTTTGATCTAATTATCCTCTTTTAGTGTACTGCATCTTGCTGTCAAGTATATCCCCAAGTACTTGATCTTATTTATGACCTGAATTTTCAATAGGTCTGCCAATTCTTCCTTTTGTCTTGATAGCATATTCTTTGTCAAGATCTTTGTCTTATCTTTATTTATTTTCAAACCAGCCACCTTTCCATATGTCTCTATCTTTTCTATCAATTTTGATGCTGTTTCTAGTGGGTCTTCTAAGATAAAAACTAGATCATCTGAAAATACTTGCAACTTAAATTCTTCCTTTTTAATTTTCATCCCTTTTATATTCTTTTCATCTCTAATATTTCTGTTTAGCACTTCCAAAGTTAACACAAATAGCAAAGGTGATACTGGGCACCTTTGTCTTGTTCCTTATGTTAATAGAGTCTGTCAATTCTCCCTCTATCATTACCTTTGCCATTTGCTTGTAGTATATAGCTTCTATTGCTTGAATAAATTTTCTGGCAAAACCCATCTGTTCCAACAATAATAACATGAATCGCCAATTCACATTATCAAATGCCTTCTGTGCATCTAGAAATATCAAAGCCATTTGTTTTTCAGGATGTGCCTTATAGTATTCCAAAGTGTCCAAGATTACTCTCATATTATATTTGATTTGTCTCTTTGGCAGAAATCCATTTTGGTTAGGATGGATAAAATTATTTAAATATTTTTTAAGTCTTTCTGCCAATATTGAAGAAAAGATTTTATAATCTGCGTTTAGTAGGGAGATAGGTCTATAATTCTTGATTTGTAATGGATCGGTCTCCTCTTTTGGAACAAGTGTGATATAAGCTTCTGACCATGATTTAGGTATCCTCTTCTTTAACATAACTTCATTCATAACTTCTAGCAGTGAAAAATTCAATGATTCTTGTAATGTTTTGTAAAATTCTGTTGGAAGTCCATCTGGGCCTGGTGCCTTTCCATTATTTTGTTTCTTAAGTGCTTCAGTTAACTCCATCATTGTTATATTGCTTTCTAACATTGTTTCAACCACTTTAGGTATCTGGGGTAAATTAGCATTCTGTAAATACTGTTTAACTCTTTCCTCATCAATATTCTCTTGTGTGTATAGTTTCCCATAATAATCTCGAATAATTTCCTTCTTCTCTTTACTACCATAACAAACTTGGCCTTGGTCATCTATTAATTGCGATATTTTCCTTGATGCTTTCTCCTTTCTCAATTTATATGCTAACCATCTACCTGGTCTATTTGCATCTTCAAAATAGTTCTGTTTGGCACCTCTAATTTTTTGTGCTAATTCTTCTTTTTCTATTAGACCCATGTTATGTTTGGTTATATCAATTTTTAACTTAATGTCCTTTCTCTGTGGCATTTTCTGTAGCTCTTTTTTGAGTCCTTTATACTCATTTTCTAATGCCTTAGAGGCTAATCTTTTCATGGTATTTCTTTTCCTTGTATAGTCTATTATCAAGTTCTGGCATATGCCTTCATTGTATCCCATACATTCTGGATTGATGTATCTTCTTTTTTGTTTTCTCCAAAGAAAAAGGCCAATTCTTTCTCATCCACTGTGTGAAGTCTTTTCCCTTTAAAATAGTATTATTTAATGTCCATCTAGATCTTCTTCTTTGTCCTTTCCATTTAATTGTCATTGGATTCTGATCTGCCCAAGTACTTGTTTCAATATTTATTTCTTGAATATTAGTTAACAATTCTGATGACATCCATAACATATCTATTCTGGACCATGGTAAGTGTCTATTTGAGTAGAAGGTGTATTGTTTAGTTTTAGCATTTCTTTCTCTCCATGTATCTTTTAAGTTTATTTCATTTACCATTAAAAAAAAAAGATTTAGGGAGAGTCTTTCTATTTTGCTTTACTGTTTTCTATGATGTGTAGTCCAGTTTATTGTCTACAATTCCATTAAAATCTCCCATCATAACTATATTAACATAGTCCAGTTCAACTATTTCCATATGTAATTTTTTATAGAATTCTTCTTGTTTGTCGTTCAGGGCATAAATTGCAATCAGGAGTGTTTTCATATTATTGTCCATTATTTCTACCATTAATATTCTTCCGTCGTCATCAGTATATATCAATTTCGCTGAGATGTCTCTTTAATATATAAAACCACTCCTCTTTTCTTACATTGTGTCAAGGAAGTGAATATTTTCCCTAATTTTGGCTGTATCAACAATTGTTCATATTGTTTTTTATTATGTACTTCTTGTAGGCAGATTATATCAAATTTTAATTTCTCTAATTTATGAAAGATTTTCCTTCTTTTAACAGCTGAGTTAAGTCCATTTATATTAATTGTAATCAATTTTTTCTCTTCCATGGTTATATTTTGTAGTTAGGTTTAACAGCTCTCGTGGATCTTGGTTCATACTGTTCTTTGGCTTCCTCCTTTCCACCTACTGCACCTTCTTCTTTTTCAGTCATCATTTGGCAGCCCTCTTGGAATTCAATTAGTGAAATTCATTTTTCTACCTCTTCCTCCCCTCTGAAAAATTCTGTGTAAGATGATTCAGCTTTCTCAATTGAGTCAATTCTGTGTCTCTGTTCTTGCCATGTGAACATTAAATCTTCTGGAATCAGCCATCTACTTTTTAAAGTAGGATTTTAGACATGAATCAGTATTCCCTTCTCATCTCTCTCACTCTTCTGGGTACTTGTTTCAAGACCACAATCTCCTTATCTTTGTATTTCAATGTTTTCTCTCTTGCCACTTGCAATATTTGCGTTTTAATGGCTTTCTTTGTGAATCTGATGTGAACTTGTCTTGGTAAGCTGTTTCTCATTGCATATCTTGTGAAGACTTGATAAACCTCATCTATTCCATCCATCATCTTCTCTTCAGTTATTTCCAAAGCTTCAGCCAATATTTCTATCATTATCTCAGCTAGATTTTGTCCTTTTTCTTCCTCTATGTTTTGAAATCTAAGATAAAATTCTGATCTGTCCATCTCCCATCTCAGCATACCACTTTTATCTTGTTCAACCACAGTTAATCTGTTATCAATGTCTCCAATCTTCTTGTCTCTTTGTTTATCTTCTTCTTCAATTTTTTGGAGTCCCTCATCATGCTTCATCATCATTTGTTGAATGTTCTCCACTTTTTCATCAGTTTTCCCTGTTCTTTGTTCAATGTTCTCTATTCTTTGTTCAATGTTCTCTATTCTCTTTTCAATATTCTCTGATCTTGTTTGAATATTTTGAATTCCTTGCATAATCATCTGCAGGGTCACTTTTTCTTGTTCTTTTTCTTGTCTTAATATTGTCTGTATTGAACGTTGTCCTCCAGATGGTGGAGAGGAAGAAGTGAAAGTTGAAGAACCAGGAGCTGTTAATTTCCTACTCATTTTGAGGAGTTCAAAATCTTCAGGTTCTTCTAGACCTTAATCCAGTTCTAAAATAACCAATTGCAGTTCCAAATAAAAATAGTAAGAAAAAAGTAGGAAAATAGTAAGAAAAGAGAAGCCAAATAGTAATAATAATAATAGAAAAAGAAGAAAAAATTATTCAGGTTCTTGTATACCTTAATCCAATCGGTTGGTTAGATGACAATAAAAATTCAAAAATGAAGGAGAAGACCATAAACACACCATGAACACACACACAAAAGTTGTAAAATCCTAAAAAAGGCGAAAAAGTGAAGAAAAAAGGGTGAAAAAGAAAGAAAAAATTCTTTAGGTTCTTCAACACCTTAATCGAATTAAGTGGTCTCAAATATAAAAGTATGCATAAAAATAAACCAAAAAGAAAAATAAACCAATATTGTAGGTAGATGGAAAGACAAAAACACCAGGAAAGGAAAGAGAAGAAAAAGGCTACTCCCTTAAAAAGAAAAGGAAGGGAAGCATTAATATGAAAGCTTTTCCTTTAAAATAAAAAGCAGACATAGAAATTTAACTTTCAAATACAAGAAAAAAAAAAAAAAAGACAAAGACAAAGACAAGTTCCAGAGAGCCAAAAATCCAAATAGCTATTGCAAAAGAAAAGTAAATTGATGAGGAGCGGTAGCACAGCTCAAAAAGAATAAAAAGAGCACACTGCACTTTGTTTGATTATCCAAGGCTCTTGTTATAACTCTCTTCTCCAAAGACTTATCACCTTTTCTTTTCCTAAGCTTCAACACCAGCTGTTGATAGAAACCCAGAAGAGCACCTGTAATAATACTCTCCCATGCTCTTCCCTCTATCTTATCAAACAGGCAATGTCCTTGAAACAAAGTCTCAGTTCTTTCTCAGCTTTGTCTGGTCAAAAGAAAAATAGAGTATTTCCCAGCCTCTAGTTGGCAGTGTTCCAAAGTTTCTTTACCTTTCACTTTCGCCCTCCTTTTCCAAGCAAAATATAATAAGATTTTTTAAAAAAAGATATTTAAAGAATAACTAAAAGGGAGTCTCTGACTTAAAATATTATGAAATCAAAAAGGAAAGAAGAATATATATAAAAAGAAAAAAAAAACAGTCCAGTTTCAAAATATAAGATCATGTGTAGGAAATCCAGCAATGAGAAAAAAAGATATTACTTTGACATTCCTGTTTAAAATTGCCACTTAATCACTTCTGTCAAAACTTTTACATATTCTTTCTTTCCCTTAGGGTGTCCTTTCAAGTCTTAAAATAAAGAAAAAGTTCTCACCAAACCGGCACACTCTCTCTTTGCGTACTCTTTCGTTTCGGAGCTGTCCAAACTTCAGCAGTTTTAATGGCTGCCTCTTTGCCGCTGGTAAAAAGAGCTTCTCCTGGATCTACCAGGGACTTTGTGATATCCCTGGGATCGACAGGATGTGCTCTTTACATTCACTATCTCTTTGGGGTGGTTTAGATCCACTTGGACCATCCAGCAGCAAAGATATCGGCAGCGATCTCAGATCTCTGAGATCGCATGCCATATTGTCGAGACGCAAGCTCCACCCTCTCCACCCTCTCAGCATTTATTTATTTTTTAAGTTAAGCTTTTAGTTTTGTAAGAGCCAAGGCAAATGTTCCCAATTCTTGCCCAGAAAGCATTTGCCTGTAGATTTTTAAAAATGTGCATCTAGATCGTCATGCATGAGGGTCAAATTTTTATAACTGATTTCAGAGAGCCTATATAATTCTTTCCTGAGCCGTAGGATTTAACATTTGTGAATGTTAAAGGCAGTCCTCATTTAGTGACTGCAGTTGCTTCCAAAGGCTTAGTCATTAAGCATAGTTTTTGTCATGTGAATATGAGGGAGGGGGGAGAGAGGCGGGGAGAGAGACTGCAAAGATTAGTAATGGCTACCATCTCATTCAAATAAAGTTCTGTCATAGACTGTCCTATGGCTGACTGGGTTTTTCTTTCCCTTTCCCCTCCTTTAAGTGTGGATTGCTTAAACTAGCTATCTCTTCCTTAGTTACTTTTTTTCTGTGTCACAGCATGTCTCTAAAATGTGAATATTAATTAGTTGATTAGACTTTTTCTGCCGGCTGGCATCTGCTCCCTGAAACTGACCAGATCTTAATCAGTTTCATCCAGAAGGTTTTTGTTGTTATTTAATGTGTACATTGGTCAGAAAAATCAATTTAAATGGAATTTATTACTACTGTATTTGCAAATATTTGCTATCTGAGGCAGTTGCTATACGAAGATTAGCAATATGAAAATATCCATAGCCATGTTTTATAGTTGCAATTCTGAATTTTATTATTATTATTTATTACATTTATTACAAATAAATAAATTTATTTGTTGAATACTGTAAACTTCAGTATTATGATATATAAATCACAGTTTGTGACATAACTAATTGTGTATCATTGGATTGTTGGAAGAAATATCCTTTTGGGTTCAGTTCCAAGTGGGGAAAAAGACACTGGATTCATGGAAGTTGCTTAGAAATAAAGTTTAATGGTGGACAGGACCACATGGCTTGGAGCTCCTGGGCAAAAAGGAAAGAGATGATGAGAATCCTTGGTTTTATACCCTCTGTTGGGTCCTACCTTAGTGTTTCCTGTTCCTGTGTAAGAAATGTATCCCATTGGCTGTCAGACTCCATGGGGCAGGGGTCTTAGCTAACTTTGTAGGCTTTGTCTGGACTACATGGCTTCACCTGAGTGCTGGCTGATGCAATCTTCCCAAGTTCCATGTGATAAAATGGGTAATCCTATCATTTCCTGACAGCCATGTCTTAATCCCGTCACCCTGGAGCTGAAGTGGGGGGCAGGGAGCTGCAGGAAGCTGCTTTGTCTTTAAAACATGTTCCTCCTATTCTCATACAGGGAAATATAATATTCTGCCTTTTTAATATTTCCTAGACTATTCCATTCTTCTAGGAGAGGGGTGGGTGCTAACTTTCTACAGGATAAAGCACACTTAAGGAAACCATAGCTTTCCATAATATTTCAACATTCTAGACTGCTTGAATGCTTTGAAGAATAGGACACATTTTGTGGCGATTGAACTAGGAGTTAATTGTGGGCCAATCAATTCCAGGGAAAAGAGTGGAAATTACTTTTAAATAAACACACATTAGGATCCTGCACTTTCAGAGAGAAATGCATGACTGAAATGTATCACTGATAATGCTGAATGTTCATTTTCAAAGCAATGATGAAACACTGAATCAAACCGCAAACTGTTTCTCTACCTAAACTTGTGTTGTGAATTAATAGTTATATTATTTCCTGTTTACTCACAATTTAGGTATTAAAACTCACTATGTGTAAAAAAACTCCCAAGTTGTGAAAAAGGGTGCTGCTCTTCTATCAAGATTTCAAGGAATCATCTTTCCAGGGACTTAGTATCCCGCTACTTAAAAGTAGACTTAAAGCTTATTAGCCTCCTACTTCTAAATGCCACAGCAGGGCATCATATCAAAGGAACCGTTTTTTTGTTTTTTTTCCCACAACTTCCTGCCCATGTGAGAACTTGTGCAGCAGATAGTTCTGTCAAAATGAAGTGCTGATGAACCTAGTGTATAAATAAATGGAATACTTTGATTGGTAGCATAAAGGCTATCTTATTTTTCTATACAGGTAGTTCTCGACTTACGATCACAATTGAGCCCAGAATTTATGTTGTTAAGTGAGAATTTGTTAAGTGAGTTTTGTCCCATTTTAGAACATTCCTTGCCACAGTTGTTAAGTGAATTACTGCAGTTGATAAGTTAGTAACCTGGTTGTTAAGTGAATCTGACTTCCCCATTGACTTTGCTTGTCAGAAAATCACAAAAGGGGATCATATAAAACTGGGGCACAGCAACAATCTTAAATATGAACCCGATGTCAAGCATCTGAATTTTGATCATGTGATCATAGGTATGTTGGAAAGGTCATAACTGTGAAAAACAGTAATAAATCACTTTGTTTCGGTGCCATGGTAACTTTGAATGATCACTAAACGAACTGTTGTAAGTAGAGGACCAGTGGTGGGATTCAACATTTTTTTTACTACTAGTTCTGTGGACGTGGCTTGGTGGGCGTGGCAGGAGAAGGATATTGTAAAATCCCCATTCCCTCCCCACCCCACTAACCTGCTTTCCAGCTCCGTTCTCCTGTGCAGGGCAACCAAAGAAGACCCAGCCGATCAGCTGGGACTCGAGAGGCAGAGAATAGGTGGGGGAGGGGGCCAGTCAGAGGTGGTATTCCGAACTATTCAAAATTTCCGCTACCAGTTCTCCGGAACTGGTCAGAACTTGCTGAATACCACCTCTGTCGGGGACTACCTATATTTAAGAGGTAGTTCATTCATCTATAGCCCTCTTGCAAAATAAAGCATTCAGAGGCACCTTAAATGTATCTAACAACTCCAGAGGAAAAGAATCTTAATAGCAGTGTATAAAATTGTAAAGGCCTTGAAAAACAGAGTCTTTAAGGGTATCATGTGGTGAAAAGACATTGTGGAAGAAGAGCTATTTATTTAGGTAATAATATTAAGCATAACATATATATGTCAGATTGTACTGTACAAGGGCAATTTTCTGCTCTGGAAAATAAGAATTGGATAAGATATGGTAGGAGTTTGTCACCTGGTTATATGCAATCATGATTTATAAATGTTCACGATTAGATGATGTCCATTTAATTCTTACATTGGCAGCATCAGTCATTAGTATTTTCATTTAACCTTAGAAATGTCACCAGCACAGCTAGAAAAGCTGACAAACACCTGAAAAGGTCAGATCAGTTCCATAACTCAGATAAATGTCTGAGAGTAATGACTTTAGGTGCAAGATCTGTTTAAAATAAACAAGTTCAGCTTTTGGTTATGTAGCTTAAAATAATGTACGTGCCACCATTCTGGACCTCATACCTGGGAATAAGCAAAATTGAAGGAGATTCTCTTTATCACTACACAAATGTAAGAATTTTCAGGCTTGTGTAAAATGGTGAGGCTTCCAGAAGAGCCACGCAGTAACTGATTTGTGTGTGTGTGTTGGAACGGATTTTTTTTCCCCCCAGATTGCTGTACAGTACCAACATCTCATTATTATTATTTATTTTCATTTCCCTTGTGTAAAAAAAAAAAACATCCTAACTCTTAGTAAAATAAATCAAGAGCAATGTCTTAGCTAGCCCAACTTTTGTGGAAGCAATAACATCAGAATTTAGGCAGTACATGGTCTAAAAACACAAGATAAGGACTAGGACAAGGACCTATTTAGATTATAGTGAGAAATTAATGTGTAATATTTAAGTCAGGGCTGGCAATCTGCAATATAGGTGGCCCCAGCATTCTAGATGTATCTCTACCCCATGGAATGAACAAAACTGAAATTTGACATGGGTGGAGAAATTGTAGGAGATAAAATGAATGCTATAAACTTTCAAAGAACTTACCAACACCAAAATACCATCCAAAATAAAATACCATCCAAAATAAAATAAATAAAAAAAAATCAAAAGCTCTCCCATTCTGATTCCTTATGACAGATCTAGGTTACAAAGAACAGAATATATTTAACTTTGTTTCCATTTGGAAATTGCTTCCGGATTTTGTGCTTGCAATGAAAAAAAAAATGAAATTTTGATTTTGTTTTTGTTGATTAGATAGGTTTGTTGTTATAGAAATGGCTAGTATATATTGTTGTGTAAAAATAAAAAGACGAGGTTATAATGCTATTTTCCACTGTGCTAAAGAGAATTGGAAGTTGGTGCCTCTTTCTTTCCATTTCCCTCTTTACACCATTTCTTTTTCCTTCTCTCTCCTAGTTTTCAATTACTTTTTTTGAATTTCTCTTTGTAATTTATATTTTGATAAACTAATAAAAAAATAATTAAAGTTGCAATGCAAAAGAGTTGATATGTTGCTCATTAACTGAGTTTGTTATTATGTGTCCTGTACTGGCGGTTTTATTAATCAATAAATGTATCTCAGTGTTTTGTCCCTATGTCTTACTGCATGGCGTAAGCAATTTCAAAATTCAACATTAACTGCTTTGCATTATGCAGCTATAACAAGTGACTGAACCTTTTCAAGTTTCCATATGCTTACACAGTTGTTTCTTATATACTCAGCATTGTTCCTGATAAACTGTGAACGCATCCTAATGCATCACTGTCTTTACATTTGTTTCCCCTACTCTCCCTCCCTCCCTCCCCTCATTCTCTCTGGTACAACATATATTTTGCATGCAGGAACAATTATCATTAAACCCAGAAGTGGGAACCGGATGCAATCGCAGGGCAGATCATTCCACAGGGCCTCTTTGGCAGATTTTATCAGCATATTATTTTTTTATTCAATTTCTATAGCCGCCCAACTCAACCAAGTGACTCTAGGCAGCTTCCAGTTCTAAAACTATGAAAACAATTAAAATAATTTTTAAAAAACCATCAAAACAGGTTATCACCAAAGCTCTTCCAATCCTTCTTGCTTAGGTTCTACACAGTGACAACAGTTATTTCTTGGGAGGTAAAGAGAAACCATAGAGAGACAATGGATAGAGGAAGCAATGATCTTTCTGACCATCTATCTATGCAGCTGCTATATTTTTGGGATCTATTGATCAAGGTTTTGTTACTTTATTACTTTCAGTTTCTAGAGCTATCATTCTTCAAGATTCATGTCTCTGAGCAGTAAGTCCAAAGATAGAGTTCTGAATGGGTCATAGAGCAGAGAACACACACATTCTTTCCTGAATACAAAGGTACCATGCACTAAACAGAGAGATGTCATCAAGCTGACACATTATCTGGCTTATATTCAGAACGATATGGGGTTCATTATCAAATACTCTGCTAAAATCAAGATAGATTATGTCTGCAGCATTCTCACCATCTACTAAATAAAAAAAGTGACAAAGTTATGGTTCCTTCTTATATGCTGAATTCTAGTAATTCAGAGTTTTCATGTGAAATGGGTAGCCTATAGATTAACCAAATAAATAAAATTGTTTTCAAACCATATTCAGGTGAATTGATTTATCTAGACTCTGCTCTAGAATATTTCAAAGTATTAGCATTATATTGACTGGTCTATAATGTCTTGGATCTTTCCTCTTTTTTTGCAGCTAAGAACAATGTTTCCCTCTTCCAATTATCTGGTATTTTATCCATTCTTCAGGGTTTTCTCAAATATTATGAACTGGGGTTTGGTCAGTTTTTCATCAAGTTCTTTGAGTATCCTAGAACTCCAAAGTTGGCAACTTTAAGACTTGGGGACTTCAACTCCCTCAATTCCTCAGCTATGCTGGCTGAGGAATTCTGGAAGTTGAAGTCCCCAAGTCTTGAAGTTCCAAGTTTAGAGATCCATGCTCTAGAATGTAAAACAAAAGCCAATAAGCTAGGCCTTAACTAAGGCCTCTAATGTCCAGGGGTGGGATCCAACAGGGTTAACTACCAGTTTGGTCATTTATGAGGTTCGGTGATTTATGATGTGCTTCCCTGCACGCTGCTGGCGTGCCTGTAAATCGTCATCAGCATGCTGCGTGCAGAGAAGCATCCTTTCAAAAAGCCCCCTTTTTCCTGCTTTTTAAACTGTAGCTGTGCCTCGCACGGCAGCTGAAGTTGAAAAAATCATGAAATAAAGGTCAGGTAAGAGCCCAGGCGGGTGGGTGGGCAAAAACCGGTTCTATGTCTGCTGCTCTTCAGAGCTGCTGGTTCTACAGAGGTGGACAGAACCGGTAGAAACCCACCCCTGCCTTTGAAGTCTACTTCAGTTCAACAGAGGAAAACAAGATGAGACAAGTGATCACAAGTAGAAATAAAAAGGTCCATTGTGATTTCTTGCATAGCTATTAAGAGCAGTGCTTCCAGTATGCTTTTCAATGTAGCTGAATGGGAAGAAAAATGGCTATTTGGGGGTTTGGAGGGGAACCAAAGGACAGTGGCATGGAAATATAGAAATATGGATGACTGAAGGTGCATCAGTCCGTTCAAATGCTGCTGCAAGTAGGACTATAGGAGAAGGAGTGGCAGAACCTAGGAGTAGGGTTTAAAGACGAATTAGGCTAGAATCCCTACATAGTTACAAGCAAACTAAGTTCAACTTCCCTTGAATTCAGTTGACCCTTATTTACTCCAAGCAAGTACTAACCATTGACTGACAAGGTTCCTGTGCATAAGCTGTTTACTGATAAATTGGTTTAATTGGACCTTCATGTGTGGACCTGATCTACTGCACCTGACAGGTAGGGTCCTTTGAAGCCCCTCTCTGGCGCAGAATTTTCTTCTTGTATATTCTTGATCCACTAAGAGGCTAGAAAGCAAAAGCAATATAGCAGCAGTAGACCAGGCTTCACATAACATACAAAGTTGGTTCATTTTTACTATGGTTTGTTGAATAAAGAAAAAACAAGCCAGAGCCAATATTGAAAAGTAACTGTAGCATTTTTGGCCAATTCCTGGTTTATTTATTTTTTTGCTTGTTTATTTTTTTTATCATTGCTTTAGAGCTCTTTATTTGTACCTTACCAGATTGGTAAATAACTTGAGTGGGAAAAAAAGAAAAGAAAAGATAATTCAAATGAATGGTTTAATGCAGCAGCAACACATGGCTGTAATTACTGCCATAAAACATGCCAAACATCATTCATGGGTTTTGATTCCATGACACTAAACCACTAAACCACATTGACCTTAAAGAGTCAATATGACATTATGATTTATTATACTACATAAACTCAGCCTATAAGATAAGCAGAACAGGTAATCCTTGACGTATAGTCACAATTGAGCCCAAATTTTTTGTTGACAAGTTAATATCAAGTTAATCAGTTGTTAAGTAAACCACTACAGTTGTTAAATTAATAACACAACTGTTAAGTGAATCTGGCTTCCCTGTTGATTTTGCTTGTCAGAAGAGCGTAATAGGTGATCACATGACCCTGGGAAACTACAACAGACATAAATACATGCCAGTTCCCAAGTGTTCCAATTTTGATCACATGACCACATGGATGCTGCTGATTTTAAGTGTGAAAAATGGTCATAATTCACTTTTTTCAGTGCCATTGTAACTTTGGATAGTCACTAAACAAATGGTTGTTAAGTTAAGGACTACTTGTAAAGGAAAAGAAACTTTGAGCTGAAATGGCTATGAATACTATACAAAGCAGATAACTAACTGATTTTTTTTCCCCAGTTCTGTCTGAAGTTTGACAAAACTGATTTTCTGGGAAATATTTAGAAAAGTGCTATAGCAAAATGAAAGAAATCAGAGCACAAAGCCACAGCCTTCATCCCACCCCTAAGCCCTATGAAACCAGAGCTTTACGTAAGCTTTATATTCTTTGAAGATTAACTGTCACAAAAATAAACCAATTTAATTGCAAACCAGAACAACCCAGTTTATTATATGTTGTTTATAGTTACATTTCCTTTAAAAACTGAAATGGTATGTTAAGCCACACAGCTGTGATGGTGGAAAAAATATGCTTGTTGTGTTTTTGAAGATGATTCATGATGTTTAATGGACCTAATAAATTATGTGTTAAATTTCACAGAATACTTATTAAGAAAGACAGAGAGCAAATGCTATCTGACAACAATGAAGTACTGTTTTTTTAAAAAAAACAAAAAACAAAATCAAATGCAGAATCATAAACAAGTACATAACTTGTTTTCCATGCAGATCTAAAGTGTGAAATTAAGAGCATTTTCATTACAATAGGAGAAATGGCAGGCAGCATTGGATTTTTGTGCATTGCAAAAGCTTAGACACAATAGCATTTCTATATATTAAAAAAATGGAAGTGGTTTTTTTGTTTTCAGTTCCTGAAACTCCTATGGCTCCTATAATAAAATTTTGTTTTTATTTATATTCCTGAACTTTGGTAGAGATCAAGTTCTATATGTCTGATATAGATAGCCTGAGATTTAGCTGAAATAGAAAAAATTAAAAGTGATTTTCAAATACTGGGAACTATTTGTTTTTTCTAGCAATAACATTTTTTTTTCACAATAGCCTTCTGGCTTCCTCCTAATCTCTGATCAGTTTTGCTGACCAGATACTGTCTGCAGACTTTAGAAATTCTATTTTTCAGTCAGTGAAACCTCTTTTAAAAGTAAAACTATTTCAGGGGCATTTTCTTGAGCAACAGTAAAAGAAAAAGGTTCTAAATTAAAGGAGAAAGTTCCAGTCCTAAGCAGTAAATGGTGGCATTCTCCAAGGAGAATATTTAGAGATTCAGAAACATAGCAGGCATGTCATGGGCATGGATTTAATTAATTAATTTATTTTTTAAAAGGCTTGCTGCTAGAAAAGGGGAATACAGAAGCCTAACTTGTTCAAAAGTAAACCTATTAAAGACAACGAATCCGACTTCCAAGAAATTGTGACTCTTAGCTGAAATGTGAAGAAACAAAGGAACTTCAGATCTTTTTATATGGAAAGTTGGGACTTGGTTGGAATGAAAGAAAAAGAGCGGAAAGGCAGGGAAAAAATGTGGAGAAGGCTTAGAAAGACAGCGGCTTGTTTATTTACTTATTAAATGTATATGCCATCCATCCCACTGTTGAAGGGACTCTTCAGTTGTCCCTCTGAAGTGGGGAATTGAAGAAAAAAGAGAAAAGGGTGGAAGGAAGATAAAGGAAAATAAAAGAAGGAAGAAGGGCAAGGTCAAAGATACACAGAAACAAAAGAAGATAAGGAAAAAATATTTGATTTCCCCAAAGGCTTCTTTAAACAGGATCCTGCACAGAATATACGATCAAATCCCTTTTTTTTTCTTTATAGCTATCATCCCTGCACTTTGAACTTTGAACTTTGAACTCTTATTATTATTATTGTTTGTCTAAGTTGCCATATCCACTTGTTTTCCAAAATAAATTCAGTCTACCAATAGTGGTTATTTATTAATTGTATCATGCTAAAAAACATTTTCTCTCATTCTTACTTATGTATTACTTACTTACTTATGCTTTATAACATAAAGATTTAATACTGAAATTCAGTTAGAAAATAGAAACTTGTCACCTTAACTTGAAGGATTTTTGATAGCTGAATGTTACACCTGTGAAATTCAATAGTTTCAGGACAGATTTTTGACTAACTTTTCAGAACTGCAGAACTAATGCCTTTAGGCCCTATCATGGTCCTTCGCTGAACAAGTATGTAGTCTGACTGAGTAACTCCTGAATGTATGAACACCTTAATTCTGTCAACCAATTTCGGGCAGATGTTAATAACCCTATGGTAAGGCTGTAGGTTGATACATGCTGGTTCCTGGTATATCAACCTCTATGACTTCCTTTACATAAACCAAAGCAATAAGATACAATAATGTCCTCTATCCCAAAGGTGCTTTTTTTTCCCAAAAGGCAACTGGACTTTCTTGTTTTTTCCTTGAAGACATTGTGTTTCTCACGCAAGAAGCTTCTTCTGAATGGTGGAGAATGGGAAGGATTTATATTCTTTGCAGTCCTCTGCTCATTAGGATTCTCAATGAGAATCGCTGAGGTCACTTGGGGCCCTCAGGGTCACCTGAATAATGCAAATGGATGTGGAACCTTTTTGGAACTGCTAAAAAGGACTGCATTGTAAGCAGGAGATGGGTAGTATCCCTCCTCCTCTGTTGAGAGAGGGCTGTTATATTTTAACACAGCTGGCCTCTTTGACCCTTCTTTCAAACCAGGAGTCCTCTTTGAAACAGTACCTTTGGGACAACCATGACCTGGATAACTGAGAATCTCCGTAGACTGTCCTCTATGTCACCTTTACATGCTCCCAAAATTGTTATTTTTCACATTTGTCTAATCAGGAGAAACTGAAAGAATTGTGTAGCTAATATCTGGGCATGTTCTATATGGTAGTGGTAGATGTGTGATATATATATATGTATGTATTTAAACATCAATTTCTTTAATTTCTTTTGTGCTTTAATTTCTGCTTTCCAATTGTGCAATGAATTAAGTGGTGCATTAGTAAGCATTATGGGGCATTATATTTAAAACTAATTCCAAACAAACATGGATATATATATATATATATATATATATATATATATATATATATATATA